>CH001369.1:202882-226172 GCA_000149265.1 Ciona savignyi | reverse complement strand
AAACCAACAAAATAGAACCGAGGTCCTATTCCATTATTCCATGCACCATTATCCAGGCTCGAGAGCCTGCTTTGAACACTCTAATTTTTTCAAAGTAAACGTTCCGGCCGCCGCCGACACTCAGTCAAGAGCACCGGCGGAGAACCGGAGGGAAGGCCAGGACGTCCAGTACACGCCTTGCGACGGACCGACCTATTTGTTTATTAAAAAATGATTTTCGCGCCACCATTTAAAAGCCGCGAATTCCTACAAAAATTTATATAGCGATCCCATAGCGGATTAATAATTTTAAAATTTAAAATTTGGGGGGAAAGGAAGCTATGTAGCGAAATTCGCGGCTTGTGTAATATTTGTTGCACATTATATTAAATTTAGTTAAATCGTTTTAAGTAAGTCATAATTGCATGCAGCTGCGTGCGTCTGTTCTAAAAACCCGTTTGTACCTCACTTCCTGTGCGTGTCAACGGGATATAATCCCCATGCCATATGTTTTGCAAGCTGATGTTTCGTGTATAAAGTCTTTGCATGAATTATTATCGAAAACGTGTTTTGGAATAAGGACCAAAAATAAATCGCCTGCTCGGGCGTGGCTCCGAGCATGTTCAGGCAACCAGTTAAAGTGTATGTGTTTTACTGTATCAGCTTATAAGATACAATTCAGAAACCTTCCGAGACGGAGTCAATTCGGAGTCTAATTAGTTGGAGAATTCAGGTCAGGTTCAGTGCTATAGCTATAAGCACGCAAAACAACCACAAAAGAACCTGATTCTCCACAGACTAAGCACACCACTGAATAGCCAGCATTTGGTTTAGCACCCATCACATTTCGAAATGTTTTAAAATCTTCATACAGAAGCGCGCTAGATATATACCGGTAGATATAATCCACAATACACCATGTGTTTCCACAACTTACTTGTCGTTTCGCATGAACAACTCTCTCCTAGGAAAAAAATTACCCATAATACATCAGGAGTTCCCATAAGCTACTGTATGACGTCACAAACGTCGATCAGCTGTAGCCTCAGTTTGATGTACATTAAGTGCTTACCGATCATGTGATCGATAGAGAACTAATATATAGAGGGGACACTCGGTGTAACTGACGGCGATGTTTTTTAAAATGCAAAAAAATTGTATAATTAGATATGGTGTAAGTTTCAGATATTATTAATTTTTAATCAATAATTTAAGGGCGGGCCTTAATCCCGGGTTAAGCTTGAGCGAGGTTTCTGCATACCACCCTTAGTGTAACTGACGGCGATGTTTTTTAAAATGCGGAAGATTGTTTAATTAGATATGGTGTAAATTTTAGATATTATTTATTTTTAATCGATACATTTTTTAAAATTAATTAAATATGCCTGATTTATAACTAAAAATATCTATTACTAGAAATTGCAACATTCAGACGCGTCACGCTTGGTGTACATTTGATCATGTGATCAAAACAAGAAACAAAATCAATGTATTACTACGGGAATTGTTGTCAATTATTTTTACAGATGCGACTAGGGACAGAACGGTAGTCTGATTTTTCTCTGCTTGGTGGCGCTATTTATTTTTTTGGAATTATCTGGGGAGTGACTATTTTTTATATTAGGATAGGAGGATAGGATATTCATGTTTATCCCCGTGAATGGGAAAACCCCAGGGGTTATCACACGGGCAATCGTCAGATCACCTCGCGCCCATCGTCGGGTTACCGGAGCTATTTCAGTGTGTTGTATGTGATAGACACGTTCCTTCAATTTGGTAGAACCCATTAATCCGCTGGGTTCAGGCAATGTCCGTAAAGTGCCTTGCCCAAGGACACAACCGACTAGCTAGCGACCAGTTTCGCACCTGCAACCTTTCGGTTGAAAGGCGACGCACTTAACCGCTAGACCATCGGGCCGGACAAATTAATGTTAGGGTTGGGGTTAAAGTTAGTTCTGGGGTTGAGATTAGTGTTTGGGACAGGGTTAGAATTACTTTCCATAGCAATCTAAGTGATCTAAGCGGTCCTGTAGTCTTTAGAGGCACCCGCGACTGAGTGGTCTTATACTAGTTTTCGCACTTACTAAACGTATTACTCGTTAGTATAGTGGTAAGCGTCGCCGCCTGTCACGCGGGAGACTGTTGTTCGATTCCCCGAAGGGGAGTTTTTTTTTCGGCTTTTTATAAACTCTTTTGTTTCTTAGTTATAAACAAACTCATCATAACGCCGCATTCAGCTTGTCTGAGCATTTTTGGAATTTGTCCAAGCATTGGCTAAAGTAATCGATCTCTTTGCAGTTTTTTGATTGTAAACACTATTTACTTAAAATGCGTAAATGGTGTAATAAACATGGGGCTAGAGTTAGTGTTAGTCTTGCGGTTTAAGTTTAGTGTTCAGGAATGGGTTAAAATTAGTGTCCGTAATTTTAGTAGTTTTCCTCCTCCCCGCTTTAGTACAGCTGATAAATAGCGCCATCCAGCAGAGAAAAATCAGACTACCGTTCTGTCTCTAGACGCATGTTATTTTTACTAGCTTTTGTAATTTAAATATATAATTTGTATTTACGTAGGCTAACAGTATTCAATAGATATAGGCTTAGAACCCATTTTTAAAATCGCCTTTCAATCGAAAGGTTGCAGGTGCGATACTGGTCGCCAGCTAGTCGGTTGTGTCCTTGGGCAAGGCACTTAACGAACATTGACTAACCCCAGTGGATTAATAGGTTCTACCAAATTGAAGGAATTAACGAATCTATCATATACAACACACTGCAATAGCTCCGGTAACCCGACGGTGGGCGCGAGGTGATCTGACGATTGCCCGTGTGTTAACCCCCTTGGTTTTCCCATTTACGAGGATAAACATGAATATCATATCCGACCCTTAAATATGGTCTAAGCCCTAGAAAATACAACTTCTTTTGCAGAAAGATTTAAAATATAAACAAATTTAAGTGAGAGTGACGCAATTGCAACAAGTATTGAAAATGTTAAATTATTTAAACAAGAAATAGAAATGTGTGTAATCTGCTTAATTTATTAGTACTCTATGATGTGATATTGAAGCGAAAGTCCACCAGAGTAATTCTGGCAAAATATTAATCCGATAAAATAACGCAACAGAACTGTCGTACGAGTTCGTGCGACGTAAAATATCGAAACTTAAATTATTTTAGTAGGTTATATATAAAAAAACATGAAATACAAAGAACATGAATTTTATTACCGAAATCATATTTATTTTTTAAAATTAAATGTAAGAGGTTTCGCATATTATTTAATAATATACTTTTTTGTTTTCATACGTAGCTCAAGCTTTGCTATATTTTTGAGTTGCGTTTGTATCTGTAGCGGTTACTTATTTTATTTATATATATTGGTTTTACACGGTAGATTTGTAGAGGTTTAGCTTTATTATTAATTAGACTCTGATAACAATACAAGTAAAATAATGGATACGCATAACCGGCTACATAGTTTTATAAATAGGGACGAGCTGTAGGGTACGTTCGTGCGTACTAGTTGTCACAATGTGGATTTCAAATCAGTGCTGTAAGCCTAGACATATCTGTGTCTGTTTCTCTCTGGTGAAATGAGGTCTTTTATAGGCGATTTTGCAACCAAGGAGAAAATGTGATGTACAGTATCTAAAACACACATACAATAGAAGATCCTTGCGCGCTGCATTTAGAAGTTTTCCCAGTCGTTAATCGCAACGTGAATTTAGAAAGTCTTTCGTCGTTTATTCCGATTGCTTTGTCACTTGAAATTTTGTTAACCATGTCGTCAGCGCCCAATTATCTCGGTACGACATATCCAAGTTTGATATTTGGTTTGTTAACTCATGGACCAATTGGATTCTACTTGCAATTATAAAACACTTTTTTATAAAAATCTTATAAAATATTGTGGTTAAGAAGTCTACTTGCATATATAAACAAATATATGTATATCAGTGTAAAATCAAAATGTGTTTTACAAATGGTGGTGGTTAACATGTGATTGACTTTCTTTAGTTTTATCTAGACTTCTTAGTGATTTCAGTCCTGTGAAAATGGCTGCAAATAACTTGAATGAGAAAGAATATAGAAGCGATCACGAGGTCGGTTTACTTGACAATGTAAACAGTTTACGTGAAGAAAGGATACTCTGTGATGTCACATTCAATGCGGAAGGTGGAGAAGTATCAGCTCACAGAAGTATTCTTGCCGCGTTTTCCGAATATTACAGAGCCATGTTCACATCCAAGTGCAAAGAAAGCTGTACAGATGATGGTGTCAAAGTTGTTGGAATTACAGCTCTGATACTTAACCTGATCATAAGCTTCATTTACACTGCAAAGATCACAATCAACAATGAAACGGTTTATCAACTGTACGAGGCGGCCGATATGTTGCAAATCAAATATGTGAAAGATTATTGTGTTGGCTTTCTTAAAGACACACTTGAAAGTTGGGAACTGTTTAATAGTTCGGGCATTTGCACAAATGTACAATATTTCTGAGTTGGTGACACATTGTGACAATTTCTTCTCAGACAACTTAGAGTTGGTTTCCAATGAACTGGACTTCAAAGAATTGAATCCGGATGAAACTGAAGCTCTTATTAAAATGACAAAGACATCGGATTCTTCAAGTGAAGAGATGATTTTCAGAAGCATTATGAATTGGGTTAAACACGATCTTGAAAATCGACAACAATTCTTTGAACGCTTGTTTCAACTGATTGACATCAAGAAATTACCAACTTCCTTCCTTAAAATGATTAAAAAAACTGAATGGACTTGGATAAGAAAATGTGAAACTTTTGTTGATGCGATTGTGTCTGAATTAATCATTCGTAGTGAAAACCAACCAGTAGAGGGAGCTAGAGTAGAAGAGATTGCATCCCAATTCCTGGTTATGGGTGGTCGTGGTAATGCAACGAAACTTGTCAGTATTTACGATGTTGTTGGGAAACATTGGAGAAATATTGTGTCAACCTTGGAGGGAAGATGTGCTTCAACCAGTGTGAAGATAAACAACCATGTTTATACGGCTGGTGGTGGTGGATTGTCTGCCACAGATTCTGTTGAGCGGTTGGACTTGGATCAAATTAATGCTGGTTGGCACGAGGTGGCATCTATGAATGAGAAACGAAAGTTCGCAGCATCTGCTGTGTTGAATGATCAAATGTTTACTGTGGGAGGTAGGAATGGTGATTATTTATCATCGGCCGAAGTTTACATCCCAATGGTGGATACATGGGCTAATATTGCTCCAATGGAAACTGAACGAGGTGGGCATGCTGTTGTTTCATATGATGGTCGTTTATGTGCGTTTGGTGGAAGTAATGGGAATAGATTAAATTCAATGGAAAGTTTTGCTCCAAGAATGAGGAAATGGGAAAAGTTAACTTCTATGAAAGAGAACAGATATGGACTGTGTGGTGTTGTTTGCAATGGTGAGATTTACGCCATTGGTGGTGTCGGACTTGATACGGTCGAACGATACAATTTTCGAACCAATTCCTGGAGGTCAGCTAGAAGAATGAACTACAAGCGAGATGGTGCTTCCGCTTGCGTTGTGAATGGGAAGATATATGTCGTTGGAGGTATTCGAGAATCCAGCAGCTTAGTGGAGGTTTATGATCCAACAATCGATGAATGGAAGATTGAAACCAACATGGAGATACCAAGATATTGGTCATCAGTTGTAGCTTTGTAAGCGATATCTACAACCAAGCCACCAAGATTACATTGCAGATAATTCAACGCTTTTGTTCACAATAACATTCAGTTAAACTTACAGGATTTGATATTTCTTGAACAAAATTCTTTTTTGGGACAAAATCACCATAAATGTTGTAGTACACATTACTCCAATGAAATGTAATAGTAGTATATTTATTCATATTATTTCAGAATTATCTAATTACGTGGATTCCAATGTAAATATGTTACATATTAACTATATACGCCGTACATCACACGGTACCCTGATGGCTTTATTTTACAATAATTTTATTTATTTATGCTTTATATATAATACACTGTAATTTCAGCCAAATTATGCTTTATTTATTAAAATTCATCAAAATTATGCCTTATTGAGTAATATACACTGTATTTTCCATCAAAATTATGCTTTATTTAGTAATATACACTGTAATTTTTATCAAAATTATGCTTTATTAAGTAATGTACACTGTAATTTAGCCAGAATTATGTTTTATTCATTATTATACAGTGTAATTTCATCCAAACTTGTGCTTTATTCAGTAATGCAACTTTAATATTCTTTCATTTCTGCTGAGATTCAACTAAAACAATTATCCTGTATAACATGCTGGTAAAGAATATGAAAAACACCTGAAAAATGACTTCGTTTGCTACTCGGGTGTTTTGTATATAATGAGTCGGTAACGCTTGTATAGTGACATGTGTGCAAGGTAAAGGCAATTTTCTCATGCCAACTACAATGGTTGGATGTTCAAACGCCAGGCAGGCGAACATTTCGGAGCTCGTTAAAGTCCCTATATATATGCTGGAGTAATTGAATAGTTACAAACGACACAACAAAGCGATAACTTGCATTATGAGACTCTTGCGCTACGAACGTTACTGTTGAAGCGAAAATACGAGTTACCTGAACCAGGAATATTTCCGTTGTGGTGAAATTCGATGGTGAGAAACAAATTCTTCGTTAGCTCTCACAACGCCACGTAGCATAGAGTCGAACCTGCAAAAACTGGAAGAATATGTTTAGCCAATCACACTCGGTCACACAACCATGCATAACAAACTGGTGCATTGTATGCGAGTGGGTGTGTAACTGTTGTGTAGAACTAATCGAAATTGTGCCATCTTACCATTAAGGCAGCAACGCCGCGAATTGTATGACATGATACTTTCGCCAAGTAAGTAAAATCAGTACCATATATCTTCGCTGATTTGCGCAATGATAAAATATAAACAAACAGCCTCGCAGTGTGATAGGGCGACAAAATATAGACATCAAGGTGGCGAAAGTTAATAACGACCAATATTAGGCGTAGGTCAGTGACACATAACGCAGCGCTTCTACAAATTATGATATCGTGACAATATTTCCGATCAAACTTAGCACTGTATAGGTTCTACATATGGAAGTGTGACTCGACGTGGAATTGGCGGTGACGTCGTTGCTCGTTGTGGAACAGCAACGACTCCGGAGCATTCAACACACTTAGACGACCAGGATCACCATTTTCTTTAAACTGAGACAAATCTAAAGATTTATCTTTTGGAATAGAAAACATTGGGACATAAGGAACTACATTGGACAGTGAAAGGCGACAACTGGCGTTATATTTACGTGCACATATACGATGTTGTTGGGAAACATTGGAGGTAACATCTCGAATGCAAAGAAATCAACATTATGATGTCATAATCATTCCAGATCTTCAACAATGGTAACGTCACCTGTCGGTACTCCGGTGACGTCGACCGCTCTGTGACGTATCAATCGACCCCGGGCGCGATCATCGCGGTAACGTTCACCTCCGACAACTCGGTCCAACGTCCTGGCTTCCGGTTTACTACTTACAGGGGGTGCCGGTATTCTATGTCGAGTTATAAATTAATTAGGATCGATTATTACAATCAATTAAACTTAAACCTTCCACAGCCCTTGGACATATCGAACAGAATCTGCCACCAGGTGAATATTGTGACGTTGAGTTCGAAATTTTGTGTAAAAGTTGATTGAAATGAAATAACTGAATTGTGCGGGGAATAATTATTCGAAGTTTCATGTTATGTTTGAGGCCAAATGGAAGGCTGCCATCTTTGTTAATGTTTGAATATCTTCACAGAAATCACAAAGGAGCCAGAAATAGAGGAGACAGAAGCTGAAGCAAATATAAGTAAGTTGGATATCATTCTTATGTGGGTGGGGATGTGGGGTTCATGGCGCATACCCAGATCACCTCATGCTCACAGCCGGGCTGTTTGTAAAATCATTTTTGTGGGAGTTGGGTGTTGCTTGGAAGGATGTTAGTCCAGTTTCGAACTTTCAAATTTTGTTCAAGTTTTTATGGAGGGGATCTAAAGAGGAATTTTGTAATGAGTATTTTCATTTTCAGCCATTTGTCCGAAATATTGCATGGATATAATGTTTCTATTGGATGGTTCTGGTTCGATGAACACGTACGAGTTCAACGAAATGTTAAACTTCGTGACGAAAGTGGTTGATAGCTTTAACTTCACCACGACCCGTGTGGGGGTCATGCAATTCTCACACTGGTTCGATGAAAGGTTCGGACATTTGATGTTTGGAGTTTTGAGGATTTTCGTTGAACAGATATGTTGCAGTAGAGTTGGTGTGCTGACTGCTTTGGGTGGGATAACTTTGTTACCACACGGGCAATCGTAAGATCACCTCGTGCCCACTGTCGGGTTACTGGACCTATCGCAGTGTGTTGTGTATGATTCACACGTTCCTTTAATTTAGTAGAACCCATTAATCCACTGGGTTCAGGCAATCCGATAAGTGCCCCTTGCCCAACGACACAACCGACTAGCTAGCGACCAGTTTCGAACCCACAACACTTCAGCTGGAAGGCGATGTACTAACCCACCAAGGTAACCAGTCGGATGTCACTTGTAGTTACAACCCCTCCCTCATACACAGATCAATATACGACCAGCCATACATGCAGAGTGATATCCAGCTTGGTATGTTTGCATCCAATATCCAGTTCAAGGTAAGTTGGATGGGGGGTGCGGACCACTATCAATTATGACATCACAGGTAGCATTATCAGCGATGCGTCACCATGGATACACGTCATTCACGGCGCACGCGATCCACAAAGCAATCTTCATCGATCTTGCTTCCTCCGATCGATTCACCGATCTCTGCACCAAGAAAGTCATCATCGTTGTTATTGATGGAAGGTGGGGGTTAGGGGGGTTGGGTGGGGGAATTTAGGAGGGTTTGGGGGTTTCAAGAATTTAGGAGGGTTTGGGGGGTTAGATGGGTTTGGGGGTTTCAAGCGGTGGGTGATTAGGGGTGTATGATTAAAACGTTCCTTCAATGTGGTAGAACCCATTGATCCACATTTCCAACCGATTAGCTGCGTGGGTTAGTTCGCTTCCGTACATCCGAAAGGTTGCGGGTTCGACACTGGTCGCTAGCTAGTAGGCTGTGTCCTCTGGACAAGGCACTTAAGAGATATTGCCTAAACCCTGTGGTTAAATGGGTTCTACTAAATTAAAGGAACGTGTGAATCATACACAACACACTGCAATATCTCTTCCGGTAACCCGACCATGGGCGCGAGGTGATCTGACGATTGCCTGTGTGTTAACCCCTTGGGGTTTCAATTCACGCGGATAAACACAAATATTCTATCCTAGTTTCAGGCAATAACCGCTAAGTTCCTTGCCTAAGGACTAGTACATTGCAACCAGCTATTTGTGTATTTCATTCAATATAAACCGACCTCCCCCATCAATTCCAACACACAAAGTGAGCGGGAGCGTTGCATCCACAGATCGCTCGACCATTCCATGTTACTCACCAACGCCAACGCTGCTCGGGCACTAGGTGTCACTATGTACGCCGTGGGAGTTTCAAACTATTGGCGCCAGGAACTCCAGGTTTTTGTTGTTTGTTTATTGTGAAGTTTAATAACCAATATACCTACCTAATTAACATGAATATTGACGTGTTTTAACGACTGTCGTTTTGCCGTCTTTTTTGTCTATTTTTTTGTAGAAAGTTTTGTTGCGTGTTTCATTGTATTTGCTCGATATGAGTTTGGATGGTGGAGGGTTCGATTCCCAACCCCGTCTTGCAGCATCCCAAGTGGACGCTGTTATTGGTTTCTTACGTTTTAGGTCTTTCAAAATTTGTTATTTAAAAGATATTTTATTAAAAAAGCAGGAAAACGGCAAAACGACATTCTTGGCAGAAAGTCAGACTTTGCGTTTATTAAACAGAACAATTGCATAAGGAGGCCGTAAATAGCAAGCATGATATAATGTGGGAAATTAGTTGATTTCTAATTGTGGCGTTAAATCAATCAATCAATCTTGGAAATAATTTGTGACGCAGCGAAGTTATTTTGATCCTCTAAGCCCCCTATCCTACCCTCCTACCCCTGAAACCCCCCTTATTACCCCCTTCCCCGGAATAACCCCCCTAACCCCACCATGACCCCAGGTGATTGCAAATGGAGAGGTAGGTAAGAACGACCTGGTTTTCACCGCCCCCAATTTCGATCAACTCATCGAGTTGCCCCACCCCTCACCCGACATATTTTATCAATGACGTCATCAGGTATGACGTCATCAATGCATGTTTTTGAAACTAAAGTATCTCAGAATATTTCTACTGAGCCGTGTTTCGAACACACGGTCGGTTCATTACTAGGAAGTTTGAAATTACATTTTATCTCTGTGGTTAACGCCAGGGGCGTCATCGCACGGGCAATTGTCGAATTACCTTGTGCCCACGGTCGGGTTAACGAGCTAGTAGCAGACATCGCCTTAACTGAGTGGATTAATGGGTTCTATTAATTTAAAGTAACGTGTCAATCATACACAACGCACCGCAATAGCTCCGATAACAGACCAACCAGGCAACGGCTTAATGAGGCGTAATTTTCTGACATAATGAAACCAAAAAGGAATTAAGGCCAAGCACACCTCACTCACTCATATGAGTTATATGAATAGCCAACCTACGTCATTGGTGTGTTGACCTAACACCTGGTATCCTTTCCAGCTGACTCTGCGTGATTCATCCACCAAGCTCACCCACCCAACCATCCACACAACCCCCAGCTATATTTAGCAGCTTAGCGCACTCTAGCGGACATATATCGTCGCTGATCCACACAATGAAAGATGACCGCAACCACAACTGCAGCTAATTGTTTACGACTTTCCATCTGAATTATTACATAGGGTTGGTTATGGATCTAATGCTGTGTGCGATGCATGTTCCTGTGTCAGTCGTCCATGTTTTATTCTGCGTGTTTCGTTGTCCATCGTCGTTTTATTTTTGTATTCAATTGACCTTGCGAAGTCTGAATGTGATGTTGCGTGGAAGCTTCGTTGAAATGTCGGGTCAAGTTATTTCGCATCAACCACACTTGCACAGTTGCTTTCAGTACAATGAAGCATTATATCGATGCGTGGATTACTTTCAGTATCGAATGGTTATCAGTGGGCTGGGTTGTTATAACTTGGCTATCCGAGGCCATATCAATACTACGTCAATAATATTGGATCTTTTATTGCATTTTAAAAGCTAAAAGTTTAGAATATTTTAACCAACTATATGATGGAATATATGATGTAAGATATTCAGCAGGATAGGATATTCATGTTTATCCCCGTGGATGGGAAAGCCAAGGAGTTAACACACGAGCAATCGTCAGATCACCTCGCACCCATCATCGGGTTATCGGAACTATTGCATCCGCTGGGTTCAGGCAATGTTCGTAAGTGCTTTGCCCAAGGACACAACCGACTCGCTAGCAAACCGTTTCATACCATCTAGCCGTGAAAAAGCTAAATCGGATTTTGTTACAAATTTGGTGCCTGACAAGAAGTTCGAATTTGACTGACACTTCCAAATAAGGTTGCATAATAGAATGAACATGATGCAAATTATAACATATTTATGGCCGTTTTGCGTATAGTTTGTGACGTCATCGATCATAGAGTACTAATATTTAAAATCCGGAAGATTTGTATAATTAAATATGGTGTAAGTTTCAGATATTATTTATTTTTAATCGATACATTTTTAAAATTAATTAAATATGCCTGATTTATTACTAAAAATATCAACTAGTAGAAATTGCAACGTTCAGACGCGTCACGCTTGGTGTACGTTTGATCACGTGATCAAAACAAAATCAATTTGTTACTATGGGAACTAAGTCTTAGAAAATACAACTTCTTTTGCAGAAAGATATAAATAATAAATAAATTTGAGTGAGAGTGACACAATTGCAACAAGGATTGAAAATGTTAAATAAGTTAAACAAAAAATAGAAATTTGTTTTGTGTAATCTGCTCAATTTATTAGTACTCTATGATGTGATATTGAAGCGTAATTCTGGCAAAATAATCCGATAAAATAAAAACAAAACTTACACTGGTTTAGTAAGTAATATAAAAAACCTAAAATACAAAAATTTTATTACCGGATTCAATTTTATTGTTTAAAAGTTATAGTGGTTATTCTGTAAGAAATTATAATTAATTGGTTTAGCATATTTCTTAATAATATACTTATTTGTTTTCATACTTAGCTTAAGCTCTGGTATATTTTTTCGCTGCGTTTCTATCAAATTATTCTGGCAGAATTACTGTGGTGGAATTTTGATGGTTCCATCTTGGATTCAGAACCTACATGATCGATTACATTGGAAAGGTAGCGACTCGGTCAGCTGGGAAAATAACCGTAGATAATAAGTTCGATTTGGTAACTTGGTGACCCATCAGTTTATTTAAAACTGTAAAAATCTTGTGTGGAAAACTAAAATGAGGGAAAGCGGGAAGGAGCGAAACTGCTCACGAAAATAAAGATTACCGGTATGACATTAGAGTTAGTTATGGGTCCCATTTGGAAAAATGGGACACATATTGTTTTTGTCCGTTTTTTTTTTTTCTTTTTTTTTCTTTTTTTTTTTCGTCAAACGCTTGACAGGCATGGCTTGTGGCAACAACATCTATCAAATGGGGTAATGGAATAGCAATACAACTTTGTCATTTATTAGACAACATGGTCTAGATGTGCATAGGCCAAAATTTTGGGGCATATACCCAGGGGAATTCCCCTGGGAGGTGAAAAACCAAAACGGTATCTTTTTTTAAGAAAAACCCTTTTTTAGGCATAGCGCTTGAACGACTACTCCAATTTCAATTAGATCTGGTAAACTGTAAGTGCATTAGCCACTGATATACCACTTAAAAGAATTAAAAAAATTACCCAGGGAAATACCCTAAAAATAAGATTTTGTTTTCAAATCATGATTGTGACAGGCATGGCTTGTGGAAACGACACCTACCAGAAGGAGTAATGGAATGGGAATACAACTTTGTCATTTATTAGACAACATGGTCTAGATGTGCATAAACCGAAATTTTGGGGCATATACCAAGGGGAATTCCCCTTGGAGGTGAAAAACCAAAACGGTATCTTTTTTTAAAAAATTACCTTTTTTAGGCATAGCGCTTGAGCGGCTACTCCAATTTCAATTAGATTTGGTAAACTGTAAGTGCATTAGTAACTGATATAACCACTTAAAAGAAATAAAAAAATTACCCAGGGAAATACCCTAAAAATAAGCTTTTGTTGTCAAATCATGATTGTGACAGGCATGTCGATGTCGCCACTGACATCTACAAGAGAAAAAATGTATGCTCAATCCAACTTTTTTATTTGTTAGACAACATGGCCTGGATATGCAGAAACCAAAATTTTGGGTAATATATCTAGGGGAATTCCCCTGAGACGTTAATAACCAAAACGGTATTTTTTTCTAAAAAATAGCTTTTTTGCGCATATCGCTTAAACGGCAGCTCCAATTTGAATCAGATTTGGTAAAATGTTAGACATTTAAACACTCTTCCAATTAAAAAAATCATTTATTAGGGTATTTCCTTTAAAAACGCAGATATTTTCCTGAATTATGATTGTGACAGGCATGCCATATCGTACAAACATCTTCAACAAGGAGTCGACAAATCAGACAAGGAATTGACTAATCAGAATAAAACATTAAGAATTGTTATACAACATAACCCACATAGGTAAAAACCGAAACGTACGTAGTAAACCCAGTAGAAACTTATCTAATAAACCCAGTAATCCCTAAAACCACGAAAAACGCTTAAAAGAAAGCTTTTATTTAAAAATTTGTGGTGAAATGTTCGTAAATCTAACACGATTGTTCTTTTTTTATCTACACATGGAGAAGAAGTTTGGTTTGATAACTATGGGACCCATGCGTTTATGCTTGCAGAAACAAACTACATACTCAGTGTATAAAATACAAAATGTGGTTAGGGAACCTGTATAGCATGAATATATGGCATACAACATGTGTTTTACAAATGGTGGTGGTTAAACACGTGGTTGACACTCTCTAGTTTTAAACATGGGGTTGGAGTTAGGGTTAGTTCTGGGGTCGAGATTAGTGTTTAGGGCAGGGTTTAAATTAGTTTCCATAATTTTAGTGAGTAGTTTACCTCCTTCCCCCACTTATTAGTGTTGACCTTTCGTGATTTTATAAACAAAAAAACAACAAGCAGAATGACCTAATAAAGTAAAAACAAGAAGTTGCATTGCAATCTATGTGTGATGATGTATCTAGTCATTATCAGAAATCCACCAACCATTGCAACGAGTTAAACAGCCTAAGGTGAACTCTTGGCCAAGCGACGAGCAGCAGCCAAATGCAGCTGTCTCTACCACAGTAATCCGCGACCAAGCCGATAAGGAAGCAGGGGTTGCTATGCATGAATAAGAAGTTTGGTTTGTTAACTCATGGACCAATTTGATTCTGCTTGCAATTATAAAACACTTTTTATAAAAATCTTATAAAATATTGTGGTTAAGGGGTCTGCTTGCATATGTATACAAATATATGTATTAGTGTAAAATCAAAATGTGTTTTACAAATGATTGTGGTTAACATGTGATTGACTTTCTCTAGTTTTATCCAGACTTCTTAGTGATTTTGTCCTGTGGTAATGGCTGCAAATAACTTGAATGAGAAAGAATATAGAAGCGATCACGAGGTCGGTTTACTTGACAATGTAAACAGTTTACGTGAAGAAAGGATACTTTGTGATGTCACATTCAATGCGGAAGGTGGAGAAGTATCAGCTCACAGAAGTATTCTTGCCGCGTTTTCCGAATATTACAGAGCCATGTTCACATCCAAGTGCAAAGAAGGCTGTACAGATGATGGTGTCAAAGTTGTTGGAATTACAGCTCTGATACTTAACCTGATCATAAGCTTTATTTACACTGCAAAGATCACAATCAACAGTGAAACGGTTTATCAACTGTATGTGGCGGCCGATATGTTGCAAATCAAATATGTGAAAGATTATTGTGTTGGCTTTCTTAAAGACATACTTGAAGTTGGGAACTGTTTAATCGTTCGGGCATTTGCACAAATGTACAATATTCCTGAGTTGGTGACACATTGTGACAATTTTTTCTTAGACAACTTTGAGTTGGTTTCAAATGGACTGGACTTCAAAGAATTGAATCCGGATGAAACTGAAGCTCTTATTAGAATGACAAAGACATCGGATTCTTTAAGTGAAGAGATGATTTTCAAAAGCATCATGAATTGGGTTAAACACGATCTTGAAAATCGACAACAATTCTTTGAACGCTTGTTTCAACTGATTGACATCAAGAAATTACCAACTTTCTTCCTTAAAATGATTAAAAAAACTGAGTGGACGTGGATGAGAAAATGTGAAACTTTTGTTGATGCGTGCATGTCTGAATTGATCAATCGTAGTGAAAACCAACCAGTAGTGGGAGCTAGAGCAGTAGCGATTGCATCCCAATTCCTGGTTATGGGTGGTAATGAAAACAAACTTGCCAGTATTTACGATGTTGTTGGGAAACATTGGAGAAATATTGTGTCAACCTTGGAGGAAAGATATGGTTCAACCAGTGTGAAGATAAACAACCATGTTTATATGGCTGGTGGATGGTTTGCCAGAGATTCTGTTGAGCGGTTAGACTTGGAGCAAATTAATGCTGGTTGGCACAATGTGGCATCTATGAATGAGAAACGAGGGTACGCAGCATCTGCTGTGTTGAATGATCAAATGTTTACTGTGGGAGGTAAGAATGATGATTATTTATCATCGGCCGAAGTTTACATCCCAATGTTGGATACATGGACTAATATTGCTCCAATGGAAACCAAACGATATGGTCATGCTCTTGTTTCATATGATGCACGTTTATTTGCGTTTGGTGGATATAATGGGAGTTATTTAAATTCAATGGAAAGTTTGGATCCAAGAATGAGGAAATGGGAAAAGTTAACTTCTATGAAAGAGAACAGAGGTAGACTGTGTGGTGTTGTTTGCAATGGTGAGATTTATGCCATTGGTGGTTTCGAACTTGATTCGGTCGAACGATACAATTTTCGAACCAATTCCTGGATGGAGGCCAGCAGAATGAAGTACAAGCGATATGATGCTTCCGCTTGCGTTGTGAATGGGAAGATATATGTCGTTGGAGGTGATGGTGAATTCAGCACCTCAGTGGAGGTTTATGATCCAACAATCGATGAATGGAAGATTGAAACCAACATGAAGATACCAAGAGATGCTTCATCAGTTGTAGCTTTGTAAGCGATATCTACAACCAAGCCACCAAGATTACATTGCAAATAATTCAACTCTTTTGTTCACAATTACATTCAGTTAAACTTACAGGATTTGATATTTCCTGAACATAATTCTTGTTTGGGACAAAATCACCATAAATGTTGTAAAATAATTGTTTTATTCTTCCTTACTGTAACGAAGGAGCGAAAAAATAAACTAAACTAACTAAACTAATAGACTTTACTCAAATGAAATGTTGTAGTAGTGTATTTATTCATATCATTTCAGAATTGTTTAATTATGTGGCTTCCAATTTAAATATGTTACATGTTAACAACTATATATGCCGTACATCACACGGTACCCTGATGGCTTTATTTTACAATAATTTTTACTTTTTATGCTTTATATATATACAATACACTGTAATTTAGTCAAAATTATGCTTTATTGAATCATATACACTGTAATTTCCATCAAACTTGTGCTTTATTCAGTAATTATGGGTCCCATTTGAAAAATTGGGACACATATTGTTTTTGTCCGTTTTTTTTTTTTCTTTTTTTTTTTTTTTTTTTTTTCGTCAAACGCTTGACAGGCATGGCTTGTGGCTCCGACATCTACCAGAAGGGATAATGGAATCGAAATGAAACTTTGTCATTTGTTAAACCACATGGTCAAAATGAACCAAAACTAAAATTTTAGGTAATATACCTAGGGGAATTCCCCTGGGAGGTGAAAAACCAAAAAGGTATTTTTTTCAAAAATGTTAGCTTTTTTGGGCATAGCGCATGAACGGCTGCTCTAATTTTGATCAGATTTGGTACAACAGTAGCATGTTAGCCACTGCGTTACCAATTAGAAGAAACAAAATATTTACCTAGGGAAATACCCTAAAAATGAAGATATGTTTCTAAATCAAGATTGTGGCAGGCATGGATTGTGGCTCCGACATCTACCAAAAGGGATAATGGAATCGCAATGAAACTTTGTCATTTGTTAGACCATATGGTCTAGATAAGCATAAACCAAAATTTTGGGTAATATACCTAGGGGAATTCCCCTGGGGGTGAAAAACCAAAACGGTATTTTTTTTTAAAAAATTAGCTTTTTTTGGGCATAGCGCATGAACCGCTGCTCCAATTTTGATCAGATTTGATAAAATAGTAGCGTGTTAGCCACTGCGTTACCAATTAGAAGAAACAAAATATTTACCTAGGGAAATATCCTAAAAATGAAGATATGTTTCTAAATCAAGATTGTGACAGACATGGATTGTGGCTCCGACATCTAACAGAAGGGATAATGGAAACCCAATAAAACTTCGTCATTTGTTAGACCACATGGTCTAGATATGCAGAAATCAAAATTGTGGGTAATAAATTCAGGGGAATTCCCCTGGGAGGTTAAAAACTAAAACGCTATTTTTTATGAAAAATTTAGATTTTTGTGGCATAGCGCTTAAACGGCTGCTCCAATTTGAATCATATTTGGTAAAAAGTAAGTGTATTATTCACTGATTTAACAATTTATAAGAAATAAAAAATTTACCTAGGAAAATGCCCTAAAAAATTCGATTTTGTACTGAAATCATGATTGTGACAGGCATGCCATGTCGCCCCAACATCTACCAAAAGGAGGGATGGAATCGCAATGAAAGTTGGCCATTCGTTAGACAACATGGTCTAGATATGCAGAAACCAAAATTTTGGGTGATAAATATAGGGGAATTCCCATGAGACGTTAAAAACCAAAACGCTATTTTTTTCTAAAAAATAGCGTTTTTTGGGCATAGCACTTAAACGGCTGTTACAATTTGAATCAGATTTCGTGGAATGTAAGTGCATTTGTCACTGATTTAACACTTAGAAGAAATAATAAAATTACCTAGGGAAATACTCCCCAAAATAGGATATGTTCTCAAATCATGATTGTTGCAAGCATGCCATGTCGCCCCGACATCTACCAAAAGGAGTAATGAAATCGCAATGAAAATTGGACATTTGTAAGACAACATGGGTTTAGATAAGCAGAAACCAAAATTGTGGGTAATGAATCCAGGGGAAATCCCCTGAGACGTTAAAAACCAAAACGATTTTTTCTAATAAGTTAGCTTTTCGGGGCATAGCGCTTAAACGGCTGCTCCAATTTTGAACAGATTCGGTGAAATGTTAGACCATTAGACACTCTGTGCCAATTAAAAAAAGAAAACATTTACTTAGGGTAATTTCCTTGAAAACGAAGATATGTTCCTGAATTACCTATGTAACAGGCATGCCATATCGCACTGAATTTAGCTTCATTTCACTACAGCGCTCGAACAGAAACCTAATTTAAAACATTTGTGGTGAAATGTTCGTAAATTTAAGACGTTTATCTTTTATTTAACTGCACGTGGAAAATAGGTTTGGTTGGTTAACTATGGGACCCATGCGTTTATGCTTGCAGAAACAAACTACATACTCGGTGTATAAAATACAAATTGTGATTAGGGACCCTGTAGCATTAATATATGGCATACAACATGTGTTTTACAAATAGTGGTGGTTAAACACGTGGTTGACACTTTCTAGTATACAATGTAATTGCTTGTGCTTTATTTAACAATGCAACTTTATTATTCTTACATTTTCTGCTGAGATTCAACTAAAACAATTATTCTGTATAACATGTGTGGTTTATTTAGTAACCCGACGGTGGTCACGAGGTATTCTGACGACCCGTGTAAAAACGCTTCTTTCACATATTGAGGGATGATACACGGGGATAAAGTGGATTATCTTGTCACCACAAACGACAATCACATTTCGAGTTATTATTCTGGAACAGCGAGATAAATCATGACGTCACATGGGGGACAATGTGAATGAAACAATGAAATAAAGTGGTTTTGAGTGGTTGTACTATGCACCACGCATTCTCCTATTTGAAACCACAAGTAATCCTGGCTTATAAGCAGGGTTGCGCTGATCATAGTTCACTCCATATCAACTTGAATACCAGGGGTGCTGCGGTGTTCAAATGCTTGGCCCAATTTCTGTATATTTACCTTATTTAAGTACCGGCTTTGATTATGCGTAATGAGAAGATCCTTGGTTCGATCCTCACTCTGTGCAAGGTTGTGTCATTGGCATGTCATCATGCTTGTATGCAAAGTATCGTTCCGTTCATAACTTCCCGAGTTATCAAACAATTTGTCTAATATTTCTTCTCGAATCACCTCCAATATTGAACCACTTATTCCCATGGACACAAACTACCTCCTCACCAAATCCAAATACAACTTAAATCGAAAACTTACCTTTTTAAAGGAGCCGTCCTGGCGCCATAGAAACACAAACGCACCAATCGGAATGCAGAGAATGGATGACGAGGCTAAACGCCAACCAATCAGATTCGCCCACCAGGGATACTCATAATCTCCAACCTTAAGAGGGCGCCATTGAGCAGAGTAGAACACTAAGATTGCCTGAAAACACAATAATCTCGGTTTGGCTTCATTCTCACATAATATTATATTAGCTTAATAGTTGAATATATATATGTTTAGCTGGTTGTTACACTCGTCACATCTATCGCTTATTGGTCAGTCGCAGCAGGTTGACCTTGAATCATCCAATAAAGGTTGACCTTGTTATGTTCACTTCTCTATAGGCAGTTGAGTCGCTTTTTGAAGCATCCAATAAATAAAATGTTTCATTCTGGAAACTTAATTTTTAAAAGCCTTAACGGCTGCAGGCAGTTGAAAGATGGACGGACCCCAGTAGCTTAAATTGAAAACAAAAATCATACACAACACACTTCAATAACCCGACGGTGGTGTCGGTAACCCGACGGTGGGCGCGAGGTGATCTGACGATTGCCTGTATGTTACCCCCTTGGTTCTCCCATCCACGGGGATAAACATAAATATCCACACAACGAATTACCAATGTAAGAGCAGGGATGATGACACGATACGACACCTCGTACAACCTCGATATCTCACGACCAGTCATCTCTTTTACATCACAAGTGAAATTGTGAGCGTTCCAAAACCAGCCAATAGCAAGAGCCTCGAATAATGCAAGGAATAGCAAGGTGATGGTGGATGCTCCGTAGTAGTAGATGAGTTCGAATATGTGGGGGCCGTTCTGGGGTGAGAGAGGTAATAAAGGGAGGTTACAAGGATCCTGGATTCGAATCCAGGCCAGGGTTGGAGAATCAGGGATCCTGGGTTCGAATTCAGGCCAGGGTTGGAGAACCAGGGATCCTGGTTTATTAGTTTCTTACCTTTTGGTCGTTTAAAATATTTTATTTAAAAGATATTTGATTATAAAGCAGGAAAGATAAAAACGACATTCTTGGCAGAAAGTCAGACTTTGCGTTTATAAAACAGAATTATTGCATAAGGAGGCCGTAAATAGCAAGCATGGTATAATGTGGGAAATTAGTTGATTTCTAATTGTGGCGTTAAATCAATCAATCAATCTTAGAAATAATTTGTGACTTGGCGAAGTTATTTTAATTCTTTTCCTAAGCCCCCTATCCTATCCTCCTACCCCCACCACCCCCAATTTCGATCAACTCCATCGAGTAGCCCCATCCCTCACCCAACATATTTTGACGTTGACGTCATCAGGTATGACGTCATCAATTCATGTTTATGATGCTACCATATCACAATATTATTTTTCGCAGTCGAGTTTCTGACCCACGATGGGTTCATTACTAGGAAGTCTGTATATGTATCGGTCGCGCTAACCATTCGGTCACACGACCGACCGTTCGATGTCACAGGGAAATTACATTTTATCTCCGTGGTTAACGCCAGGGGCGTCATCGCACGGGCAATCGTCGAATTACCTCGTGTCCGCAGTCCGGTTATCGGAGTTAGGCCTATTAGTAGACATCGCCTGAACCCAGTGGAATATTGGGTTCTACCAGTTTAAAGTAACATGTCAATCATACACAACACACAGCAATAGCTCCGGTAACAGACCAACCAGGCAACGGCTTAACGAGGCGTAATTTGCTGGCATAACAAAACCAACAAGGAATTAAGCCCAAGCACACCTCACTCACTCATATGAGTTATATGAATACCCGACCTACGTCATTGGTGTGTTGACCTAACACCTGGTATCCTTTCCAGCTGACTCTGCGTGATTCATCCACCAAGCCCACCCATCCACCCCCAGCTATATTTAGCAGCCTAGCGCACTCTAGCGGACTTATATCGTCGCTGATCCACACAATGAAAGATTACCGCAACCACAACTGCAACTAATTGTTTACGACTTTCTATCTGAATTATTACTTAGGGTTGGTCATGGATCTAATGCTGTGTGCGATGCATGTTCCTGTGTCAGTCGCCCATGTTTTATTCTGCGTGTTTCGTTGTTCATCGTCGTTTTATTTTTGTATTCAGTTGACCTTGCGAAGTCTTAATGTGATGTTGCGTGGAAGCTTCGTTGAAATGTCGGGTCAAGTTATTTCGCATCAACCACACTTGCACAGTTGCTTTCAGTACAATGAAGCATTATATCGATGCTTTGAAACTTTTAGGGATCCTAACTGACAAGCCTATAGTTTGCCACGACCGTTATCGGATAAATGTATAAAAGAGGGCAATTTTTCGGCGTTGTCATTAATATCTTAGGATTAGAAAGGAATATTTAAAATTCTACTAAATTTAGAGATTTACAACACAAATCAGAAAATATAACTAGAATTTAAATTACTCAGTGTGCCCCGGGTGGGGTCCAACTCCACGTCTGACACCAAGAGGCCAAGATATCGTCTAACGAGACCAGATGCAAAATTAGCTAAGTTGTGTGTATTTTGCTGTGTTCGCATATATGATCAAGGTTGAAAGAACCTTCCGTGAAGTTGTCGGATTGCGAGAGCCCTAACTGAGTAATGTTAGTTGGGAATCGCCAGGCCAGATTTAGTGTCAAACAAGAAACACAAATACCACCTATAGGTGACGAAACCCTACAATACATTTATGAGTTTTCAATTTCACTTCGGTGTATTTTGCTATTGACTATATTAGGGAAGTTTAACATTGGTTTCCCCCCGCTACTGTCACATCACAAAAATGCTGATGTCAGCAAATACAAATGTATTGCATCAATCAAATGCTTTTAACTGACACTTTCAAATAAGGTTGCATAATAGAATGAACATGATGCAAATTATAACATATTTATGGCCGTTTTGCCTTGAGTTTGTGACGTCATGGATCATGTGATCGATAGAGAACTAATATATATAGAGGGGACACTCGGTGTAACTGACGGCGATGTTTTTTAAAATGTCGAAGATTTGTTTAATTAGATATGGTGTAAATATTAGATATTATTTATTTTTAAAATTAATTAAATATGCCTGATTATGGGTCCCATTTGGAAAAATGGGACACATATTGTTTTTGTCCGTTTTTTTTTTTTCTTTTTATTTTTTTCATCAAACGCTTGACAGGCATCGCTTGTGTACCTAACATCTACCAAAAGGGGTAATGGAATCACAGTAAAACTTGGTAATTTGTTAGAAAACATGGTCTAAATATGCAGACACCAAAATTTTAGGTGATAATTCTAGGGGAATTCCCCAGGGACGGTAAAAACCAAAACGGTACTTTTTTCAAAAATTTAGCTTTTTTGGGCATAGCGCTTAAACGCTTGCTCCAATTTGAATTAGATTTGGTGGAATGTAAGTTCATTAGCAACTGCTTTACCACTTAAAAGAAAGAAAAAGTTATCTAGGGAAATACCCTAAAAATGAAGATTTATTCCTAAACCATGATTGTGACAGGTATGATTTGTGGACCCGACATCTACAAAAGGGGTAATTGAATCGCAATGAAAATTTGACATTTTTTAGACAACATGGTCTAGATATGCAGAAACGAAAATTTTTGGTTATTAAACCAGGGGAATTCCCCACGAAAGTTAAAAAACCAAAACCTAATTT
>CH001369.1:188669-200129 GCA_000149265.1 Ciona savignyi | reverse complement strand
CGCATAATAACAAAGTCAGCCCCTTCAAAATCGCATAATATTAAAGTCAGCCCTTTTATAAACGCATAATATTAAAGTCAGCCCTTTCAACATCGCATAATAACGAAGTCAGCCCTTTCAACATCGCATAATATTAAAGTCAGCCCTTTCAAAACCGCATAATAACGAAGTCAGCCCTTTCAAAACCGCATAATATTAAGTCAGCCCTTTCAAAATCGCATAATATTAAAGTCAGCCCTTTTATAAACGCATAATATTAAAGTCAGCCCTTTCAACATCGCATAATAACGAAGTCAGCCCTTTCAACATCGCATAATATTAAAGTCAGCCCTTTCAAAACCGCATAATAACGAAGTCAGCCCTTTCAAAACCGCATAATATTAAGTCAGCCCTTTCAACATCGCATACTATTAAAGTCAGCCCTTTCAACGTCGCATAATAACGAAGTCAACATCGTATAATATTAAAGTCAGCCCTTTCAACATCGCATAATAACAAAGTCAGCCCTTTCAAAATCGCATAATATTAAAGTCAGCCCTTTTATAAACGCATAATATTAAAGTCAGCCCTTTCAACATCGCATAATAACGAAGTCAGCCATTTCAAAATCGCATAATAACGAAGTCAGCCCTTTCAACATCGCATAATAACGAAGTCAGCCTTTTTAAAATCGCATAACATTACAGTCAGCCCTTTCAAAATCGCATAATATTAAAGTCAGCCCTTTCAACATCGCATAATAACGAAGTCAGCCCTTTCAAAATCGCATAATAACGAAGTCAGCCCTTTTATAAGCGCATATAATATTAAAGTCAGCCCTTTCAAAATCGCATAATAACGAAGTCAGCCCTTTCAAAATCGCATAATATTACAGTCAGCCCTTTCAAAATCGCATAATATTAAAGTCAGCTCTTTCAACATCCCATAATATTAAGGTCAGCCCTTTCAACATCGCATAATAACGAAGTCAGCCATTTCAAAACCGCATAATATTAAAGTTAGCCCTTTCAAAATCGCATAATATTAAAGTCAGCCCTTTCAACGTCGCATAATATTAAAGTCAGCCCTTTCAACGTCAATAATATTAAAGTCGGCCATTTCAAAATCGCATAATAACGAAGTCAGTCCTTTCAACATCGCATAATAACGAAGTCAGTCCTTTCAACATCGCATAATAACGAAGTCAGCCCTTTCAAAATCGCATAATATTAAAGTCAGCCCTTTCAACATCGCATAATATTAAAGTCAGCCCTTTCAACATCGCATATTAACGAAGTCAGCCCTTTCAACATCGCATAATAACGAAGTCAGTCCTTTCAACATCGCATAATAACGAAGTCAGTCCTTTCAACATCGCATAATAACGAAGTCAGCCCTTTCAAAATCGCATAATATTAAAGTCAGCCCTTTCAAAATCGCATAATATTAAAGTCAGCCCTTTCAACATCGCATAATATTAAAGTCAGCCCTTTCAAAATCGCATAATATTAAAGTTAGCCCTTTCAACATCGCATAATATTAAAGTTAGCCCTTTCAACATCGCATAATATTAAAGTCAGCCCTTTCAATATCGCATAATATTAAAGTCAGCCCGTTCAAAATCCCATAATATTAAAGTAAGCCCTTTCAAATCGAATACTATTAAAGTCAGCCTTTTAAATCAGTACTTTAAATATTAACAGTATTTGAATTTTTATTCGGCAACACTTTTTCGAAGTCAGCCATTTCAGCCCGGTCAGCCAGTCGGTAGAAGCTGCATGGCATCGAGGAATTCCTAGGAGAGAGTGTTTCATGCGGAACGACAAAAAGAAAAAAGTTTCTTTTTGGAGGCTAAATTTTTACAACGCCATCTGCACTTCTGCAGTGCACCGACAACGTGTTGGTAAGTTGAGCGTAGTTTTATTTAAATAACCCTAATCTTTAGTTAACAGTAATCAGTATTATTTTTACAGAGATGGACATAAATGAAAACATATCTGTACGCGGCAGTAGCTCCATAATTATTGGAGCTGCTGCCGTCCTTAAAAAGGGGCCAAATATAAAGTAAGTTTAACATTAAGAGGCTTTTATTTATTTGGCAATTTTTTCTCTTTACAGTAATCAAGTAAAAAAGCCCTGTTCGCTGTTCCTGTCTAGAAGGGCATTCAATGAAAAAAAGGTAATTATTTTTTTGCCAGGAGGGATTTCTTTAAACTTTCTTTTGAATAAATATTACCTTTTAAAGCAGTGGTTCCCAACCTTTTTGTCTTGGTGACCATCTTAAAATTTTTTGCAGATTCCGTGAGCCACACTAATAGTCTATCCTTAATGCAAAATTAGAAAGTAGGCAAAAAATGTTTTACTTGAATTTATTAACAAATCAGTGTGATGGTTTATGGACCTTGTAGGTCCGCAGCTAAACGTGTATGATGGTCCCCTTAATTATTTTTACCAATTTCAAGTCTTGACTGATTTCTTTTGTATAATATACTACCGTACTTTTCTAATAAAGTTCCAAATTGCTGCCATTGCAAGTTTACAGTCATAGTTTATGACATCACAGTGGACGTATACGGATCTGTTTTAAAGGCATTCAATATGAGTTTTACACGCCTTATGCTATTGGTCCCAGAAATTCAAGCAATTTTTCCTAGCCCAAAATTTTCTTTTGCTTTTGTTTGCGAAGTTCAATGGGACTACCATAATAATTCGTCCGGTCCGTTAGTCTAACGGTTAAGTGTGTCGCCTTTCAATCGAAAGGTTGCAGGTGCGAAACTGGTCGCTAGCTAGTTGGTTGTGCCCTTGGGCAAGGCATTTTATGGACATTGCATGAACCCAGCGGATTAATGAGTTCTACCAAATTGAAGGAACGTGTCTATAATACACAACACACTGCAATAGCTCCAGTAACCCGACGATGGGTGCGAGGTGATCTGACGATTGCCCGTGTGTTAACCCCCTTGGTTTTCCCATTCACGGGGATAAAGATGAATATCCTATCCTAATAAATAATTCAAGGGACAATATTGTATTAAGGTGCTATGTAAGTGCAATATTTCCAAATTGTATCCTTATTTCGGTTTTGTCTTTCAATTATACATTAACATTACAGATGGCTTAACAAAAAAAATTGTTTGACTGGAGAAGGTGGAAGGAAGACAGGGGAGGAAATGAGAGGAAGGCAGACAAACCAAAAAATTAATATTGTGAATGTGAACGGTGTACCACATGGAAAATGCTATCACTATTGTTCGGAACTTTGTTACCTTAAAATTATAATAATGAACATAAATGGTTTAAAAAGAGTGTTAAAGAGATTCCAACATGCCCAGGAGGCTCTCTCAATATGTCGTTAGAGTTTTTATTACAGAACTCTTCGCCTGTAGCCATATTCATAACTGTTTGTTACTAAATTCTACTTAAGCCCAGTCTGCCAAGTGCTACCACATAGTGGTTGCTTTAGGTGCAATCTTTGTCTCTGGCACAATACAAGTCGCGCCGCTACCACAAGGATAGCATGACAAACACATCACTTTTGGACTTTTGAAGTGCTAGCACTTATGAAAAGTGTGCATGTTACCCTGGCACAAAAAATGCGGCCGTCACCATGTATTGGTGACATGTCATTTTGAGCAGAAGTATTGTATTAATAAATAAATGGCCAAACCAAAGTATCAAGTAATTTGCCTTTTGTAAATGTGTACATGCAAAATGAACTTACACATTAATATAAGAGAATGGAAATACATCCAAAACATTTTGCTCAGTTAAACTTACCAAGAGGTGATTCCTCATAAGCTTAATGTCATATACAACATTTTCAGGATTAATATTATTAAGCAAAGAAACAGCATTTGCAATTAAAAGCGGAATTACAATAGAGCTGTGGCATTTTTTCCCATGACCACATTTCATTGTTTAAAATGGAGCACATATGCTTGCATGGTAAAAGCGATCTTTCCCAACTGCGGCATTGACAGTATATATTCCCTCCAGAAGTACATTTTCGATTCACTGAAAAATGTGAACATTCCATCTTCAGATAACATTGATGCATGTCGTGTGGGAATGTGTTTACAAGACTCGAGAGTTGACATCATATGAGTAATAAACCAATTTGGTCTTTCTTTAAGATACGATGGGATAGTGTCAGAAAATTTCTTCACTAATGAGGACATTCCTCTATTTTCTTTAATATACCTAAAAAAACATCTTAATTAGAACATCTTAGTACAAAATATTACAAGACTGGAATTTTACAAAAGAAAGAACAAACAATTATTCAATATTACCGAGATTGGCGAGCAGGAATATAATCCTCCATTAACGAAGATAAGAGCCCAGAGAATGATTTGTTGTTTTTTGACAAGAAAACGTTCTTTAAGATCTCGGTTTTGCCTGAAACAAAACTAGGTAATTTGCTATTAAAACCATCATTCAAACTTGATTTTTTTGCAATTTGATTAAAATTGATACTAAAATATTGCATGTAATAAAAACACAAGTACTGTCAAATTGGTATAAGTTTACAGTAAGGTGTTGTATTTGGGCAATGCACTTAGCTCTAGCAGATGCAGCAGCAAAACATTATTTACTCAAAGTTTGCAGAAGAAAAACAGGATTAGGGTACCTTTCAACAGCGTTGGTTGTCGTGGACACGGTATATTTAAAGTGGTACTTTTTAAACCCCCAAATCCAACGCTAAAAAAAATAGTTACGTTACGAGAGCTCACATCAAATTAGTTTAGTTTGTATACATTATAAAACAAACAAATGTTAGTTAAAACTTGAAATGGTTAAAAAATAATTACCAATATATGTATTTATATTTTATTTTAATGGCCATAATAAATAGGTTTTTATACCTCTTTCACCGGCAACCATATTTTTGAAATATAGTTTTTAAATTTCTGGTTTTGCCACAGCTCTGACAATTTTAATGACTCCAGCGCAGATTCAAATTCCTTGGTGTCTCTTGCATCAGCAACCATGTTAAGAGCTTCCATACATTCAGCGCTGTGTTCGGACATGCAGTTTTCTCTCTTAGCAATCCACCGTTTCCATGCTTGTTTACGATGAAAATCGCACAAGAGTACCGAACAATCTAAATGATAGACATATTATATTAGTACTTTTATACGATAACACAAAATTGTTACATTATTATGAAATTTGTTTCCGTAAAAATCCAAACCATGGCATTAAAGTTTTACTGTTTAGCTGTAAAATTACTATAAACCGGAGTTACTAGTGTAATATCATCGGTCGCTTTATATTGTAGAATTGTGCAAAGTAAATAAATATCTTTCTAATTTACCACTCACTAGTAAACACCTCCTCAAATGCATTGATTTCTTCATTATCGAAATCAGTTAAACAAACATGTGGATTAAATTTTGGATTCCAGGAGCGAATCATCTCAAGTGCTTCTTTGATGCTCTTTTTTGATTCATCTTGAACAATGAACGTGGCCACAACTTGGCAGCCCACATTGGTTTTGACGACCAGGAAAAATAGTGGCAATGCATATTTGGAAGTTTTATATGTTGCATCAAGGCAACACCAATAATTGCCATACAGATTTAACAGATGTTTTTGAAATTCAGTTTGGTAGACAAATAGTAATGTCTGTTCACTATAATCTGTTGGTATTTTAACATCGCCATTTTTGGGGATATTGCTGTTGATAACATCTATATTGTACAGGGTATTTTTTATATGTGGCCTGAAATAAACGCTATTATCAGCATGCTTCGCTTGGTACTCTTCTACCATATGTTCCACATTAACTTGGTCCAATTTACTAAAGCGATTTTTTATGTTTTGGTGATTCATTTTGGTATAAATTTCTTTTCGTTCCGGAAAATATCGCCGGTTTTCAATATTTACAGATTTTCCTTCTGGGAACAGTGTGCTATCAGTTTGTACTTTAAATTTTAATATACGTCGCATTTTGTCGACGTTTTTAATTCCTTCCATAACATAATTGTTAATCAGTTGTGCAATTCGTTTATCCATGGTCTGAGATATACCATCTTGCCCTCCCAATACGTGATTAGTGTGGTTTTTCGCATTGGAATAGTTGAGAAATATAAGCACCTTTGCATCAATTACTTTATTCCCGGTATCAGCTGCAAGTTTTAAATCCAAAATTGCTTTGGTCCTGCTGTTTTTAGTCGAATCAGCTGCAAGCTAAAAATCAAATCAAAATAAATTTTCCTTCGTGTTCATGAGTTATCTGCCTGATTACTGATTTGAGTGGGGATGCCTTGCTAAGGATTTACAAGTAAACGGTTAAAGTCTGTTGAACATATTCTTTAATCTCACCTTGAAATTAGGATAGTACATCCTTTGATGCATTGTTATTCGGGCGTGACAGTCCAACTTTTTAGTAGGTTGATACATGGCACGCATGACAGAAATAGCTTCTGTATGATCATCCTTTTCTTTCTAGTGTAAAAATTTAATATTAGTCTAGCATAGTTGAAACCTCTGGCGGATCTAGAACAAAATAGTAGGAGTTTCGTGAACAAAGCAAGCACAACTTTTTGTCCAGAGAGCATTTTTTTTGTAAAAAGGGAAGTTCTGAACCCTGTAAAGACTACTGGGATCTGGCGTTGGTTAAAACATAAGTACAGTACCATATTACAATGCAATGATTTATTTAATATAGAAGATTAATTAGGTTATATTACCAACTCTCTTTCGGCTTTTTGTTTCAGTTTAAAAGCTTAATGTCTATCTGGTCCATGATGACAATGCAGAACTTTTGATCCGCTAAGAGGAGTGTATGGAACATATTCCTTGCAACTTCCATTTGAAAAATGGCTTGTCAACTCCCAACGTCTAAACTTTTTTGGGAAATCTATAATGTTAAAGATGTGTAAACTTCTAATTAACGCCTAGAACGAAAAAAAAAATATATATACCAGTTATGGGCATCATCATATTCAGAGGGGCACAAAATTTAAAAATATTTAAAACCAGTAGTAAATTGGTGGCAGTTTACATGGGAGATTAGTTAAAGCATCATCAAAGCGGCAGTCATCCTTTAAATCCTTAATGAATATAAACTTTTTGTCGTAGGGTACTTACTTCACCTTTATTTTGTTGCATCAATAAAACTAGAACAGCTATTTTAAAGAAATTAATTCTATTATAATGTCACCAAATAGAAATTTGGTCGCAATACCTTTATACAAGTTACCTTCTTTTTGAAATTTGGTTGTCTGAACTGTTACAAATCTGTAGCAGTTTTCAGCTTCAAAAGAAGCAACCCAATGTAGTGCTTCTTCCAAATTATTAAAATGTAAAATTTCTTTAATATTATCCTCAGGTCCTTTTTCTTGATAGGAAATAAAAAATAAATTTAAACATTTGACATACAAAAAAAACAACTTATGGGTACTATATAGAAAAATGCTACTATAATATGATCTGACGATTGCCTATGTGTTAATTCCCTTGGTTTTCCAATTCACAGGGATAAACATGAATATATTTTCTATCCTATCCTATACACTATTTGTGTGAAAACTAACTCTAAGCTCTAACGATAATCTCAACCCCAACACTAATCTCAACTCTAACCCCAACCTTAACGCTAATCTCTACCTGAACACTAATCCTAACCCAACTAGTCAACCACGGGGTCATTGTACATTGCACCAGTATCGATATATTACCGGTACTTAATCTGTGAATAACAGTTTACTAACTGCTGCCTTTATATTCATTATACCGCATATTGTTTTTCTAGATTTTCTGGATCTTGAACAAGGAGGTGCGGTTTGAAAATCATCTTCACTATCTAAACTGTCTTCCAACTTGACAACAACTGAAGACTAAAATAAAACCACTGTTAACAAAACATTCTGTTTGATTAGGTCTATGCTGTATGCTAACTAAATAGGCTAGTAGGCTATTGCATAAGCCAAATTTACTAACATATACCACAGGCCTAGCTGTAACTAAAGTAAACATTTTTGGTATTTCTCCCTACGAACTAAAGTAACCGTACACAGGCCTATGCTATGATTTACGGTATATAAATGTACTCACAGACATCCTTTATTCGCAATCTATTGAACGAAGGTCAATCAAATATTTTAAATGTTTTCCTGTAAAACAAAAGTAGTGAGAAAGGTTATAAAATGAAACCAACGCCATTGCTCAACTTAGCAGACGACGTGGTCGGTGGACTGCAAAAAAAAACTTTTTTCTTTTTGTCGTTCCGCATGAAACACTCTCTCCTAGGAATTCCTCGATGCCATGCAGCTTCTACCCAGCCAGTCAGCCTTTTAGTGTGGCCCCAACTAAGTCCTTAAATATAGTCTAAGGCAGTGGTTCTCAAACTTTTTAGAGTTGGGACCCACTATTAATAACCACAATTTATGGCGACCCACTTAACTTTATATATAGTTGTTGTAACATGTGTGAGAGACGAAAGGTTCAATGACCTGAGTTCAGCTGTTCAGGTAAAGATCACGCCACGATTCAAGATTGTGTGATGTCACAATTATGATAATTTTCCCCTTGATTTTTGTATAGGAAATAGCCAGTATAGTTAATCAGAGCTTTCTATAACTTTTCACGACCCACCAAGATTCCTTTCGCGACCCACCGGTGGGTCGCGACCCATAGTTTGAGAAACGCTGGTCTAGAAAATACAACTTCTTTTGCAGAAAGATATAAAATATAAATTAATTTAAGTGAGAGTGACACAATTGCAACAAGCATTGAAAATATTAAACTAGTTAAACAAGAAATAGAAATGTGTCTATGTAATCTGCTCAATTAATTAGTACTCTATGATGTGATATTGAAGCGAAAGTCCACCAGATTAATTTTGGCAAATTAACTAGATAAAATAAAAACATAACTTACACTAGTTTAGTAGGTAATATAAAAAACTTACAAATAACAAATTTTATTACCAGTTTTAATTTTATTGTTTAAAATTAAATGGTTATTTTGTAAGGAAATATAATTAATTGGTTTAACATATTATTTAATAAAACACTTTTGTTTTCATACTTAGCTCAAGCTATGCTATATTTTTGTGCTGCGTTTCTATCCAATTATTCTGGCAGAATTACTGTGATGGAATTTCGATGGTTCTATCTTAGATTCAGAACCTACATGATCGATTACATAGGAAAGGTATCGACTCGGTCAACTGGGAAATTAACCGTAGATAATAAGTTCGATTTGGAAACTTGGTGACCCATCAGTTTATTCAATAATTTTAGTGAGTAGTTTCCCTTATTCCCCCTTTTAGTGTTGACCTCTCGTGATTTTATAAACAAAAAAACAAGCAGAATGACCTAACAAAGTAAAATCAAGTAGTTGCATTGCGATCCATGTATCTAGTCATTATCAGCCACCAACCATTGCAACGAGTTGAACAGCCTAAGATAATTTTTTGGTTTTGGTGAGTTGAAACGCTAAACTGAGGGAGCTGCATTTCGCCAAGCGACGAGCAGCAGTCAAATGCAGCTGCCTCTACCACAGCAATCTGCGACCAAGACAATAAGGAAGCAGGGTTTGCTATGCATGAATAACAAGTTTGGTTTGTTAACTCATGTACCAATTGGATTCTGCTTGCAATTATAAAACACTTTTTATAAAATATTGTGGTTAAGGAGTCTGCTTGCATATTTATATATACAAATATATAAATCAGTGTAAAATCAAAATGTGTTTTACAAATGGTGGTGGTTAACATGTGATAGACTTTCTCTAGTTTTATCCAGACTTTTTAGTGATTTTTGTCCTGTGATAATGGCTGCAAATAACTTAAATGAGAAAGAATATAGAAGCGATTACGAGGTCGGTTTACTTGACAATGTAAACTGTTTACGTGAAGAAAGGATACTTTGTGATGTCACATTCAATGCGGAAGGTGGAGAAGTATCAGCTCACAGAAGTATTCTTGCCGCGTTTTCCGAATTTTACAGAGCCATGTTCACATCCAAGTGCAAAGAAGGCTGTACAGATGATGGTGTCAAAGTTGTTGGAATTACAGCTCTGATACTTAATCTGATCATAAGCTTCATTTACACTGCAAAGATCACAATCAACAGTGAAACGGTTTATCAACTGTACGAGGCGGCCAATATGTTGCAAATCAAATATGTAAAAGATTATTGTGTTGGCTTTCTTAAAGACACACTTGAAGTTGGGAACTGTTTAATTGTTCGAGCATTTGCACAAATGTACAATATTTCTGAGTTGGTGACACATTGTGACAATTTCTTCTTAGACAACTTTAAGTTGGTTTCAAATGGACTGGACTTCAAAGAATTGAATCCGGATGAAACTGAAGCTCTTATTGGAATGACAAAGACATCGGATTCTTCAAGTGAAGACATGATTTTTAGAAGCATCATGAATTGGGTTAAACACGATCTTGAAAATCGACAACAATTCTTTGAACGCTTGTTTCAACTGATTGACATCAAGAAATTACCAACTTCCTTCCTTAAAATGATTAAAAAAACTGAGTGGACTTGGATGAGAAAATGTGAAACTTTTGTTGATGTGTTTGTGGATGAATTAATCATTCGTAGTGAAAACCAACCAGTAGAGGGAGCTAGAGCAGTAGTGATTGCATCCCAATTCCTGGTTGTGGGTGGTCTTGATGCAAACAAACTTGTCAGTATTTACGATGTTGTTGGGAAACATTGGAGAAATATTGTGTCAACCTTGAAGGGAAGATGTGATTCAACCAGTGTGAAGATAAACAACCATGTTTATACGGCTGGTGGTGGTGGATGGACTGGATTGTCTGCCACAGATTCTGTTGAGCGGTTGGACTTGGATCAAATTAATGCTGGTTGGCACGAGGTGGCATCTATGAATGAGAAACGAAAGTTCGCAGCATCTGCTGTGTTGAATGATCAAATGTTTACTGTGGGAGGTAGGAATGGTGATTATTTATCATCGGCCGAAGTTTACATCCCAATGGTGGATACATGGACTAATATTGCTCCAATGGAAACTAAACGATGTAATCATGCTCTTGTTTCATATGATGGTCGTTTATTTGCGTTTGGTGGATATAATGGGAATGATTTAAATTCAATGGAAAGTTTTGATCCAAGAATGAGGAAATGGGAAAAGTTAACTTCTATGAAAGAAAACAGAGGTAGACTGTGTGGTGTTGTTTGCAATGGTGAGATTTACGCCATTGGTGGTGACGGACTTGATTCGGTCGAACGATACAATTTTCGAACCAATTCCTGGATGAAGGCCAGCAGAATGAACTATGAGCGATATGATGCTTCCGCTTGCGTTGTGAATGGGAAGATAAATGTCGTTGGAGGTAATGGTGGTAAATCCAGCACCTCAGTGGAGGTTTATGATCCAACAATCAATGAATGGAAGATTGAAACCAACATGGAGATACCAAGATATTGGTCATCAGTTGTAGCTTTGTAAGCGATATCTACAACCAAGATTACATTGCAAATAATTCAA
>CH001369.1:163967-177141 GCA_000149265.1 Ciona savignyi | reverse complement strand
AGAACCAGGGATCCTGGGTTCGAATCCAGGCCAGGGTTGGAGAACCAGGGATCCTGGGTTCGAATCCATGCCAGGGTTGGAGAACCAGGGATCCTGAATTCGAATCCAGGCCAGGGTTAGAGAACCAGGGATCCTGGGTTCGAATCCATGCCAGGGTTGGAGAACCAGGGATCCTGGGTTCGAATCCATGCCAGGGTTGGAGAACCAGGGATCCTGAGTTCGAATCCAGACCAGGGTTGGAGAACCAGGGATCCTGGGCTCGAATCTATGCCAGGGTTGGAGAACCAGGGATCCTGGGTTCGAATCTATGCCAGGGTTGGAGAACCAGGGATCCTGGGTTCGAATCTATGCCAGGGTTGGAGAACCAGAGATCCTGGGTTCGAATCCATGCCAGGGTTGGAGAACCAGGGATTCTGGGTTCGAATCTATGTCAGGGTTGGAGAACCAGGGATCCTGGGTTCGAATCCAGGCCAGGGTTGGAGAACCAGAGATCCTGGGTTCGAATCCATGCCAGGGGTGGAGAACCAGGGATCCTGGGTTCGAATCCAGGCCAGGGTTGGAAAACCATGGATCCTGGGTTCAAATCCAAGCCAGGGTTGGAGAACCAGGGATCCTGGGTTCGAATCCATGCCAGGGTTGGAGAACCAGGGATCCTGAGTTCGAATCCAGACCAGGGTTGGAGAACCAGGGATCCTGGGTTCGAATCCAGGCCAGGGTTGGAGAACCAGGGATCCTGGGTTCGAATGCAGGCCAGGGTTGGAGAATCAGGGATCCTTAGCTCAAATCTATGCCAGGGTTGGAGAACCAGGGATCCTGGGTTCAAATCCAAGCCAGGGTTGGAGAACCAGGGATCCTGGGTTCGAATCCATGCCAGGGTTGGAGAACCAGGGATCCTGAGTTCGAATCCAGACCAGGGTTGGAGAACCAGGGATCCTGGGTTCGAATCCAGGCCAGGGTTGGAGAACCAGGGATCCTGGGTTCGAATCTATGCCAGGGTTGGAGAACCAGGGATCCTGGGTTCGAATCCAGGCCAGGGTTGGAGAACCAGGGATCCTGGGTTCGAATCCAGGCCAGGATTGGAGAACCAGGGATCCTGGGTTCGAATCTAGGCCAGGGTTGGAGAACCAGGGATCCTTGGCTCGAATCTATGCCAGGGTTGGAGAACCAGGGATCCTGGGTTCGAATCCAGGCCAGGGTTGGAGAACCAGGGATCCTTGGCTCGAATCTATGCCAGGGTTGGAGAACCAGGGATCCTGGGTTCGAATCCATGCCAGGGTTGGAGAACCAGGGATCCTGGGTTCAAATCCATGCCATGGTTGGAGAACCAGGGATCCTGGGTTCGAATCTATGCCAGGGTTGGAGAACCAGGGATCCTGGGTTCGAATCCAGGCCAGGGTTGGAGAACCAGAGATCCTGGGTTCGAATCCAGGCCAGGGTTGGAGAACCAGTGATCCTGGATTCGAATCCAGGCCAGGGTTAGATAACCAGGGATCCTGGGTTATTGGTTTCTTACTTTTTGGTCGTTTAAAATTTGTTATTTAAAAGATATTTGGTTATAAAGCAGGAAAACCAACAAAACGACATTATTGGCGGAAAGTCAGACTTTGCGTTTATAAAACAGAATTATTGCATAAGGAGGCCGTAAATAGCAAGCATGATATAATGTGGGAAATAAGTTGATTTCTAATTGTGGCGTTAAATCTATTAATCAATCTTGGAAATAATTTGTGACGCAGCGAAGTTATTTTGATCCTCTAAGCCTCCTATCCTATCCTCCTACCCCTGAAACCCCCCTTATTACCCCTTCCCCCGGAATAACCCCCCCCTAACCCCCACCATGACCCCAGGTGATTGCAAATGGAGAGGTGGGTAAGAACGACCGGGTTTTCACCGCCCCCAATTTCGATCAACTCCATCGAGTTGCGCCACCCCTCACCCGACATATTTTATCGCTTACGTCATTAGGTATGGCGTCATCAATGCATGTTTTGAAACTACCGTGTCACAGGATATTTTTACCCAGCCAAGTTTCGAACCTGTAAGATGGGTTCATTACCAGGAAGTTTGTATATGTATCGGTCGCGCTAACCATTCGGCCACACGACCGTTCGATGTCACAGGGAAATTACATTTTATCTTCGTGGTTAACGCCAGGGGCGTCATCGCACGGGCAATCGTCGAATCACCTTGTGCCCACGGTCGGGTTATTGGAGCTACTAGTAGACATGAATCCAGCGGAATATTGGATTCTACCAATTTAAAGTAACTTCACAATTATACACAACACACTGCAATATAGCTCCGGTAACAGACCAACCAGGCAACGGCTAAACCAGGCGTAATTTGCTGTCATAATAAAACCAACAAGGAATTAAGCCCAAGCACACCTCACTCACTCATATAAGTTATATGAATAGCCAACCTACGTCATTGGTGTGTTGACCTAACACCTGGTATCCTTTCCAGCTGACTCTGCGTGATTCATCCACCAAGCTCATCCAACCACCCATCCACCCCCAGCTATATTTAGCAGCTTAGCGCACTCTAGCGGACATATATCGTCGCTGATCCACACAATGAAAGATGACCGCAACCACAACTGCAGCTAATTGTTTACGACTTTCCATCTGAATTATTACTTAGGGTTGGTCATGGATCTAATGCTGTGTGCGATGCATGTTCCTGTGTCAGTCGTCCATGTTTTATTCTGCGTGTTTCGTTTTCCATCGTCGTTTTATTTTTGTATTCAGTTGACCTTGCGAAGTCTGAATGTGATGTTGCGTGGAAGCTTCGTTGAAATGTCGGGTCAAGTTATTTCGCATCAACCACACTTGCCACAGTTGCTTTCAGTACAATGAAGCATTATATCGATGTGTGGATTACTTTCAGTATCGAATGGTTATCAGTGGGCTGGGTTGTTATAACTCGTCTATCCGATGAACATATCAATACTACGTCAATCATATTGGATCTTTTATTGCATTTTAAAACCTGAAAGTTTAGAATATTTTAACCAACTATATGATGGAATATATGATGTAAGGTATTCAACAGGATAGGATATTCATGTTTATCCCCGTGGATGGTGTTACGTGTTTAAGTTTCTATTGTGACACAGAACCTTACCATCATCTGTTTTTGTGACTGTGTGCTTTCGCCACGTTTGACGTGCGTTTGAGTTGAACATCGTAGCGCAATGAGTGGCACGAATACAAAACCATACAGCAAACATGGTGCAAACATGGTGTCAGAAGTGGGATTCGAACCCACGCCTCCATTCGGAATGCAAAGGTATAACGATTACGTCGTTGGATAACGTATTTTATACTGCTTCTTTCTTGTATATCGCAAACCTATCTTGTTTATTTTAGTTACTCAATCAAGTTTTGTTTACCTGTTGTGTTTACATTTCTTAAAGAAAGGAAGATGTTACGTGTTTAAGTTTCTATTGTGACACAGAACCTTACCATCATCTGTTTTTGTGACTGTGTGCTTTCGCCACGTTTGACGTGCGTTGGCAGTTGAACATCGTAGCGCAATGAGTGGCACGAATACAAAACCATACAGCAAACATGGTGCAAACAGATGGGAAAGCCAAGTAGTTAACACACGGGCAATCGTCAGAACTTGCGCCCACCGTCGGGTTACCGGAGCTATTGCAATGTGTTGTATATGATAGACACGTTCCTTCAATTTAGTAGAACCCATTAATCCGCTGGGTTCAGGCAGTGTCCGTAATGTGCCTTGCCCAAGGACACAACCGACTAGCTAGCAAAACGTTTCGTACCATCAAGTCGTGAAAAACTAAATCGGATTTTGTTACAAATTTGGTGCCTGACAAGAATTTCGAATTTGACTGACACTTTCAAATAAGGTTGCATAATAGAATGAAGATGATGCAAATTATAACATATTTATGGCCGTTTTGCGTATTGTTTGTGACGTCATCGAACATGTGATCATAGAGAACTAATATTTAAAATCGGAAAGATTTGTATAATTAGATATGGAGTAAGTTTCAGATATTATTTATTTTTAAACAATATTTTGATCATAGAGTACTAATATCATAGAATACTATTATATAGTATTATATGCTAATATATAGAGGGGACACTCTGTGTAACAGACGGCGATGTTTTTTTAAATGTCGAAGATTTGTATAATTAGATATGGTGTAAATATTAGATATTATTTACTTTTTAAATTAATTAAATATGCCTTATTTATAACTAAAAATATCAATTATTAGAAATGGCAACATTCAGACGCGTCACGCTTGGTGTACATTTGATCATGTGATCAAAACAAGAAACAAAATCAAAGTATTACTACGGGAATTGTTGTTAATTATTCTTACTAGCTCTTGTCATTTAAATATATAATTGGTATTTACGTAGGCTAACAGTATTCATTAGATATAGGCTTAGAACCCATTTTTAAAATCGCCTTTCAATCGAAAGGTTGCAGGTGCGATACTGGTCGCTAGCTAGTCGGTTGTGTCCTTGGGCCCGTATGGAAAGTACGTCAATTTTCGCCGAGATCTCGAGTGTGCACGCGCCAAATATTTAAGTGTGCAGTGTGCAAACGTCCAAGAATGCACACTTCAAGTGTGCACACAATCTCCTTTTCATAACTGTTTTACCAAAATCTTAAAAAACATATTATTCTATCCTCAATCTTTCGTGTCCGTCAGCTAACATATCTATCTACATAACTAAAAATGTACGGAAAGTAAATTACCCGAGGTCCACAGGTAGGTTAACAAGTTTATTGGAAATTATACGATGTTTATACTGCCAGCTCGCGAGCGTGTGTGAAATTACCCAAGTGTGCAAAGACGCAGGGAATAAAAAAAACTCGAGTGTGCAGCTGCCGTACTTTTCATACTGGTCCTTGGGCAAGGCACTTTACGGACATTGCCTGAGCCCAGCGGATTAATGGGTTCTACCAAATTGAAGGAATTAACGTATCTATCATATACAACACACTGCAATAGCTCCGGTAACCCGACGATGGGCGTGAGGTGATCTGACGATTGCCCGTGTGTTAACCCCCTTGGTTTTCCCATTCACGAGGATAAACATGAATATCCTATACGACCCTTATGGTCCAAGCCCTAGAAAATACAACTTTTTTTGCAGAAAGATTTAAAATATAAATAAATTTGAGTAAGAGTGACACAATTGCAACAAGCATTGAAAATGTTAAATTAGTTAAACAAGAAATAGAAATGTGTCTGTAATCTGCTCAATTTATTATTACTCTATGATGTGATATTGAAGCGAAAGTCTACCAGAGTAATTCTGGTAAAATAATCAGATAAAATAAACGCAGCAGAACTGTCATTCGAGTTTATGCGACGTAAAATATCAAAACTTAAATTATTTTAGTAGGTTATATATAAAAAAACTTAAAATACAAAAAAACGGAAATTTTATTACCGAAATCATATTTATTGTCTAAAATTGAATGTAAGAGGTTTCGCATATTGTTTAATAATATACTTAATAATATACTTTTTGTTTTCATACTTAGCTCAAGCTCTGTTATATTTTTGCGTTGCGTTTGTATCTGTAGCGGCTACTTATTTTATTTATATATATTGGTTTTACGCTGTAGATTTGTAGAGGTTTAGCTTTATTATTAATTAGACTCTGATAACAATACAAGTAAAATATTGGATAAGCATAACCAGCTACATAGTTTTATAAATGGGGACGAGCTGTAGGGTACGTTAGTGCGTGCTAGTTGTCACAATGTGGATTTCAAAAAAGTTCTGTAAGCCTAGCATAGGCGCCGAGTTTCTAAAATGGGTAAGGGTGCGAAAACAAAATTTGCGCGAGAATTTTTTTGAAGGTACATTTGTTGATCGATGAAATATTTTCAAAATAACTGTCTTTCAGGCTGACTTAATGGCAAGGCGAACTGAGCGCGGTTAAATAACAGATTCTTAAAAACTTGAATAAGCGAAGTGTAAAAAAACGAACCTTAATAAACAGACTAACGGTCTTCTTTTTTATGTCAAGTCGTGGCCGCCGTGGTTTGCTTTTCGTTTCCTAAAATAACTGATAAATGTCCGTTTTTGGCGTTTGATGTGATATGCCTACTGCTCTAAAAAGAAGAAATATACAATGCATTCGATTACAAAGCAGTTTAAAATATTTCCATCGCGCTAGAACCAACGCTGCGTTTTTACGAATTTAATTATTCCTAAGCGCACTAAAATAGTTGCCACTTATAAGAACTATAGTTTTGCTTCTGGTTCTCAATATTAATTGCATTGGGATAAGGTATAACACGCACTTACTATACCTTGCCAATAAAAGACAAAGGAATCGTGGATTCATGACAAAATAAAGTATATTGTTATGCAGAAAGTGAACGTTAATAAACACTGTTTAACTTGTTTTTTTTTCGCATCTGGTTCTGATCACTAATTCAGTGATAATAACCTTATTTTTTTATGTCTACTTTATTCGTAGACAGTTCAGTTACCTATCTGTTGTCATATTCGGTGCAATTTTAAAATTCGGTATTAATTTAAATACGTAAGTATAAATAAACTAAATCGACAAAAATTTTGAATACTCACCGATGGGATGAATACATTGTTGAATAAACTCAACATGTTAAGTTTAGGAAATTTCTTCATGTTTTTTCCTGCGCTAACCGCCGACCGTACGAGTTTTAATGAAGAAATACTTATCAATATATGCATTAGTGTAAAATCAAAATGTGTTTTACAAATGGTTGTGGTTAACATGTGATTGACTTTCTCTAGTTTTATCCAGACTTAGTGATTTTCGTACTGTGATAATGGCTGCAAATAACTTAAATGAGAAAGAATATAGAAGCGATCACGAGGTCGGTTTACTTGACAATGTAAACAGTTTACGTGAAGAAAGGATACTTTGTGATGTCACATTCAATGCGGAAGGTGGAGAAGTATCAGCTCACAGAAGTATTCTTGCCGCGTTTTCCGAATATTACAGAGCCATGTTCACATCCAAGTGCAAAGAAGGCTGTACAGATGATGGTGTCAAAGTTGTTGGAATTACAGCTCTGATACTTAACCTGATCATAAGCTTTATTTACACTGCAAAGATCACAATCAACAGTGAAACGGTTTATCAACTGTACGAGGCGGCCGATATGTTGCAAATCAAATATGTGAAAGATTATTGTGTTGGCTTTCTTAAAGACACACTTGAAGTTGGGAACTGTATAATCGTTCGGGCATTTGCACAAATGTACAATATTCCTGAGTTGGTGACACATTGTAACAATTTCTTTTTAGACAACTTTGAGTTGGTTTCAAATGGACTGGACTTCAAAGAATTAAATCCGGATGAAACTGAAGCTCTTATTAGAATGACAAAGACATCGGATTCTTCAAGTGAAGAGATGATTTTCAGAAGCATCATGAATTGGGTTAAACACGATCTTGAAAATCGACAACAATTCTTTGAACCCTTGTTTCAACTGATTGAAATCAAGAAATTACCAACTTCCTTCCTTAAAATGATTAAAAAAACTGAGTGGACTTGGATAAGAAAATGTGAAACTTTTGTTGATGTGTGCATGTCTGAACTGATCAATCGTAGTGAAAACCAACCAGTAGAGGGAGCTAGAGTAGAAGAGATTGCATCCCAATTCCTGGTTGTGGGTGGTGTTGATGCAAGAAAACTTGTCAGTATTTACGATGTTGTTGGGAAACATTGGAGAAATATTGTGTCAACCTTGGAGGAAAGATATGGTTCAACCAGTGTCAAGATAAACAACCATGTTTATACGGCTGGTGGTGGATATCCTGCCACAGATTCTGTTGAGCGGTTGGACTTGGAGCAAATTAATGCTGGTTGGTATGAGGTGGCATCTATGAATGAGAAACGATGGTACGCAGCATCTGCTGTGTTGAATGATCAAATGTTCACTGTGGGAGGTAGGAATTGTGATTATTTATCATCGGCCGAAGTTTACAACCCAGTGGTGGATACATGGACTAATATTGCTCCAATGGAAACCAAACGACGTGGGCATGCTCTTGTTTCATATGATGGTCGTTTATATGCGTTTGGTGGATTTAATGGGAATTATTTAAATTCAATGGAAAGTTTTGATCCAAGAATGAGGAAATGGGAAAAGTTAACTTCTATGAAAGAGAACAGAAATGGACTGTGTGGTGTTGTTTGCAATGGTGGGATTTACGCCATTGGTGGTAGAGGACTTGATTCGGTCGAACGATATAATTTTCGAACCAATTCCTGGATGAAGGCTAGAAGATTGAACTACATGCGAGATTGTGGTTCCGCTTGCGTTGTGAATGGGAAGATATATGTCGTTGGAGGTGTAGGTGATGAATCCAGCACCTCAGTGGAGGTTTATGATCCAACAATCGATGAATGGAAGATTGAAACCAACATGGAGATACCAAGATCTGCTCCATCAGTTGTAGCTTTGTAAGCGATATCTACAACCAAGCCACTAAGATTACATTGCAAATAATTCAACTCTTTTGTTCACAATAATATTCAGTTAAACTTACAGGATTTGATATTTCCTAAACAAAATTTTTGTTTGAGACAAAATCACCATAAATGTTGTAGTACACATTACTCCAATGAAATGTTGTAGTAGTATATTTATTCATATCATTTCAGACTTATCTAATTATGTGGATTCAAATTTAAATATGTTACATGTTAACAACTATATACGCCGTACATCACACGGTACCCTGATGGCTTTATTTTACAATAATTTTACTTTTTCTGCTTTATATATAATACACTGTAATGTCCATTTTTAAATTGTGCTTTATATATAATAACTGTAATTTCAGCCAAAATTTTGCTTTATTCAGTAATATACATTGTAATTTTAGCCAATTATCCTGTATAACATGCTGGTAAAGAATATGAAAAACATCTTAAAAATGACTCAATTTGCTACTCGGGTGTTTCGGTTATAATGAGTCTGTAGCAGCACTTTAACATTAGACGAGATTTAACCAGGGAAAGACGAGGGGTCAATTAGAGGTCAGGTATTCTATAGAGTTTTCGCGCAGCGTGCATCAGCAGCCAGTTAAAGCATTGTACGCGGGAGCGATAGGGCAAAGCCAAGCAAGGCTAGAGACCGAATCTCTGATGTTATGTTGCTCGTTGTGGAACAGCAACGACTCCGGAGCATTCAACACACTTAGACGGCAAGTCTCACCATTTTCTTTAAACTGAGACAAATCGAAAGATTTATCTTTTGGAATAGAAACCATTGGGACATAAGGAACTACATTGGACAGCGAAAACGACAACTGGCGTTATATTCATGCACATATACGATGTTGTTGGGAAACATTGGAGGTAACATCTCGAATGCAAAAAATCAACATTATGATGTCATAATTATTCCAACTCGGTCCAACGACCTGGCTTTCGGTTTCGATTCTGGGCAGGTAACAATGGACATTATTCTGATGTTTGTGTTTATTCCCATGAATGGGGAAACCAAGGGGGTTAACACAAGGGCAATTGTCAGATCACCTTGCGCCCATCGTCGGGTTACCGGAGCTATTGCAGTGTGATGTATATGATAGACACGTTCCTTCAATTTAGTAGAAGCCATTAATTACGGCACATGATCCGGGAAAGACGGCAAAACAAACAGTCGTTAAAACACGTCTGTGAAAAAATGACATAAATAACTATAATATTTTTCCACACATTTCCTTCAGAGCTCGGTGCATGCCACACCCCCAACTCGTGCCGAGCCCCGCCCACATATTATGACATCATCAACAACGACCTCCCATATAGAGCGGGATGTAGTTTCAGGGAGATGTACAACCGGAGGTGGATATGCTCGTCCCTGTTCTTCAACGACTTCCCGTATATTCACCCTGGTTCATGCAGGTGGGAATAAACACGCCCACAATATTCTAACCCTTCCGCCCATAACCCCCATTCACCCACCTTTCACCCTCAGAACAAACATCCAACTCACCCACAAATGTCTTCAATACGTCGACGCATTCTGTGCTGTTGGCCGGATGAAAAATGCTGAGTCATTCTTTCCCGAACATCTTGTTGCGTCACAAAAGGTAAAATACAAACGACGAAGATTTGAAACCCTGACTTGCATTCCCAGGGAAAATGGGAAAAATCCAGTTATTGATCAAGTTTAGTTGCAAAAATTTTCATTGACCCGGATTCCTACTGACATTGACCCCCCCCCCTCCACCCAGGTGATCGAGCAGACAATGGCCAACCTCACCAACATGTTCGTCCCCTCCCACGACACCTACTGCCTCCACCAGCAATCCCGAGTCGCCGAGCTGCTCCTCCATGTGCAGCAGACCACCAACATCATCATCTTCCTCGGGAAGACCAGGTTTCCTCCTCCCGTCTGCAACTTCACCTCCCTCAGGAGGAAGGAGGAGGATCTCTCTCGTCTCCGGAGCCAAGTCATCACCGCCAAAGATACTTTTACTTTTTGCAGGTGAGTGCCATAACCTGTGTGAATCATATACAACACACTGCAATTCACGGGGATAAAGCATGTCTCCCCCCCACAACCCCCGCAGAGTATTCTCGGCTTACTTCACGATACTCCGGTACGACTTGCTCAACGCGTGCGACTTCAACCTCCTCCCACCCCTCCCCTCACTCGATGAGGGATCACTCAACCTCCTGCATTACACCAAACAAATGTTCAAGTTGCTGCCGAGTTTGCTGCACGATTCAGTGCTTCCCAAGTGCACAAGTGAGTGAGGCTGTTGTGGCCGTTGATACTAATTCGTCCGACCGATGTTAACATTAAAGATGGTTATGAATAATGTCTGCATTCAAATAGTTTCGTCTTATAGTTCTCATTATGCTGTGAGTCGGAGGGTTACTGGTTCGAAACTAGTTGACTTAGTCGGTCACCATTTAAGTGGTTGATTGGCCAGATAATATTCCCACTGAATACAACGCATAGGTACAACGGTGAACTGACTATGCGCACATGGTATACGACTTACAGGGGGTGTCGATATTCTATGTCGAGTTATAAATTAACTAGGATCGATTATTACAATCAATTAAACTTAAACCTTCCACAGCCCTTGGACATATCGAACAGAATCTGCCACCAGGTGAATATTGTGACGTTGAGTTCGAAATTTTGTGTAAAAGTTGATTGAAAGGAAATAACTGAATTGTGCGGGGAATAATTATTCGAAGTTTCATGTTATGTTTGAGGCCAAATGAAAGGCTGCCATCCTTTGTTAATGTTTGAATATCTCCATAGAAATCACAAAGGAGCCAGAAATAGAGGAGACAGAAGATGAAGCAAATATAAGTAAGTTAGATGGATATCATTCTTATGTGGGTGGGGATGTGGGGTTCATGGCGCATACCCAGATCACCTCATGCTCACAGCCGGGCTGTTTCTAAAACCATTTTTGTGGGAGTTGGGTGTTGCTTGGAAGGATTAGGACAAGATATTCATGTTTATCCTCGTGAATGGGAAAACCAAGAGAGTTAACACATGGGCAATCGTCAGATCACCTCGCGCCCACCGTCGGGTTACCGGAGCTATTGCAGTGTGTTGTATATGATAGACACGTTCCTTTAATTCGGTAGAACCCATTAATCCGCTGGGTTCAGGCAATGTCCGTTAAGTGCCTGCCCAAGAATACAACTGACTAACTAAAGACCAGTTTCGAACCTGCAAATTTTGTTTAAGTTTTTTGGGAGGGGGATCTAAAGAGAAATTTTGTAATGAACGTATTCATTTTCAGCCATTTAGTCCGAAATATTGCATGGATATAATGTTTCTATTGGATGGTTCTGGTTCTATGAACACGTACGAGTTCAACGAAATGTTAAACTTCGTGACGAAAGTGGTTGATAGCTTTAACTTCACCCACCACCCGGTGTGGGGGTCATGCAATTCTCACACTGGTTCGATGAAAGGTTCGGACATTTGATGTTTGGAGTTTTGAGGATTTTCGTTGAACAGATATGTTGCAGTAGAGTTGGTGTGCTGACTGCTGTGGGTGGGATAACTTTGTTACTACATCGGGCAATCGTCAGATCATCTCGCGCCCACTTTCGGGTTACTGGAGCTATCGCACTGTGTTGTGTATGATTCACACGTTTCTTTAATTTAGTAGAACCCATTAATCCGCTGGGTCCAGACAATGTTCGTAAAGTGCTTTGCCCAAGGACACAACCTTCAACTAGCGACCAGTTTCAAACCTGCAACCCTTCAGCTAAAAGGCGACGTACTAACCCACCAAGGAAACCAGTCGGATGTCACTTGTAGTTACAACCCCTCCCCCTCATACACAGATCAATATACGACCAGCCATACATGCAGAGTGATATCCAGCTTGGTATGTTTGCATCCAATATCCAGTTCAAGGTAAGTTGGATGGGGGGTGCGGACCACTATTAATTATGACATCACAGGTAGCATTATCAGCGATGCGTCACCATGGATACACGTCATTCACGGCGCACGCGATCCACAAAGCAATCTTCATCGATCTTGCTTCCTCCGATCGATTCACCGATCTCTGCACCAAGAAAGTCATCATCGTTGTTATTGATGGAAGGTGGGGGTTAGGGGGGTTGGATGGGGGAATTAGGGAGGTATGATTGAGACGTTCCTTCAATGTGGTAGAATCCATTGATCCACATTTCCAACCGATTAGCTTTGTGGGTTAGTACTTTGCCTTGATTCCGAAAGGTTGCAGGTTCGATACTAATCACTAGCTAGTCGGTTGTGTCCTTGGGCAAGTCATTTAACGGTTATTGCCTGAACCCAGTGGTTTACGGAATTCTACCAAATTAAAATAACGTTTGAATCATACATAACACACTGAAATAGCTCCGGTAACCCGACGGTGGGCGCGAGGTGATCTGCCGATTGCCAGTGTGTTAACCCCCTTGGTTTTCCCATTCACGGGGAATAAACATAAATATTCTATCCTAGTTTAAAACAATGACCGCTAAGTTCCTTGCCTAAGGACCTTTACATTTGCAACATTGCAACCAGCTATTTGTGTATTTCATTCAATATAAACCGACCTCCCCCATCAATTCCAACACACAAAGTGAGCGGGAGCGTTGCATCCACAGATCGCTCGACCATTCCATGTTACTCACCAACGCCAACGCTGCTCGGG
>CH001369.1:116320-153574 GCA_000149265.1 Ciona savignyi | reverse complement strand
GCGCTGGAATGGGCCTGGATGTGGTGTTAAAATGGAACTGGAAGTGGTAAAGGAAGGGGGCTGGCATGGGGCAAATATGGGATATTCATGTTTTAGGACACAACTGACTAAATCCGGCCTGGAGAGGATGCTGTAATCATCGCTGGACATAGTTCTAGACTAGTACCCTCAGCTAGGATTAACATATGTTGCACTACCAGTACCCGGTATATTTGGGGATCCAAATCTGCCCTGCAGAGTAGCTGATGTTACGACACTTTCAGAGGTGATCTTGCGCATGTCAGCATACTACCTGCATCTGCATTTTAAAGCCTACAGTTGAAGTTGGTTTCTGGTTCCCTATTCTGTTGTTCCTAAATATCTGTAATTGGTTTATATCACAAATAATACCCTACAGTTGAACGAAAGCGAGAAATTAAGTTTTAAGAAATTAAGTTCGTGCATAAAGGACTAATATGTAGCCTAGGTCTATAGGCTACGTTATAACGTATACACCAGATAAATTCAAAAGAATTGTTAGGCAAAGGCTATTATAATTAACATAATGATTTAAATAAAAACGCTAATACTAAAAATTGCATAATAAACCATCCGCATTAGTTAAAGGCTGCATTGCGACTACTTCTGAGCTACGTTACGAGCTTACGCTTTAAAGCGCTAAGTCTGTAACACACGTTACCGTGTTATACCGTAGGCCGCTTTAAAGCGCTAATCCTGCGGTACCGTAGACGCTTCGAAGCGACTAAGTTTTGACGAATGGGGTGAAAATATGGCGATCAACCATAATATGCTTAATCGCCGTACCATGTGGTATGAAAATACGACCATGGCTGCATACTATGCGGTAATCATACCAAACCATGTCCCATACTATGGGCTAATCCGTAACCAATCGGGTGGGTTTTCTTTAATTATTGTAATTTATAATGTAATTAGAGTAAACTTGTTTCATTATAGCTCTTGTATGTAAGCACTTTATTTAAACTACTTGAATATTCATAAATATCTTATACTTTCAACAACTACAATAAAAAATATTCGACGGTAATGTTTAGTTGTGTAGCGATTGATTGATGCGACAGATTCATATATCGCGTCATATGTAAACAAAGAGCCTTAAGGTTAAACCTATTATAAGGTCGAAACTAACCCGATATTAAAAAAAAGATTAGTAAGAAAGTTAACTAAAGAATAATGGCGGTAACGAAAAGGGGGGTTTCCCGTCGTCAATGGTTACAATAGAACAAGAACGCTATCGCTTTGTTTCGATTCAGTTTCGCCGAAAAACAGCGTCACGGTTGATAGATTTGACCTTGTTGATAATTCCCATCAACTTTTTTTCTGTAGCTGAAGTTTTCAAAATAAAAAATATTTTCGTTTTTTGCTTATAAAATTTCTGACAAACAAACCAAAGCTCAATTTTGTAGTTTTACTATTATTACAAGTAAGTAGGCCTAATCTTAAATATTCCTTTCTAATTGTTCTTTTTTAAGCAAATAAACTATTTCTGGGTAAATTTTGCCTTCAGGTAATAGTGTTTAAGGTTATACAATAATCATAGTGGTAGTATTACTTTATCGGAAGCCTGCAATGTTAATTTCTATACTCGGTATGTAACTTATAACCACTAGGTTATTATAGACAAATTTGAATTTCTAGATTCTAGAAAACGCCTGGATTTTAATTTGATTCAAATAACAAATAAGTTCACCTCCTACGTAGTGTAGGATAAATCTTAAGTGAGTTGAACTACTACTGTTTCTGTTACACACATTGTGACCAATCGTGGAGGCAAATGTCAGATGAACCAGATGTGAATTCAATCATTTCATTCTCACGCTGGTTCCCCTAATGAGCTTGCATGTCGGTGGAATCAGGAAAAACAAGATTTGCAGACATCCTATCCATCTGCAGTGGGACGTCTACTGGTCTCGATAATGGTTTGTTAGTTATTATGTTTCTTACTCTTACTGTTGACACCTTGCAATTTACCTAAATTGTCATTTTTATCTCATGTGCTAGGGGTTAAGAATAGAGGTGTAGGGTTTTCTCAACAGTAGGTCTGCTATCATTAGCCCCAACTGAATGCAATGAAATAATTGGTTATATTGATTTAGGGAACAGCTCAGCCATACACAACACACTGAATAGCTTCTGTAACCCGATGGTGAGCCCGCAGTGATTTGACGATTGCTTGTGTGATAACGCCATCTTTTATTGTCACGAATTTTCTAATGTATTTAAAATTATCAAAGGTATCCTATGATAAATAAGTCAGATTTTTGTTGAAAATCATGTCAAAGTTTATTTTTTGGCCTTAAACCTGGGTGTGGGTTAACGATTATGTTATATAAAAATCTTATAAGCACATGATGAAATTTATTTCATGCATTGCCATTTTGACATTTTAAAAAAGCTTGATAACAAGACAGGTATATTTAGATTTTGTTTGTTCTGCAAACTATATGAGAATAGTTGAAATAACGTAGTTCATCGCTAGTAGATGCACATATAGAACACCCTGCACTACATTACAAGTCCATCTAACCATGGTTGCTGTCCTGATATCCGTCTTGTAACCCACAATCAACAAACGTCATTGACCACCTTGTGCTTCATTACAGATCCAAGCTGGAAAGGAAACATTCGATCAAAGATCGAACATGATCTTTCCTACCAAGTCCAGGAGGCACTAGCCCCCATTGTTACATCACAAAAGAAATGGGAATCAAAGAAAAAAGTGGAACGAAGGAAAGCCTTAAAATTGCAGGTTAGGATTGGATATTTATGTTTATTTTCGTGAGTGGGTAAACGCAAGGGGGTTTATTACACGTACAATTGTCAGATCACATTGCGCTCACAGTCGGGTTACCAAAGCTATTGCTGTGTTTTGTCTATGTTTCCGATGTTTTTTTAATTTGGTAGAATTCACAATGACCGTTAAGTGCCTAGCCCAAGAATACAACTGACTAGCTAGCGACCAGTTTCGAATCTGCAACCCTTAAACTGAAAAGCGTTGCACTAACCCACTAGGCTCTTCACAAACTGAAGATATGTATATTAAATCCAGTTTTGATTAGTTTTTCTAATCTATGAGAAGCATAAATCAACCAAACCTACATTCCAAACCCCCGACCCCAGGTAAACTACATGCAGCAAAGACGACCTCTCACCCAGATAGCCCCGGAACCAGGGGATCGGTTCAAATATATCGACGTGAATTACATCCCCCAACAAGACCAGTTTTACAGCAGTGGAAGAAGTGCTTTCCCAGCTTCCCTCGCTAATTTAAGACTTTTGAAAACTGGAGGCAGAAATAGAGGTTTGGGATTGAGTGATAATAGTGGTACTTATTTGGCTATAATTTATCTCTCGTGGTACGTAGATGATGGGATATTCATGTTTATTTACAAGGATTAGAAAGTTCAAACGGTTAAAACACAGGCAATCATCAGATTACCTTAAGTCTACAGTCCTGCTAACCAAGCTGTTGTAGTTTATTCAATATGATGAAGATATTGTTCCAGATTTTGTTCAATGTAGTGATTCACTGAGATAATATCGATTTAAGCAGAATTTTAAATCACATTTGACTATTTATACAACTAAATTCACAAGTTGCAAGAAAGAGCTTTACAATAAAGCTCTTAATGCCATTTTTAATAAGTTTAAAAATAAAGTTTTGGGAGCATGAAAAAGAAGTTTTATAATTTTAAAACCAATAAAAGAGTCCGAGTTTAAACTTAACTCTATCCGAGTCCAAACATAACTCTGTTCCAGGATACGGTCGGAATGAGGGTGATAGGAACTTGTGTGGGGGGTTGGACTTAACTATGCTTGATAACTCCAGTTCAAACTTATTTTCAATATCGAGGAGAGGTTTTCCTGGAAGTACGTTGAAGTAAGTTGAATAGCTTGGTGGGTTTGTGTGTCAACTTACAGTCGGAAGGTTCAAGGTTGAAAACTGGTTGCTAGCTAGTCAGTTGTGTCGATGTGCAGGAATCGCCTGAACACAGTGGATTCATGTTTTGTTTTAAATAAAAGAAATTAAATACAACGCACTACGATCTCCGGTAGCATTATGGTGGGCACAAAATAATCCGACATTTACTTGTGAAATAGCATTGTGTTTTTGCATATTCTATATTTTGTTATTCGCCTTATTTGTTAGTTGAGAACTAGTGTTTTGCCATCTATTTTTGTTTCTATGTCATGATAAGTTCTATTTAATGATAAGTTTGATTTAATTTCAGTATATATTCACGATATATATATTTTACCCTGATTAACATGCTTGTTATATTATTAAATTGAATTTGTAATGTCATTGCCTAGAGAGCACACAGAAACCCCCCTCACAAACAAAGAGTCATAAGTCATGTTAAACATTCCATTGTATTTTCCTGCTTTGTTTATTGTTCTTTCACCCAGGCCTTTGATGCCAAGAATCGGAGAATACAATGGAATAACCATGCCAACCTATGGGATGAATAGACAGTGTTTCCAGGTATAACTGATCATTTGCTGTTTCATACATTGTTTGGCAACATGAGGTCTGGTAAACTATTGGGGAATATAGAAGATTATTCCCCTGTTGTGTGCCTTGAGTTATATCACATTTCCTGAACAATTATTTGTATCAAATTTTGTATCCACCCCAATATGGGTTTGGAACTGATCTTGATAAAATAAATGTATGAGTGCAGTCTTACAAAAAGGTAAGGTGGATAAGCATTTTAACATGGATATTCATCAAAATAAATTCTCTCCCAACGTTGTGTATTGTATATCATTAACATAAGAGTTTAAAACATTAAGTTTCTAAGCAGATTAAAAGTTTACATTAAAATTACAATGGTTAGCTTATTAAAATTCTTGGGTAATTTGCTCAACTGTCCGTTACTTTTTCCCGGCGGTTTCACGTAGGTATTACTTTAACCCTATACTTCCACGCAGGTGTATACAAAGGATGGCATGAACAATCTCTTAAATTGAAAATCTCGCCGATCGAAACTCACTCAAATGGGAAACGGCAAATACGTCAACAAACATGGAATTACACTTAGCAGGGTTGGACCTTTTTAGCCAAGTGGGTTCGGACCGGTTTGCCAATGCCCTGAGTAAGTCATGTAATTAAAATATAAAACTCTGGTCAAAAGCTGTTTTTCCTTTGTTAATTAAATATTACTTCCCTAAATATTACATATTTAATTAAAAAAGGCTTTTTTAGTTGTAAAAACATGTGGTTTAATTTTAAACATTAATTAAAGCATCAACAATTAAAATGTAAGCGAAAAACTGTAAATATCATATGATACAAAAATAAAATAAATAAAAACCATTTTTAAAACAGAATAAAGAAATAAACTGAGCTAATATTGAACTGAAATTTTGTTTAACAGATTTCTTGTGTGTTGCCCTAAGAATAATTTATACGGATGTGGTGCAGGACACGGCGCTGGAATGTGCCTGGATGTGGTGCTAAATGGGGCGCTGGATGTGGTGTTGAAATGGAACTGGAAGTGGTAAAGAAAGGTGGCTGGCATGGGGCAAATATGGGATATTCATGTTTTAGGACACAACTGACTAAATCCGGCCTGGAGAGGATGCTGTAATCACCGCTGGACATGGTTCTAGACTAGTACCCTCAGCTAGGATTAACATAATATGTTGCACTACCAGTACCTGGTATTTGGGGGATCCAAATCTGCCCTGCAGAGTAGCTGATGTTACGACACTTTCAGAGGTGATCTTGCGCATGTCAGCATACTACCTGCATCTGCATTTTATAGCCTACAGTTTTTACCTGCATGAAGTTGGTTTCTGGTTCCCTATTCTGTTGTTCCTAAATATCTGTAATTAGTTTATATCACAATTAATAGCTTACAGTTGAACGAAAGCGAGAAATTAGGTTAAGTTCGTGCATAAAGGACTAATATATAGCCTAGGTCTGTAGGCTATGTTATAACCTATACACCAGATGAATTTAAAAGAATTGTTAGGCAAAGGCTATTATAATTAACACAATGATATAAACATAAACGCTAATACTAAAAATTGCATAATAAACCATTCGGATTAATTAAAGGCTGCATTGCGACTACTTCTGAGCTACGTTACGAGCTTACGCTTCAAAGCGCTAAGTCTGTAACACACGTTACCGTGTTATACCGTAGGCCGCTTTAAAGCGCTAATCCTGCGGTACCGTAGACGCTTCGAAGCGACTAAGTTTTGACGAATGGGGTGACTGTGTAGTGACATTCGCGGCTTGTGTCATATTTGTTAAACATTAATATATTAAGTTTTTGTGTTTAAGTAAGCCATTATTGCAGGCCGCACAGCTGTGTGCGCCTTGTTACAAAAGCCTATGTATATCATTTCCTGTGAGGGCCAAACCGGCTATTATTAAGTTTTTGTGTTTAAGTAAGCCATTATTGCAGGCCGCACAGCTGTGTGCGCCTTGTTACAAAAGCCTATGTATATCATTTCCTGTGAGGGCCAAACCGGCTATTGTCTCCAATATTTCCTTTTTTTAATCCTTTCCACACATTGCGCCCTACAAACGCTTGTGTAAAAACTATTTGTATTATATGTTTTATTATCGAAAACGCGTTTTGGAACAAGGACCAAAATGAATCGTCTGCTGGGGCGCTGCTCAGAGTATGTCCAGGCAACTAGTTAAACTGTATGTGTTTACTGTAGCAGCTTATAAGTTACAATAAAGAAACCTTTCGAGACGGAGTCAAATTCGGAGTCTAAGAAGTTGGAGAAATCAGGTCAGGTCCAGTGCTAGGTAAAAGCACGCAAAACAACCACAAAAGAACTTGTTTCTCCACAACTGGTATCGCAACTTTGTAGTTTGCCCTTAGGCAAGATTCTTGCATTTATAGGGTAAATAAAACCCAACATTTCAATTTCATAATATAACCTACATAAGAAAGTTAACTAACGTACCGATTTGCTGATCGCCATATAACCAATGAATAAATCTATCTGTTTAAGTCTGAACTATAGATTCTGTACTGGAGTCAAAGATCAGTTTCGTTCCACAGCTACGTGGCTACTAATACAGTAGGCGTCCTCTAGGTAGCAAAGATTGAGTCTACCTATTGCTTGGTTAGGCTCAAACCTAAGGCTAGTAATCAACCCCCTTAGCATAACTCTAACCGAACCTAATAAATAACAAAAGCCTTTCTCCATTGGATACAGCCCAGCATAATTATTAATGGGTAGAAGCATTCAAAAAAAAACGGAGAACCACACTCTGCGACGGAATCGAAGTCAACTGGTTCCTGTTCCTGTGCCGCCCGATGGCCACAGTTTGGCTACTTTACGTTCGCGATATGGAAGACTTATTATGCCTCCCAAGCGTTTCATGTACGATGAATGAGTTGTGTATTTACGTTCATATTGTGTTTTTGAACTTTATCGTACCTTTAAAGGGGAAATGTATACGTTGTGTAAAGCGTTACTATTTTTGACCTCTCTTGACTGTAATACTTTATAAAGGGGTATGTAGAGTTGATACGTCACTTCAGTTGTATGCAGGAGTGATTTACCCTTTATATATAAGTTTAAAGTCACGACCTCCGTCGCTCTCTTTTGTTCTTACAAAACAGTCTGTTACGGCACGCGGTAATGGAGTAGACTCACTTGTCTTCCTTGTGATTTATTAAGCGGTTACTAAAGAAAAAACAACGTAAATTAGAAGCCATTAAAAACAAATAATATAACACACCTTTGCATTACCACGTCCGTTCCTTAATATTAAATTTAGTCCCAAAATCCTTAGTTATCCTTAAGAAACAGAGAGAATAACAGGCTGCGTCCCTGATTGCAGCGTAAAAAGAACTACAAATGCAAACGTTAACTAAAACTCAATGACAACTCATAGAAATCAAAGGTGACAAAATAAGTGAACCATAAAAACGCAACTGCATTGGTGCAGTTACATGGCTCTTCAAAATTTAAACAGAAGTTTTAGTAAAAAAAACGAAATCGGTACACGCAACAAGTGTGTACGAACTCTTTAGAAAATTCTTGTGTAGTGTATACGAAACAACGTTTATCCATCTGGTTAGTGACCTTTAACGTTGGCTTCCCGTTCGGGAATCCCCGGTTCCGACCTTAATGAATAATAAAAGTTTGTGTATCTCCTGATACTTCATAACTGCACTGTCGTTGTCATCATTGACGTCACGATTGGAGTAGTTTGTTAACCTCTCCTACTTGATCGGCCAACTCCAATATTCTTGCTTCTCGTTTTGGGTGCAAGAGGTGTGAGCGAAGCTTGTTGTACTTTACGTGTGCAGAGGGGATGGAGTTGTACTTTAGAGCTTGTGTACGCATTATTCTTCCTTTTATATCGGTGATCATAAATATCTTTGCAACAGCCAACATAACCCTGTGGTCGCAGTCCACCATAATTATTGTGATTGATCCCGTTGTGCAACTCTCTGCTTTCGATATCGAACGAATGCACAATTTTTGAACTCACACCTTTGAATATTTCCATTGGGCGTCCACCAATCCCTGCTTCCTGGGTTTTCCGTTCTTTGTCAAATCGAACATCAGCACAAAAGTTTAGCGGCATAGTCGTTCCTGTGTTGGACTTTATTTGGCTTTCCTGTCGCAATCGTCGGGACGTGTTATTGGAAATAAAATAAGGTGGAGGGGGAATGCAGGGATTTATTTTTTCTTTGTTCGCAGAATTGTCAATCTTGCCACTGTACCTCGCCTTTCTTGTTTTTAAACTAAAATCCCATTCCCCTTCGTCGGTTATTCTGTAATTAGTTTTTGTCAACTTGCTTGGAGGAATCTCTTCGACATGGTTGCCGAGAACTTCCTTTCTATAAGCACTGTAATTTTTCGCATATAGCGGCTTGCTCATAAAGCGCCGATTTTTCTGCCAGAGACGTTTCCAAAATAATGATACATTATTCTTCATTTTAACATTTTGCGATATAAATGGCAGCGGCACCTTATAGTGTCCGCCTGACCACTTCGTGATGTCTTGGCCATTAATATCAACAAACTTACGGTATTTTTTCGAGTATTTTCAAGTACCATTACGTTGTTGATCCACAAATTCCGAATCCATCCACCTTCTCGGCTGTGATGGGTTTACGATCTCCTTCGTGTTTGATCATCCATGTTGTACCGTCAGACCTGCATCTGCTTTATAACAACGATGTGAAATAGCGGTATTTTGCTCTGGTACATTGTAGCTTCCCACTATCCCCAAACCTAGAGAGGACTTTTGGGCGTAAGGCTCATTTTCACCTCCAGCGATGACTTACCTTGGCCTAATCGCTCCGGGGACATTAGTTCCAAGTAACAAACCTACAGGTGCATCCTGCTGTGGCGGCAAGAGAAACTTGGCAATTTTCCTCAAGTGAGGCCATTTCTCGGTATGACTGGGCAACGGAATTTGAGAACGGTTGACCAATATTTCCGGGCTTGTGTAGCACTGGTTTATGTCAAACCTCGCATCTCTCTTATAACTTAATACCTCTAAGTTGGTTATTCGGTGACTCATGACGTTTTCACGACCAGAAATCGTGGTTGAATCAAGTCGAGTTTGTGGTCCATTTACACCCAATCGCAGCCGAAGTCCTTCTGATATAAAAGATGTGTTTGATTGTCCGTCTAAAATACTGTAGCACAGGAATTCTTTTTCCGGATTTCGCTTATCTCGCACCCACACAGGGACGATCATGCTATGGTTCATTGTCAGTGCATTGTCGTCGACTGCAGTTGTGCCTCTGGTGCGATTGCAAAACAACTGTGGAATACCATGGACATGCAAGGGGGTGAGATGCGACCTACGGCAAATGGCACACGTAGCTCGGTTAGTGCATTTCCTTGCAATGTGCTCTCTACTGGAGCCACATCCGTAACAAAGTCCACTCGTTCGTAAAAAGTACCGTCTATCCGCCAAATTTATTTTCATATAAGCGTCACATTCGTTCAAACTATGGTTGTTGCTGTTACAGTATGTGCAAGTATATGACCGGGTTACCTGCTGGGGATTTTCCATCGTTTCTCTTGATCGGATATGGAAGGAGCTCGTCAATCTGTTGTACGCGTTTCCTCGTCGGTCTAAAGCGGAGCCAATTTCTTGCAGTTCAGGAATGTTTTTTTCTTTCCGATTGCAGAGCGATAAACTCTGCTAATTTTTCAAAGGGTGGGTAATTGTTTTTATTGTCCAAGTTATACTCTAGTACCACATTCCGCCACCTATTAGAAATAAACGGAGGTAATCGGGCTACGAGTTTGGCGCTCTCCGTGGCGTAGTCCAACACGCCTAACTCTGGGATTTGTCTTTTGGCCGCAACGATTTGATTTAGGAAGTCTGAAAAGCGCCTTATACCTTTAGCGTCATTTTCTTGAATTCTGGGCCATGCATATAGTTTAGTGGTGAATGATTTGCTGACCAAACTGTTGTTTTCATACCTTTCTTTTAGTTTGGTTCTTGCTTCCAGGTACGCTTCGTCCGACTGCAGCAAGAAGAATCCGTCAACCACCGACATTGGTTCACCTGTTAAAAACTGTTGCAAAAGATTAAGTTTTTGAGCAGCGCAAGTGGCTTGTGTATCGACTAACGCTGTGAACGCAGTTTCCCAAGACGAAAATTGTAGCGGGTCACCGTTGAAAACTTCGATTTTAACAGGCAGGGTGTAGTTGGCGATTCCCATTGATCTCCGGTTAGATTTCTCCACTGAGTCACCTTGTTGCAATCGATCCAGTGCGCGTTCGGCTTTTAACGTCGCTTCGTTAACCAGATCTTGTAAGCGCAGCGCTTTCTCCGACCACTTGTCCTGCTGGGACGTGGAACATTTTTCCTTTTTCTCCATGTGTAGCAATCTAAAACTGCGTTTGGCTTTAAACAACTCCGCCACAGCTTGTTGAATCGGTGCTCGTTCATCCGACACTATTGCACATTTCGTGACCTTATCCACACAACATATTAAACAATTTTCCGCGTCTGACAAGTCTCTGTCGAACCTTGATTCCCGTCGAACGGTCACGTTAGAATCATCTAATTTAACTTCGGGCGCACTCGAAGCTTCCATCACATCCGAGTTTTCTTGGAACATAATCAACGCCGACGTCGTTGTAAAGTAACTGTTACGGCACGCGGTAATGGAGTAGACTCACTTGTCTTCCTTGTGATTTATTAAGCGGTTACTAAAGAAAAAACAACGTAAATTAGAAGTAATCAAAAACAAATAATATAACACACCTTTGCATTACCACGTACAATTAAATTTAGTCCTAAAATCCTTAGTTATCCTTAAGAAACAGAGAGAATAACAGGCTGCGTCCCTGATTGCAGCGTAAATGAAAAGAACTTCAAATGCAAACATTAACTAAAACTCAAGGACAACTCATAGAAATCAAAGGAGACAAAATAAGTGAATCATAAAAACGCAACTGCATTGGTGCAGTTACACAGTCCCTGAACTGCATAGCGCGTGTTCGCTATATCGCGACACCCACCAAGTTAACCGGTGATCAGTTTTCCTTAAAGAGAAAACCCAAATAGATTGATCACAATTTGTGCCTTGCCCAAGAACACAACCGACTGGCTAGCAATCAGTTTCGGACCTGTACCTCACAGGTTATTTGTTTTAGAGATTTTCTAGTGTGCTTCAGGACGGATTTCTAGTGTGATTCAGGACGGACGGCTTACTGTAGAACCAAGGATTCTTCTTCTTTCCAATGATGCTAAGATTGTGTTTGTAGATCCGAGCTGTACGGAGCATCGTATACTAGCCCTCAATTTTCTACAAAACCCTGTGGTAGACATGCTTAATGTACAAAAAAAAAACTTCAGAATTTTTCTAACTATAGAATTTTGAGTTTCTGCTTGTCAGTCTGTCTTGCTTAAATCTTTCTTTGTTTCGGATTTAAATAAACTGTATATATAACACTAACACTAATAGTCTATACTGGATTTATGGGTTCAAGTGCATAAAAGTTATGCTAATTTAGTCCATTTTAAATATTAAATGGCAACACTAAAAACGGAAAAGAAGAAACAAAGGAAAACGACTCCAAATAAACGAAAAAAATTAGTTAATTCAAAGCAAAAAATGAAAAGCATGATTTCTATCGGTCTTATTAGGGATATAAAGGCTGTATGGCATCATAGATTATATTTTTGGCATCATATAATATATATTTAGGGATATAGAGGCAGTATGGCATCATAATATATATTAGTACTCTATGATGGCATCAAGCAATTTCTATGAGAGAGTTGTTCATGCGGAACGACAAAATCTTTTTTTTGGAGGCCGATTCTTCTCTTTATAAACTATACAGCGCCGGTCAGCTCATATGGTACCACTATCATTAGCACGTCAAACTGTTAGGCGAAAGGTGATGGGTTTAAAACCAAATGCTGGCTATTCGGTTGTGTGCTTGCGCTATGCACTAAGTTGAGACATTGCTTGAAACCAGTGGAATAGTGGGACAACACTAAAAGGAGGGAAACTGCTCACACTTTTCCCGGAAAAACTAACTCTAACCCCGACCTCTACTTGACCACTAATTCTGTAGGGATTCGCCATGTATTCACCACAATTCAAACATCTGCGATAAGGTGACGTCATTCACTTGAAAACCGCAGAATCATCCTGGGAACGCCTCAATGTATGACGTAATGGAAGAATGTGTGGTTGGTCAACTGATTATGTCGTATTCGTCACGAGTTACTTGAACTTACTGCACATAAGTGGCAGAAAAAACGAGGCTTTGGACGAACTCGAGGCCGTGGGTGAAGCCAGAAGCAGAACTAAGAGACAGCAGAAAGAGGATGAACGCGTGAGCTCTGCCGGAAAAATAGTAGAAGACTGCGGCCGGGCACGGCGGTAGGGCCTGGCCTTGACGGCTTCGTCGAACAGTCGACACAGAAAGAACAATAGGAACAAGCGACTATCTGTCCTATTTTCATGCCGCTACAAGCGATGAAAAATTGACGGATCGGCTTTCTGAAATTAGTGATCAGTTTGTAATCCCTGAAAAAAAAAATGATGAAATAAGTTAAATCTTCAGAGTTATTTGCTTATACATTGCACGACAGCCTTTGTATATTTTCGAGGTCATTCATTCGTCGATACCGAATATTTTAAAACTGGAAAGCATTATCCACTCTAAACTTTAAAGGACGTTGAACAAATATATAGCGTGAATTGTAAAGACAAAGATGTCATTTAAATCAACACATTTTAAACGAAAATTCCCCCAAAATATAAAATACATCACTAAATATAAAACATAATAACTACCATAATTGATCATTTCAAAACAACCTTATTCAATGGAGAACTGCTAAATATATGGGCGTCACAAAACAAAAACCCTGTTGTTTCTGTTCTGTTTACATGGCTGGTGATGACCCCACGGAACCACAACCGCATAAGATGCGAGAACTTGTCACCCATTGTGAACAATCAAACCTTCGTCTGCTCATCGGAACAGATGAAAACGCCCAACATTACTACTGGGAAAATTATTCCGAACATGCCCTTATGGAGTACAGTGAAACCCCGCTTACCTGACCACTATGGGACCGTTATCAAGCGGTCGCGTTAGCGAATTTTGCTTTGGAGCTAGTTGTCGTCATATGTAGCCAAAACGTCTGCACTTTTACTATTTTTTTACCAAATGCCATTATTTTTACCAGATATTGCAGAATGAATTTAAACAACTGTTAGTTCTGACGTATATCTGATAAGAGGGTCTTTAGTTGAGTTAAATTCGAAGTTTTAGACCAAAATATGGCGGCCCTGGTTTGGAAACCGGGGTGGTCATTGAAACAGAATGCAATGCATTACCATAGTAAATTATTTGGGAACGCACTGAAGTGGTCCTTAAGCTTCCTTCAGGACACTGACCGACTTGGCCGCTATATCCAGGATCCATGATAGCTCGCGGCGCTGGAGTAACGGGCCGTTTATGGGCTAAATTCCTGGTCCCGGAGTTACCGTGGACCCACCCATACAAATGTAATGTAAATGTAATATTTTAGAGATGTAGATTGTCTTATACGAACGTGTCAACTTTACTAACAAACATGGATATCAAGTTGGGATAGTTCACTCGGAAACTTATTAGTTTCTGCAGTAACATAGAATAACATAGCAGTAACATAGAATTTTGTATAAGATATTCCATGTGTGATTAGTTAACACTGGATATATAGCGTACACTCTCTCTTTTAATGGATATGTGAATGTGCTCATTTTATTATTGGGTATTTCATAGACTTAACTAAGTTGGATTTTTATAGTTTTTAATAGGAATGTCTTATTTAATCAACACAAAGCGTTTTATACTTTTTTAATAATAATATCATTTTTACTTATAGTTTTAATGATAATTTAATATATTTGTTTTAATATTTTTCCACCAAGTTTTTTTTGCAAGTTATGTAATGGGATAACAAATATTTTGAGATTTTTACTACTTGGGCATTAAGCACAAAAAGCCGAAAACAATATAGAATAGGATAATTAAGTTTATTTCGGGGGTTTACACACTGGACCAGTTTCGAAGCTGCAACCTTTCGGCTAAAAGGCGCCGCACTAAACAACCAGACTACCCGATCGGATGAATTTTAATATAAAGATATATTAGTGATAACGCTAATAAAGATAAAATCTAGGCCCATTTTCACATTTTTAACAATTCCCCATTAAGTTTTTTTAAACATAAAGAGTGAGGCAAGCTTTTGGCATTTCGGTTAGAATTTAGGAAAATTTTATCCTGGTTGAATATTGAATAACCCATTCATGCCAATTACCTGGAGACATGCAGGTCACCAGCAAAACAAACAAGTTGTTTCAAATGAATTCCAAGGGGAAACAATAACTGCTCGAAGTCTAAATTATCTCCAGTCGCAATTTTCGGACATAATGTGTTAGTTTCGCAGTGCGATAAATTGCGCAAAAGATAAACGCTAACCGTCTTATAAATTGCGCAAACTTAAACGCTAACCGTCTTATGGTTTATATATAAAAATATTAAAAACAGCTGCTACAATTTGAAAAAATTTTTAAAGTTATTTAATTCAAGTCCACCTGCTTATAGTTATATGTAATATTATTTCTATTTTTCAGCCAGTGTTTTACTTTAGTACTTTGGTAAAACAATAATATATACATAATATCTGCAAAATCTTAATGATAAGCTACCATATAAGGCGCAGATACCAGGTTTGTCCTGTGTATTGGAAAGTTGGTAACATATGACGGGTTTGACTTTTATTTAAAAAACCGAATGACCTAAATACGCTTTGTATATTCTACACGCTGTATACAGTTTGAAGCCGATGCTAATGGATACGCAAGTTATTTTTAAAACTTCTTAACCCATTCCCCATAAAAGTGTGTAAACTTCTGTAAAAAATGCTAAAATCTGTAATTTCTGGTTATATTTCAATCATGTAACTTGTTTATTGTAACCCCTTATTTAATTCATCAGTGTAAATATTAACAATCATAAACCACAACTCACCAAGTGGGTTAACATCAACAGGGGGAGGTCCTTGATATTTGTTGATAACAAGGTCACCCTGCACATTATACTGTCTTGCGCCGATCGGTTGTCCCTGCTCATCTACGTTGGTGGGGTTTGATGATGAAGGTTGGTTGCTCTGTGGAAGACTGTGGTTACCGATACTGGTGGTGCAAACAAAATATTAAATTGTATGTATGACAATTTATTTTAATAACCTTTAGTAAATATGTTTTGTTGCCTACAAAATGTAATAGGTATGTTGCATCCAAAGTTCATCGGTTAATGTTTATTATAATATGTATAGCGGTTGTTCTACGCCGGAAAAGACACCGCCAGCTTATACGTGTTTATAATTGTTTTGTTGGTTGTTCCCCGCGTGTATTATGTGTTTTTGACTAATTATTCTCCGCTTGTAAAGAGTTTTTCACAGAACAATTGAACCGTTCTTACTGGCAGCATTGTAATTGCCCCAGAGCACTTTTCTAGCAAAGTAAGAGTTTTCTATATAGCCGATAGTAGTTGATAAGAATAATAACGAAACTAACCAACAAACTGAAACTATGACTGAATGACGTGTTGTTTAACCTTATGCTGAAACACGACTTAAAAACTGAAAACATGACGACCCTAGTGTTCGCGCTCAGCCTGTGGAAATAGTTGGAGATATACGTCTTACGACGTCTATAAAACATCAAACAGCTTATTAACCCATACCAGCATACTTTTGTATAGCTATGGTCATGGCGCCGCATGTAATATGCAATTTCTAAATGTCTTATCACCTCTCAGTCAATGTGTCGGATGTTCCGAATATATTTTCTGTGAAAAACAGGCTTTTACAAACACCGCACAGTAATGAAAAAACACGGCTTATGTTTTGCAATATTGATATTTTGCTTTCGTTTGTTGATGGAAATACTCCCGAGCGAGTTTATTTTCCTTATCAAATCAAGTCGAAAAACCTATATGACAGGTCGCTCGTTATTTTGTTTCTTCGTTTGATTGATAGCCTACATTGCGCTTTCGTCGCACAGCGAGAACATCGCTTTGGTTTTTTCCTCGGTTTGACACAAGCGGACGCTCTGATTTTGACTTAAATTACTGGCGAATGTATGAAAAGAGCTTATGTTATGCAAGTCGTGGCGTTGCTACCTTGATATGAGACGACACTTTCGCTATATTTTGCACCGAACCTTTATGGACGATTGTATAGCCCTATATTTGTTCGCCCATCCATGTAGCAAATATAGTTTGCAGGATCAAAAACTTAGCTCGATTAAACAAAAGGGTCTGAATTAATTCTAGTACATGCTGCTGCCCAACATTCGGTTGTACGAGCTGCTGTCCAACTTCGGTTGTACGTGCTGCTGTCCAACATTCGGTTGTACGTTCTGCTGTCCGACATTTGATTGTGCTTGCTGCTGTTCATAATGCAGTCTCGCCCGTTTCGGTTGTACTGGCTCCACTACGTTGGTGGAGTTGGATGTTGAAGGTCGATTGCTCTGTGGAAGGTTGAGGTTACTGATACTGGTGGTTAAAGTAAAATAAATTGTAAACCATAAGCGAATTTAAACACTTGTGTTGCTACCGTCCGATAAAAACATGTGGTAAGAAAATAGCACACGCTCTATTTCTAAAAAAAATGTTTTTTTCGTTGTACGACCGAAAACGTGTCGTTTGCGTAAAAATCGGATTGGTGTAAATCAGCGCATAAGAGACAATGCGTTATATTTGAAAAATATTGGTAACCCGACCTAAGCCAGCAAAAACTTGTACAGCAGACTGTGTTTTAGATTCCAACCTTGGACTACAACGTATGATCCGAGAGATATGATAGGCATTAACATATTCCATCTGTTCGTTATTTGGTAAGAAGAATGCAGAACAGACGTAGTTTTTTATTACGACAACGGCGAAAATCAACGGCATTTACTAGAAATAAGAGCAATGTAGGATATCCCAAGCCCTGATCACCAATCGTAATCAGAAAACGTAAACTGTATGTTTACTCAACCATAAGCCTCATTTTCAAACTAGAAACCCGTTGGTCCACCCGATGTCGTTTTCAAAATGAGCAAAGTGAGAACACTGATCTAACCCACCATCATCGTACCCCACGACCGTAGATAACAAACCAAAAGAAGCTATTACTTTCGCCTAACGTAACCTAGCAGCAAAATACATCTGTGGTAAAAGCCTTATGGTAAAGCCTACTGGCACATCTGTTCTTAGCACATTTTTAAACGAACTTGAAACCGACTACCAAACACTGATGACACTATGTAGTCAATTCCCGCCCAACGATATTTTGCCTCAAATTAACAGAAAAGTGTCAGACAGTACTTAAGAGAAGGGCGAGTTGGAAGACCTCGTAGAACAATGGCTTTACAGCATTGAACAAGCGAAGCGGTCAGATAAACCAACACCACCTAAGCTAACCGCATCACTCAGTGACAAACACGAATCAGTAAGTGTTGTAAGCACTGCAAGCTCAATGGGCAGCTTTAAACTTAATGACAGCAAGATCAAACTTAAGCTGGCTAGGCTTGCGAATCAACGAGACTTGAAGAGAAAATAAGAATGAAAACTGCTTGCCTGGCTAAATCGCGACACATAATAAACCACTTATACCATAAACATATCAAACGAAAATTGACGATAAAAGGAAGAATCATGCTAATTAATTCTTTATTTGTACCACAGCTTATCAACACAGGAAGATATATAATCGCACCACAAAGCTTTCTAAACGACATAAATAGAACATTGTTTAAATTTATTTGGTATCCATTTAAAATCGATCGCATCGCGAGACGGAAATTAATAGCGCCACCTCACGATGGAGGATTAAATGCACCGGACATTAAACTAAAACTACAGGCACTTAGAGCATCTCGCATATTTGAAATAACAAAACTTTAACAAATAGAATCAATCTCACATGAATGGACACGAATTAATTTAGGATCAACCATGAAAGTAATAAATAGCAAACTTTATACTAATTCTGCACCAAACGCAACGCAACCAAATTTTCTACACGCCGAAATAAGACGAACAGTACGAATACTAGAGGAAAATGATTTCGCCTGGAAATCAAAAAAAAATAAAACCAATTTACATATTACTACTAAAAGAAAAATCCGAAACCACTAACATCCTAGCAAATAACGAAACCATGAAATGGTCTAGGATTACATTAAACGAACCACCCTATAAACGCTTTTTTACCAATAAAGAACGCGATACAAACTACAAAATAGCCCACAATGCATACAACTTTGGAGACTGGTTTAGGGACAAAATCGCCACTCAATATTACAATGGACAACTACAAATCAGAAACTGTAAATTTTGCGGGGAACAAACAGACAATATTAAACATATTTTGACGGAATGCCAAATTACGAAGCTAATCATGAACGATATCGAAAAATTAACAACCGACTGCTGCGAAAAACCGACTAAATTAACCAAATCAGTAATATTGTATAATCATACCACGGAGAATGCGCACCCCAATATATTTGTTACAAAAGTAATAAATATATTCAAAACTGAAATAATTATGAAAAAATTGAAACTAGATATAGCTAACCAATACATACACAATACATACCAATTCAAACAACAAACTCCATGAGTGATCAACACAAAAATCAAACAAATCATACAGCAAGAATTAATATTGAGAGGAAAAGAAGATACGTACAAAATATTCGGCTTAAAACATACGTACGTAATCTAATTTAGGTAAACGTTTTTGTCTTCTCCCCTGAATACAAATTTGGAAAACCGATGAAAAATATTACTCGGGAAATTACAATGGTCACTTTTATTTTATATAAATATATATATAATATTTAAGACAAAGCAAGGCAATTAGATATTTTACCTATACATACTTAGAGTAATATTTGGAAAATTTCAATTTTACTAACCTTTAAAAAAAAAGTGTTGCAGGTCGTTCTTGTCAATGCACATCGCCTCTTCCAGTACCCCTCTACAGTGACCTGCAAAATATTAAGTATCGTTAATTTTTTGGTGTTGTTGTGTATTTCTTATTTCAAGTGTATTATTGTTGTGATTTGTGATTATTGTACCGGCCGATTTGTCGGTGTAATGCGTCGTTTAGTCGCCCAATAAAAAAAAAATAAAATAAACTGCTTGCCAAAACAGCCGAAAGAGAAAGAAAATCGCAAGAGGAACTTGCCGACCGTGAATCGCAGCGAAAACTAAAATTGGCTGAAGCTGAAGTTAGGGTATGGATGGAACATCCATTCCTGAGGACACACACAACGACGATCAAACCCGCCAATATGCTGGTTCTACAACACCGCTTCTAGAGCACACTACATCCGCTAAACAATCACAGTGGTGTGCATAAAGGACAGCGATCTCTGTCTTCCCTTTACCGAACGTCTTTAACCGTTTCCGCCCGACATCCGGGTGAACGACGAAAGAGAACACGTGACAACACAGCATCAGAACCGACCGTCCCGATATGTTGATCGCTCCCCAATGCGCAATCAACAATGACGTACACATATATCACCAACTCGTATCCGACGAAATTCACCACTCCGTCTTTTTTTTTTTTTTGGTGGTGAGCCAAAAAAAGCAAAATTGTGCACTTAGTGCGAGTTGGTGGCCTTAGGCCGATCCCCTCGTGCAATGTGGAAATTAATCCACTGGGGGAGGTTTCCATAGTATGTGGTTGCTGTAAAGAGACACCTTTCGCAGGCATCTCTCCACAGCGTGCAAGCCACGTAGGGAGGGGGGCTGGGTGTCCCTAGGATGTGGGTGCTGGAAAAGACGCCCTTCGCAGGCATCTCTCCACAGCGTGCAAGCCACGTAGGGAGGGGTTCTATTGCTTAAGGAATCCCGATACCTAAATTCACGCCCTCCAGTGGTTAGCTGGAGGCAGCGCTGGTTAACCGCACTACCACAGGGTGATGCGATTCCGCAGCTCAGACCTAGCCCTTCGAGTAGCACCTTACCGAAGTAACGTGAACAACAGGGCAGAGTGAATTTATGCACCGTTCACCTAATGAATAAAGCAAGTAAAAAAAAAATACTTGCCTTGTTGGGGTTGATTTCGTGGCTGAGGCATAGTTGGACGAAATCCATATACTTGTCGGTAATGTCGATCAGTTGGTAAAATTCTAAAATCCCGGCCTCCCCAAACGTTGGTATGTACATTGGTTTGTTCCTGAATTTAATTTTTTTTTGTAGCCACAGGGGAGAGTAAAAGAGCGGTGGTTGTTCCCTGCTGCACGTCGCTCTCCATACGTCCAGGCAGCATCTAAGGGCTTTAAAGGGTACTATCTTAGGTAGCAGTTGTTTATTATGTTTTAAGGTTGTGCCAAGGGAGGCGAACATTTTGCGTTTACTTATTGAGTTTTTTTCGATCCGCTTCCAGGTTGTGTCAAAATTATGGTCGAAGAACTGTCCTATTTGTTTCATTCTTATGGCAGAGATGTAGGATTCAATGTCGATCATTCGTGTTCCGCCATCAGCAAGATCGTTGCACATTACATTCCTTCGTACCCTTTCCCATTTCGAATTCCAAAGAAAGTGAAATAAAAGAATATTGAGTTTCTTGAAAAAATCCTTTTTATATATAATTGGTAGCACACTGACCTTGTAAGTAAGGGTTGGTATCGCTAAACCTTTGATCACGGCAATTTTTCCGAAAAGGGTTAAGCTCCTGCTTGACCAGATGTTCAAAACTACCTTTATTTTGGCAAATAGGGGTCGGATGTTAAGCTGGTACAACTCCTTTGTGTGGCTTGATTTCCCAATTGGTATCTGTACTCCGAGGTATGAATTGTGGTCAAGTGGCCATTGTAGGCCCTCATTTTCGTGTTGCTTAATTCCGGATGATCTGCGACTTCCAATGTGAAATGCGTATGATTTTCTTTTGTTTACTGTACAACCAGAAAATTCACCGAACGCTCTTACGGTCCGGAAAAGTTTATCAAAGCTTTGCTGTTTTCCATCTAGAAACACCATTGTGTCATCCGCTAGCAGTGGAAGTTTTACCGGAACTTCGTTGATGCTAATTCCACCAATCTTGCTGTTGTTTTTTTATTGTTAATGCCAAACATTCCATGCATAGTAGAAAGAGTGTTGGTGATAAGGGATCGCCCTGTCGTACACCCTTTGAGATTAAAAATTCCTCTGAAATAAATTTGTTGTTTGTCATTCGGCATTTAGCTCTGTAATACATAGTTTTGACAGATTCTTTAATATAGGGTCCAAAGCCGTATGCCTCGAGGCTGTTCCATATAAACGGCCATTTGATCGTATCGAAGGCTTTGTACATATTTAAAGTTAGGATGGATGCAGGGACATTAGCATAGTCAGCATAGTCCATTATATCGAAAAGCAATCGAATGTTATCTCCAATGTACCGTTCTGGTATAAAGCCATTTTGCTCTGGACCGATGAGAGTCTTCAGGTGGGCTTTGATTCTGATGTTGATGACTTTGTAAAAGATTTTGTAATCTGTGTTCAGGAGGGTGATAGGTCGGTAGCTTTTTGGTAGTAAAGGGTCTTTGTTTTTTTAAGGATAAGAGTGACAAGTCCAACTATTTGTGTTTCTGACAATTCCTTTTTATCGATCGCGTGGGTCAGAGATTTTAGAAATATAGCGCTTAAGCTTTTCCAGAACATTCTATAAAATTCTGGTGGAAATCCATCCATTCCGGGAGATCGGTTGCTTGGCATCGACTTGAGGGCATTCCAACACTCGTCCTCTGTAATCGGTTCTTCACAGAGGTCTCTATTGGTTTCGGATAACCTGGGTCAACCGGCACGACAAATAAAGTCCTCAGCTTTGTCGACATAGTTGTCATCATTTAGTTCGGTGTCTGATAACAGCTTTTCAAAGTAGGCTCGGAGTCCATTGATGATAAATTTTTGGTCTGTCAGCACCTGACACTGCAGGCGGTGAATGGCGTTTTTTTTGTTGCGTTTTTCTAGATTCATGAAATATTTCGTGCACTTTTCACCTTCTTCTGTCCATTTAACTCGGCTTCTAGTAATATATCCCTTATTTTTCAAGTTCCAAAGTGTGTCTAGTTCCGCCTTAGCATCCCGCAATATCGTGATTGTGTTTTCCGACTGGTCTCCTGAGGTTATTTGATTATTTAAGTGTTGTATTTTGGTCTCTAGGTCCCTCTCTTTCTAGTTTCGGATGGACTTTTTATACGCCGAGTATTTGATGCATGCTCCGCGAAGAACGCATTTTAAGGCATCCCATACCACTCCAGGGTTCATTTCGTTGTTGTCGTTGTGTTTAATGTATTCCGATATTGTTTTGTGTATGAGGGTCTGGAAATTCTCGTCATCCAGCAATGATGTATTTAGCTTCCAATATTCAGGTCCATGGGTCTTCGCTGATAGGCTTATATCAAGGTAAATGGCGGAGTGGTCGGATTTTATACCAGGGGTGATGTCTGTTGTTTCAGTTGACTGTAATAGGTCGTCCGAGATAAGAAAGTAGTCGATTCTGGTTGCGGAAAATGGATTTGTCTGTATTCTAGTGTACTTGCGGGTGTTCTTGGGTTTAATTCTGAACACATCTTGTAGACCCATGTTCTCCATGCACTCCTGTATAACACTCTGTGATCTCTTTTTTCGATAGATCGTTGAAATTCCACAACGATCAATTGCGTCCTGCAATGTGACGTTAAAGTCGCCAGCAACAACAACGTGATCCACATCGTCAAATGATGCCTAGGTGCAGAAGAAGGTCTGGAAAAAATCTGGGTTGTCAGTGTTGGGACCATATATACTTGCCAGCAGCACTCTTTGGTTTTGGAGGGTCACATTGATGCAAATGTAACGTCCATTTACATTCGTTTTCAGTGAGTTGATTTGGTAGTTCGAATTATTTTTAAATAATATTGCTACCCCTCTGCTCTTATTTGTTCCATTTGTCATCTTAATCTCGCCGGGCCAGTCAAAGGCGAAATCGCGCTCAGTCTCGTTGGTGCTAAAAGTTTCCTGTAGGAATACAAGGACGGCTCGCCTTTGCTTAAAGTAGGTAAAAATTACTTTCCGTTTGTTTCGGTTGTTGAGTCCACGCACGTTTTGTGAGTATATTCTTAGTGACATGGTGACTAGATTTTAGGGTGAAGACCGTTCGTGTCTAGCTCGATGCCACAGCGGCATTTCGGATGTGGATGTTTAGATATCGAGTGGTTTGATCGTTTTTTTTTTCCATTTGCAAACCGACACAAAGTCGCCACAGGTGCAAGCAATGCAATTCCCCAGTTTTTCCACTACGGCATCGACCCGCAGTGACACGCCGTGTACTGTCTTTGTCGCACATAAGACAGCAGTAAACATTGTTCGCCTTTATCAGCTCAGGTTGAAATTCTCTGCAACACGGTAAAAGTCGCATTCTTTCTTTACACAGTGGGCATATAGTTGTGGACTGCGACAGTTCAAAAAGGAACCGCTTGTTGTCTGAGCAGCAGGTTCTCGCTATTCTGTAATCACTGGTGCAGTGGAAGCAGTGGAACTTATCACTGTTTTCGGGGACGGGACCTTCACGACCGTAGGTTAAGCATGGTGCAACGGACATATTTTCGCTCAAGCTTGCCGATTTTACGGGCGGTGGCAGACTTGTTTCCGGGCTATTTAGCGGTCGTTTTTTCTTGTTTTTCGTTGAGTCGGGAGTTTCGGCGTGAATTTCTTTTACTTGGTTCATTTTTGGCTCGGCTGCAAGAATTATAGCTAGAAGCCGTTTGAGATAAGACTTTTTCATGTGTGAGACTGCTGATTTTGCTTGCAACGACTCGCGAGGCAGGTAGTGGCCTGCGTTGTTTTGGGTTTGCGATTATTTCGGGATAATCGGTTTTTCTTTTCTTACAGTCCGCTTGTTTGTGACCTAGTTGCTTGCAATATCTACAAGTAATCTCTTGTCCTGGATAGGTGATATATAATTCAAACCCGTTAATAGTGACATAACTAGTAATTGGATTTTCTTTAACTTCATCTTTATTAATTGTTAATATTCTGGTTCCGGTGACAAGTCCAAGTTTGTTTTTAGTATATTTGATTGCGATGGTTTTTAAATGCATAGACTCGAAGTACTTTTCTATAGCTGCGTTTGGCATCGGAATAGGAACCCAGCCAATAACCACATTAATTGTTGAGCTCTCGTACAGCTTTACGTATTTCACTTTCTCGTGACTGGATATCTTCTCCACCATTAAGATTGCGCTTTCTCTGTCTATGCATGTAAAGTCGATTAAGTTTCCCTTTCTTTCCACAAATCCGATTATTTTGTCAAGTGGAAAACCAATCTCCGTTATGATGTCGCATATTTCTGAGCCTTGTAGCCTCTGTACTGTTCGAACCGCTAAACAGTTTGGCCTTTTCAAAGTGTCGCTTGTTGCAGCAATTGCGGCATAGCTTGTCTGAGACATATTTGAACGTCCGCACGCTAGACGTGCCAGAGCTGAATGCAGTTATCAGATATTATTAGTTAGTTAGTTATGAGCATAGGGCATGATGCCCCCTTGCGGTCCATCGAACTACGTCTTCAGCCAAATGAGATATTATTAATCAAGCACACTCTAATAAAACTTATAATTAACCACAAAATATACAACAACAATTATCTATCACATTTAGTTCGCTTCCTTCCCACTTTTAACTGGTTTTATCTCCGCGTTGCTATTTTAACTCGCACATTTTTTATTATCTCTCTGGTAATCACGTGATTAACGTTGACGTCAGTGCAGTGTTGATTTCCGTGCTGGTATAACGCGCACGGAAGCTCGTTTGTTTTGATATTTTTTGATACACTTTTATATATATATATCTTTTACACATTTTCTACACCTTTTATACAATTTAATTACATTGTTTCACGCCTGTTGTTTGTTCCCTTTTATTTTACACGTAGTTTTGCACCCTTTGCACCTTTAATCATTTTATCTGCTTGTCTATTTCTACACGCACAATTTTATCTCTCGGGGATTTTGAGTGATTAACGCTTGGTGCTGTGCCAATTTACATGCTCGTGATGTCCTCGAATTCATGTGGCCAAAATCAGTTCTCTCTTGGCTTTTAAACTGTGCAGACTTGTTTTTGATAGCCGATCGTTTTTATTAGTGTTATATTTGTTTCTTAACTATGAGTGTTTTTATGAAGCGGAAACGTTGCAAGCCCTTGTAATTGGTTCTACGGTAGGCCGTTAAGACAGCGTTCTGCGAAACCATAGAAATCCTGTAACACTAGTATTGTCCGCGCAATTTGTGTCCAAAGAATTTAATTCCCACTTAGATTGTTAACGATTCGTACGTATTTTTATTGCGTATTTTTAATACCTGTGTTTTGTGCGTGTTTTAATAGTTGCGATTTTATTAAAGCAAAAAAGTATAAATCCCAAGTAATTGGTCCAACGGTAAGCCGTTAAGACAGTGTCCTGAACCACTAGAGAATTTGTAACACCAGGTAACCCGATTAATATTAGGATCACCATTTTATAACTGAGCTAGCTTTGACCACATCCCGGGTGTGAAACTTAAAATATTGAAAAATTATTAAGTTGAATACTTTCTTAGTTAAAGTAGAGTTGAAAAGGACAATTGAAGCAAATAATTAAGCAGACGACGGAAACACAGCAACGCATAACAGAGCAATTGGCGAAAACACGGGAAGCAAATACTTCGAAGTCATTGTTTAATTTATGACGATATATTGCAAGTAGACGATAATTGATTCTCGGATCTAAATCACAACGTTGACTACGTAACCATCAAACCGGGGAACTCCCTTGTGCTAACCGTCACGTGACATCATTGACTATACGTTTTTCAGTTCGGGTTTTGTCGATTTAAAAATCGAGTTTCGCGTTTTGATATAGTTTAGACAAACCGACCGTTCCGAACTAGAACACACAAGTTAATCCTCCCGAAGGTATATGCAGTAAACATTTAGACACTAGGACTGCAAGTATATATCAATAATCGCTACGATACTAATAAATGCGTATCGTAATTATCGTACTTCAGACGCGTTATTTTATCAGGGAAACTTTGAATAAAATTTGTTCGTTTTTAACGCAAATACATGGACTATTTATTCAGTAGGTATAAAGTGTGGTTAGGTTTTACACTTCGGTTTGTAAGCTTATTGCAATAACAATAACTATTCTTATACTGTATTTTTTAGTTCGGTGTTGTTGTTTTTAAAGACACGTTTTAGAATTGTAATAAATAATTTTGGACCCTGATTCAAGAAGTGTGCCCACCCCTGTTTAAGGTGAATACAATTAACTAAAAAAGACATGTTTTAGAGATGTTAGCTAATGTGTATTAGATATTCAGTGGCAGGATTTGACATGTGACTGACACGTATTAATCAGCATATTTTATTATTCTGCTTAGTCACAAGAGATATCTCCTATATTTGTTACATGTGGAAGCAAATATGTTAGGTTCCGGTTCAACTTAACGTCTTATAATGCAGTCTGCTGGTTTGTCGTCTATTTGGTGGAGGGTCGCTGTGAGCCAGAGAGTAGCATATAGCCATGTGTCTACATATGGGGTCGGTACGGAGATCTATTGAATAGGTATAGTCGGCAACGGATCCTAGAACTTGGTCCCGGTCAGTCAGACCAATTTTGAATAACCTGTCCCCACAATTCTACACCAGGTTATAAATATTCGGACAAAACAAATTAATTTAAGTTCATTACCAGATACCGTGTTATCAATATAGGCGATGGTGTGATAACCAAAAGCACCGCCCAGATCCTGAAGCGAGGGTTCGTTTGGCTATCAAGCATCCGGTAGTTGGCGCAGCTGAGCATTTACTTGGACAATTAATTTCAACTAAAATAACTGACTGTACCGTCGTGTGGCTTAATAGTTAACGCGACCGATACATATACCGACTCTTATACAAGAAAACGGTACTGGTGACGAGCCCATCATGGGTTCGAAACTTAGCTTGGTAAAAAACTAAAATAACTGACGCTGTTAAAGGGTATTTCCCTTATACATTCGACGTCATACTTTGATTCGTGCGTTTCCTATTCCATGTGTGAACGAGATATATTTCTATAAAAACAATCTTATTGGTTAGTCCATTCATAGGTTGTAAACTCAGATTAAAATCAAATCAAACCAGAATCCCTGAACAGCTAAACACTTATGTGGCACTTTGCGCGACTCCTTCATACACATAACGCCAATTGATTTATTTTATTTAATAACTGTTGTACTCTTTTAATAAACGAATTGGAACCTATGGGTGTCTCTATAAAACCAGTTTACATACAGCAACATAGGGTGGGTTGACAGGATAACGGGACCTACAGTCGATGGTCCGATAAGCGCATACAACGCAGATCCTGAAGCGAGGGTTTGTACTGGTTATAATCCCCCCGGAAGATGGCGCAACGGAACCCAGAAAAAGTGATTTTGACCAAGTTAATTGACGCCGTTAACTATTTTGGTCAGGTAAACATGGTTCGTATGTTAGTCTTAATAACGAATAGACCAACAAAGACTTGTACAACATTCTTTGTTTTAACGGGAAATTCCCCGAGAGTGTTTTATGTCTTGGCAGAAGCGAGGAATAGATTGGAAAGCATATGTCCGGAAACTATCTGAACCTACATTGTTCCTAGTTGTTAAACCATCTGTGACTTTTATAAGGAAAACCATATTATGTTAATTTCATATGTTTATACGGAAACATTAATTGGTTATAACTCGAATAACGGCGGTTGCATCAGCAGGTTAGCGATTCTGACGTAATGATTAATTATCATCATGTTTATCTTAAAACAAATTTCAATGGCTTTATCATACGGCCAATTTTTAGATTACGTCGCTCCTACCGTTCGGTTATGGTAGTTATTGCAGTATGTTAAAATATTTGAAGGATTCATTTTAGTATAAACATGTTTGCACGAAATATATAAGGTCAAATTATGTTATGTTTATCTTTACTGTCTGGAAGGGAGAAGAACATAGTATGCCGAAACTGAAGCACAAACCGTGATTAGACAGGATAGAATATGACCGAAAGATGGCGCAAGAGATTAGTTATTGGGAGAAATCATTTGATTAAAGTCAACTCACGCTTTTATCGCTGATTTCTCTCCCACATTCGGCGTTTGGTTGTTCGGCCGTTACACAGCTTAAATGCGCTCATAAATTATTCCTCGCAGTTTTATCTTACACTATGTACATTGTTTGAGTGTATGTCGACCCAATGTATGACAACATAGGCGATTTGGTATAATATTAATTATTTCAAGCAAATAAACCAACCAACTTACCGCGGCTTGTTCTTCCCCCTCCATTTTAGCTTCTCGTACTTTGTGCTTAAATCCTCTGCAAGAATCGCTTTTCTCTATGAGTCGTCTTCGTCGTTTCCACGCGTTAGTCGAGTAAGTAGATTTCTGTATAGAATGGTAAAGAATAAGTTTATTTATACCTGACAAATACCAATTAATTATTTTATACCTACATTAAATATATAATTTATCAAGACAATTTTCGTATACATACACCCAACACAACCTTTTACTTTTCACCGGGAAATCGAGCACTAATTCCTACTCGCTCTCCGAAGTCTCTTTCACCGTTTCTCTTGTTCAATCAGTAGTTTTTATGGTCGATTAGCGCTAAAGTCATTATCAATGATTAAGGTTGTTAATTAAGAACTTTAGATAACAAAAACGAAAACAATCACGAGAAAACAACATATTATTTAAAGGGTGATAGGCCCAAACAACATAAAAGTTAAAAAGTGTAATTCTCAGCAGAAACAAAAGAGCAAAATCGGGACTCGTGTTGTATTTCGCACATTTCACGTTGTACGTGCACTCAACAAAACTACAAACCGGATAAGAAGTTCATGCAAAAAAGTTTAACTTTAACAAAGTAATACTTATTATGGGTCCCAATTGAAAAATTGGGACACATATTGTTTTTGTCCGTTTTTTTTTTTTCTTTTTTTTCTTCGTCAAAGGTTTGACAGGCATGGCATGGCGCCCCGACATCTACCAGAAGGAATAATGGAATCGTAATGAAGCTTAGCCATTTGTTAGACAACATGGTCTAGATATGCAGAAACCAAAATTTTGGGTGATACATCAAGGGGAATTCCCCTGGGAGATTAAAAACCAAAACGGTATTTTTTATAAAAAAATTAGCTTTTTGTGGCAAAGCGCTTAAACATCCGCTCCAATTTGAATAAGATTTGGTAGAATGTAAGTGCATTAGACACTGCATTAACACTTAAAAAAAATAAAAAATTTACCTAGGGAAATACCCTAAAAATAAGATTTTGTTCTCAAATCATGATTGTGACAGGCATGGCATGGCGCCCCGACATCTACCAGAAGGAATAATGGAATCGTAATAAAAATTAGCCATTTGTTAGACAACATGGTCTAGATATGCAGAAACCAAAATGTTTGGTGATAAATCAAGGGGAATTCCCCTGGGAGGTTAAAAACCAAAACGGTATTTTTTATTAAACAATTAGCTTTTTGTGGCATAGCGCTTAAACAGCTGCTCCAATTTGAATAAGATTTGGTAGAATGTAAGTGCATTAGACACTGATTTAACACTTGGAAAAAAAAATTTACCAAGGGAAATACCCTAAAAATAAGATTTTGTTCTCAAATCATGATTGTTACAGGCATGGCATGGCGCCCCGACATCTACCAGAAGGAATAATGGAATCGTAATGAAACTTAGCAATTTGTTAGACAACATGGTCTAGATATGCAGAAACCAAAATTTTGGGTAATGAATCCAGGGGAATTCCCATAAGACGTTAAAAACCAAAACGTTTTTTTTCTAAAAAATGACTTTTGGGGGCATAGCGCTTGAACGGCTGCTCTAATTTTGATCAGATTCAGTGAAATGTTAAACCATTAGACACTTTGTGCCAATTAAAAATTAGAAAACATTTACTTAGTGTAATTTCCTCGAAAACGAAGATATGTTCTTGAGTTACGATTGTAACAGACATGCCATATCGCACTGACATCTCTAATAAGCAGTCTACAAGTCAGATTAAAACTTTAAGAATTGTTCCATAACATAAGTCACTTATAAAAACAGAAACTTATCTACTAAACCCAGGGGAATTTCCTGAAACCATTAAAAAATAAATCGGGCTGTTTTGGGAATTTAGCCTTATTTTTCTACAGTGCTTGAATAGAAGCTTTAATTTAAAATATTTGTGGTGAAATGTTCGTAAATTTTAGACGTTTATCTTTTATTTAACTGCACATGAAAAATAAGTTTGGTTGGTTAACTATGGGACCCATGCGTTTATGCTTGCAGAAACAAACTATATACTCGGTGTATAAAATACAAATTGTAGTTAGGGACCCTGTAGCATGAATATATGGCACACAACATGTGTTTTATAGATAGTGGTGGTTAAAAACGTGGTTGACACTTTCTAGTTTTAATTTATGTTTCCATTAGTGAATAACTGCAACCGGTAGAAACACAAATGTGCAACCAACACTGAAAAGTGGCTCTGTTGCATGCAGTTTAAAGAAATGTGAGTTTATTATTAAATTTTGTCCTGTCAGATCATCTACGTCCAAATAAGTAAGCAATGACTTTTTCGACCCCTACAACTCTTAGGTAATTTCATTCATTTTTTCCGTTCCACGATCTATCTGCGACATATATATACCCTCAAATTATAATCCGCTGTCAAAATAAACATGCACTTATCTGCAATTCCAACTGCACTATATCAAGCGTAGGTGTAGACATACATCAGCATTGTCATTTGCAAAGATCACATCACCGGACATCAGACCAAAGCCATTATCAGTACTTTCTGGACTGGTTTCTTCTAAGAAACAACTAAATTTATCAAACAATCGTCAAAGATTTTAATTGAATTTCCTTGTTTTAGGCCTTTTATAGCAACCTTTCAGTAGTTGGGCCCGGACAGACTCAAAATATGTTAGCGAACACCTAGGTCTACTTTATTGACCAAACAAAGTAATTATGGGTCCCATTTGGAAAAATGGGACACATATTTATGGGTCCCATTTGGAAAAATGGGACACATATTGTTTTTGTCCGTTTTTTTTTTCGTTTTTTTTCTTTTTTTTTTCGTCAAAGGTTTGACAGGCATGGCATGGCGCCCCGACATCTACCAGAAGGAATAATCGAATCGTAATGAAACTCAGTCATTCGTTAGACAACATGGTCTAGATATGCAGAAACCAACATTTTGGGTGATAAATCAAGGAGAATTCCACTGGAAGGTTAAAAACCAAAACGGTATTTTTTATGAAAAATTTAGCTTTTTGTGGCATAGCGCTTAAAAGGCTGCTCCAATTTGAATAAGATTTGGTGGAATGTAAGTGCATTAGGCACTGATGTAACACTTAGAAGAAATAAAAAATATTACCTAGGGAAATACCCTAAAAAATAAGATTTTGTTCTCAAATCATGATTGTGACAGGCATGGCATGACACCCCGACATCTACCAGAAGGAAGAATAAAATAGTAATAAAGCTTTGTCATTTGTTAGACAACATGGTCTAGATACGCAGGAGCAAAATTGTGGGTGATAAATCTAGGGGAATTTCCCAGAGACGTTAATAACCAAAACGGTATTTTTTTCTAAAAAAACTAGTTTTTTGGCATAGCGCTTAAACGGTTACTTCAATCTGATTCAAATTTGGTGGAATGTAAGTGCATTACCTACAAATTTAACAATTAGAAAAAATAAAAAATAATATTCAGGGAAATACCCTAAAAAATAAGATTTTGTTCTTAAATCATGATTGTGACAGGCATGGCATGACGCCCCGACATCTACCAGAAGAAATAATAAAATAGTAATAAAGCTTTGTCATTTGTTAGACAACATGGTGTAGATACACAGGAGCAAAATTGTGGGTGATAAATCTAGGGGAACTCCCCGAAGCCGTTAAAACCCAAAACGGTTATTTTTCAAGAGAATAGCTTTTTGGAACATAGCGTTTAACCAGCTGCTCTAATTTTGATCAGATTTGGTGGATTGCTAGATCGTTAGCCACCCTGTGTAACTTAAAAAAAAGAAAACTTTTACTTAGGGTAACTTCCTTAAAAACGAAAAGATGTTCCTGACTCATGATTATGACAGGCATGCCACATTGCACTGACATCTCCAACAAGGATTAGTCAAATCGGATTAAAACTTTAAGAATTGATAGTTAACATGACCCACATATGTAAAAACATTAACTTATTTACCAAGCCCATGGGGAATTCCCCGAAGCCATGAAAATTAAATCGAACTGCTTTAGGAATTTAGCTTTATTTCAATACAGCACTTAAAAAAAGCTTTAATTTAAAACATTTGTGATAAAATCTTTGTAAACCTATCACGATTGTTCTTTTTACCTACACATGGAGAAGAAGTTTGGTTTGATAACTATGGGACCCATGAGTTTATGCTTGCAGAAACAATAACTACATACACAGCGTATAAAATACAAAATGTGGTTAGGGACCCTGTAGCATGAATATATGGCATACGACATGTGTTTTACAAATAGTGATGGTTAAACACGTGGTTGACACTCTCTAGTTATATACGATTCTGCTCACGCTTTCACTGTGTTGTCGAAATCCCAGCAAGGAGCACGGGATACTTGTTTCGTCTCCACCGATTTCCGTTCTCCTCGATTCCTTTGTTCGCAAAATCTGGTATTCAGGTGTTCTGCACATTTTAATTACATTTATAATAAGTATATATTGCACGATATTCTCCAGTTTCATGTTCACACTTTGTACAGGAATTCCCAACAATGGTCTAGGATTACTTGCCCCTCGACACCGAATCAGTTTCCTTTAATAGTTTTGCAGCTTCCTGCGAAGAATATATTGATTAGAAATTCCTCAAAACTGATTTCCTTGAAATATTCTACGCGAAATGATACATAATTTCTTATAGAAAACGAAAATCTTTAAATAAATATTACAATGCTTTGTAATTTGTTAATAATGGTAAATTGATTAGTGTTTTGTATTATTCATCACATGAGATAATAATAATAATATATACTGGGGGCACCTCTCACTTTGACCCGACAATTCAAGTTAGGATCGCGGATTACTTTTCTCTTTTACTGGTTAGCTCTGTCTTCCCTGCCGCAAATTAAATAGTTTTCTGCCAGAGTAATATGTTTAAAATATAGTTTCTGTTAAATACTGCTTGATGGTGAACTTTGAATAATTCGTCAGGAAAAGTCAATGCAGTTTTGACACATTGATGATTTAGACGTTGCTTCAATTTGGTAGAACCCATTATTTCACTGGGTTTAGACAATGTCCGTTAAGTGCTTTGTCCAAAGACAAAGCCGACAGGCTGCCGACTTGTTTTGAACCTGCATCACTTCGGCGGAAATGCGACGCACTTAACCGGTAGTTCTTAAAATGGGGGGCAGGGTATCATGTAATTTTGTTCGTAAAAAGGTTATAAAGGAAATTAAGATATACACATACACAGAAAATTTAGAAAAAGTTAAAAACGACAGAATTGCGGCATATTCGTCCCTTTCCATTTTAAGGTTTGTGGTCTTTAGCGCCATTTTAATGATAGTAATACACATTGACAGTGGTATTCCAGGACTGTTATTTTTATTTGCTTAATATTAGTCGAGGCGCGAATTACAAGTATTAATGTAAAGGGTCGCGGCTTAAAAAGAACTCCTGCACTAAACTAAGCTTATGCGCGGATAGGTTAGACTAATCGCTGTTTATTTTATTGAACAAGGTGATTAGTGGAACATATAAGTATTTTTTTGTTTATACGGACACCTCTAATCGTGTAGGAGTAAAGCCCTATATTCGCTAGAACGCAAACCTGAAGACCAACGCACAATAGCTGGGAGCCGTAGATATTTATAGCAGTATAGTATAGAGGCTGATGTAAGACATTATTTATGGGCCGTATACCAAACCCAACCGGACTCACCTTTTACTTAGTGATTCCAGTAATGAACTAGAATTCCTCGCCCACAACTATCGATTCGCTCGACTTGTTTCCTTCTTAGAATAAACGATTTGCCCCACAGAAAGTGAATAAATTAATAAAATACACAATCAACTTTCTGAAAATCCACAAAACTGATATAAAATAACAACCAATGTATTGTAAAATTAAACTTGTAGATTTTTTTGCGTGGACGACCTGCAATTCCGCCCAGAATATATTATGGTTGCGTTGATATCTCTCAACGCGAATAATATCTAATCGTATTTTTACAGTTTAGACTCGCATGCTGTATTTTCTGTGTTTAATGTCCGGTTTTCTATAAATAAAATTAAATCAAATTAAAAATATCGTCAGGAATTCAATGCTTAACTATTTTAAAGAGAAAAATTACCAATTGATTATCGTTGCAGGTAAGTATAGTTAGAATTCAGTAAATTAATTAAATATCTTTAGCAATGGTTCTTTCGGTTCAGTACTAATTCAAAAAGAAAATGCGACAAAACGAGGCTGTAAATAAAGGCAGGTTCGTGACGTCACAACCTTAAAATGATTGGGATTGCTCAATGTAGAAGAATCAGGGGCAAACCACGACGTCGCTCCAACAACATCAAACGATGTGAACTTACGATGTAGATGTTACACTTATATTATGCATTATATGCAGCAATTCAACCACAAAACTGTAGAGTGTCAATCATTTGTCAACCACCACTACTTGTGAAGCACATGCTAACTATACTTTTATATAATTATGTAAGCATGAACACCACAATTGGTATATTTTATACACGTTACGTATAATTTGTTTTTGAAAAAGGAATCTAATGGTTTCCTCCCCGAGTTCACAAGCAAAACAATGGGTTCCTGAGTTACCAAAATCAACCTTGTTAATTATGTGCAGTTAAACACGTGAACAGCTTAACTATTTCCGAAATTAAATTTAAATAAATGTGAGAATGAGGTTCAAAACTTTAACCGTTTCCCAGTTAATTCCCAGAAACACTTAAATCTACTAAACATCCTATATCTAAACCCGATGAAACAGTTTAATTAATTGGACAAGTTATTGCGCGTTTGTTATACAGGGTTGTTTAACCCTTAGACCACGACGGTTACATATTTGTAACCGAGAAGTGTCCCCGAAAAAAAATGCACAATTCATTCGTTTCTTGGGGGATTTTTCTAGTTTTTATATTTTTGAAAAGCATTTGAATAGATCTTTTGAAATAATGCATAAAAACATAACCTTTGCATTTAAAATTTTTGAGTAATATTGCTCCAAACATGTTTCTTAGAAATTTTTGTATCTAGTTCAACTTTTAAACATAACATCGCTTTTTTGTGTTCTGGGGAGTTAAAATTGTTACACTAGTTGCTGTGAGAATAAAACTAGCAGTAGCCATCTTTGTTTTCGCTTTTACCAGTCATTTTCGATCTTTCAACGATATATGTATACATATGTGTATATGACTTTTTTTAATTGCTATTGATATTTATTCATTTTTTCGTCTTTGTTTTGTTTATTATTGAATTATTATTTGATATTCAGAAGAAATATGACAATTTACCGCCGATCAGGCTGCCAGCATGACCAAGGCTGACAGTGATTCTGATGATAAAATGCCTTATTTGTCAGTCATGGGTGACGTCATCACGCTTAGTTGACGTCATCAAAAAATAAAAGACATAACTTTGTAGGAAATGTCATTATGAACAACTTTGTAATACATTACTATCTTCTACAAGCTACCAGTAACGAGTAAATAGAGTATAAAATATTGATTATGACGTCATTACATATTCTACGACGTCATCAAAAAAATAAAAATACCAATTTGTAGGAAATTATATACTGGACAACTTTGTAATAGATTATTTTTACCTAAGTCCAACAGTATTTGCAGCAAACGAGGTCAAAGCAACCTTACTCAAAACTGCCAAAAACGGCAAAAGTTCCGTCGTGGTCAAAGGGTTAATCTGTCCATCAAACGACCGCACTTGCAATGATTTTGATCATTCTTCCTCAAAAATGGAGTCAATGACTTCCTTACTATTACACAGCCATTTGGTCAAATTAAAGTCAACTCTTGCTAAAAAGCTTCGGAGATCTTTGGAAACGGATTTGCCGTGTTGGTACCGATAGGTACTGGGCAAAATTATCCACGTGAAAATAGTCCCTAAATACCGAGGATGCACTGGGTTCAAACTCACCACCGAAATCTACAGCGACTTGACGTAAGCAAAAGGAAGCGCAGCTTGGTGATGATGTCGCTTCAAACAAGTGTACCTTCATCCTGTGCGAAGTGGGTTGTAGTGACGTGTTTCCACCGGGCCACCACCAGAATCTAAAGCAATCGCGCTGTGCCGTGTAAGCACCCTTACTAGACTATTTACAAGATCAAGGCCCTGAATAAGAACCTGGTCAATGGACACGCCTTGATCCTGAGCGGCACAGTCGAAAACGACACGTAGTTTGTCCGGTTTGTAAGGGATAGTAGGCTAATGGGGTGGTGCTGTAGGTAACAGATTCGGCGGTCGGTGACGATTTCGTCAAATGGCACATTTTCGGCATAGCCCTTAGTTATCATGTCGTTAACTTGATTCGCATACTTTTGTTCACGCAAGTCGCTTTGCTAAACCTTTAATTAAAATCGCATTGTCTGGAGAATCTGGTAATCATGACGCCAGTGGATCAACAAACTTAACTGATTCCT
>CH001369.1:98200-116220 GCA_000149265.1 Ciona savignyi | reverse complement strand
ATATTTATTCATTTTTTCGTCTTTGTTTTGTTTATTATTGAATTATTATTTGATATTCAGAAGAAATATGACAATTTACCGCCGATCAGGCTGCCAGCATGACCAAGCCTGACAGTGATTCTGATGATAAAATGCCTTATTTGTCAGTCATGGGTGACGTCATCACGCTTAGTTGACGTCATCAAAAAATAAAAGACATAACTTTGTAGGAAATGTCATTATGAACAACTTTGTAATACATTACTATCTTCTACAAGCTACCAGTAACGAGTAAATAGAGTATAAAATATTGATTATGACGTCATTACATATTCTACGACGTCATCAAAAAAATAAAAATACCAATTTGTAGGAAATTATATACTGGACAACTTTGTAATAGATTATTTTTACCTAAGTCCAACAGTATTTGCAGCAAACGAGGTCAAAGCAACCTTACTCAAAACTGCCAAAAACGGCAAAAGTTCCGTCGTGGTCAAAGGGTTAAGTAGGTTGATATAGCCGCCGTAGTTTCAAATTATTTAGATACAAATTAACCATGGTAGTTTATTACAAATAAAGAGACGGGATACAACCAGAATATACTTTTCAGTCCGCGTACGATTTTTACTGCAGTTTACATATTAAATAGGAATGAATGTGTAAATACATAATTGCTTAAAAATGGATTTTCTTAGGAAGGAACCAGTATGTGGGAAGTAACCAGTATCAATTCCATGACAGAGACAAACGACTGTTGTTCGCGTGTCACCTGTCTTGTTTCATTTTTATACAAGCTTTCCAGATTTGGTTGATTCAAGAAAGTGTAACCGCACACCAGAATATAACAAAGGGCTGGGTTGTCGAAAAGGACTTTGGTTTCTTGAAGCAAATTGCTGGCGACAGTACTTTGGAACAAAAACATTTTAAGAATTTATTATTCTTAAAAACGGCAGGAATTATATTTTGTTGCGTAAAGTTTTGGTCTCGTTTATTCACAGAAAGTATGTTTCTATTTCTCAACTTACGCGGGAAACTTGGTTGGGAGAAATCTATTAATAAAACGGAATTTGCTTTACTATTTATTTAGGCAATTATGTTTAAAACTAAAAAATATCCCTAATATTTTAATTATAGAAACGTTATTATTACCCATATCCAATTGGTCAATACAGTTTTGTATTTGGGGGTCATTGGACAAAAATTGCGTTTTATTTCTATTGATAATTTGACCGGATGCCGCTTCGTATTGTTCTAGTTCATATTTGATATGGGTAAAGGATTTACTATCGCCAATTATAAAAGTGACATCATCTGCGTATTGTTCTATTTTATATTGAATTGGTCCTAATTTATAGCCCTTTATTTGGTCATTATTATTAACGTTTTTTGTTAGCATATCCACTCCGATTAAAAAAAGTCATACTGGTCGGGCAGCCTTGACGTATTCCCCGTTTGATATGGATTGGTTCTGTAAGTGCTCCAATAATTTCAATTCTACTTATTATGTTATTATAAAGAATATTTATTAGGTTTTTTTTTAAATGGGAATTTTAAGTTTATGCAATATTTTTATTATAAATTTATGATCTATTCTATCAAAGGCCTTTTCATAGTCGATAGACATAAGTGTTAATTTCTTTTTCCGGTGTTGGGCCGAATCTATTGCACTTGATATGTTATATAGACTTTGATCGATTGTTCTATTACGAATTCCGCATTTTCGATTGTCACTTATAATACGCTCTATAATAGTCGCGAGTCTATTATTTATAATTTTACTTAATATTTTATAATCAGTTGTAAGTAATGATGTAGGCCTCCAGTTACGTAGGTCTGTTTTGTCGCCTTTTTTATATATTATTTTAACTATTGCGGTACGCATGGATTCCGGCATAACACCTGTAAATATAAAATTATTATATAACTCGCATAAGTCTTGATGAAATATGTTATCAATTTTTTTATATAAGTTTGTTGTCAATCCATCGCATCCGGGAGAGCTATGTTTATTTAGACTTTCAATTGCTATTTTAATTTCATTTATATCAATTGGTTTATTTAATATTTTCTTTTCTTCTTGGCTAATTTCTATTGGTTTGACTTTTGATAGATACGAGTCTTGATTTATCGTGTTCGGTGTTTCCCCCCATAGAACATGATAATATTGATATACGGCATTTATTGTTTCATTTGGAGTTTGCGTTAATTGGTTATCAATAATTTTAACTTGGTATATTGCGGTATATAGAACTCCGCGGTTTAATTTTAATTCATATTTATGCACACTGTTTTGGGTTAGTATCAAGTTGATATTTTGCGTTAAAATATTCTTATTTTTCTCCATTTTTCTAGTTTTTTTAGGGCATTAGTATATCTTTGTTTTTCCCATTTTCTAATTATTCTGGAATTTTCCTGTATTTCGTTTTTAATCATTTTTTTCCTAATTCCCACCAATGTTGAATTTTACCATATTTCCGTTTTTCCCTTTCCCATTGACTCCATCTTATAGTCAGAGTTTCCAATATTTTATTATTTTCTAGCACTGAATTATTTACTTTATAAAAAGATGGACCCCCTTTTTTATTAGACGATAATATTATGTTAATTACTGGGCAGTTATTGTGGTCAGTAAAAAAAATTCGTATATATCTTAAGCTGGTTATATTTTCTAGAGCGAGATTGTTACCATATATTCTATCGATTCTAGAGGATCTATTTGAAACTATTTGGGTAAATATTATTTCCTTTTTTCTATATTTTCTATGTATATAGTTCAAATTGTTTTTCCAACTCTTTCCATTTGTTACGGTCAAGGTTTTTATATAAGTCAAAATTTCCTTGTTTGTCCGTTGCCAGTAAAATAAAATTAAAATCCCCCATAATATAGTTTTGAATATTGACTTTATTTTCTAAATAATTATATAAGATATCTATTTGGTCGTTGCGTTCAACAAGGTTAGCCCACGTGCTACCAGACTTAAAATATACATTATATATATTAATTATATTATTGTTTCCGTATAGTGTTATTTTATGTATATTATTCTTTATTATTACTATATAGGATATTTTATATTTTGAGAAAATATGGTTTTTAATTAGTATTCCAGTTCCTTTTCTAAATTGATGGGTTTCATTGTGTGTTTCCGAAATAGTGTTGGAAAAAATACGCGAATTTGTCATGTTTTCTAATTTATGAGTATGACTTTGGGCCAAAACATGTAACTTCTGCATGCACAGAATGTCAATTTCATTTTGTTTCATATAGTTTGAAATCATTTGGGCCTTATTTTTGATTCAGTTTATATTTATTGTTCCAATTATAATTTCCATTTTTTATTTTTTGGTGGCTCAATTTGAAAAAATAGAATTGACATACCATGTTATGTTATTTGTATAATGGGTGTGGTCATTTTTTTTGACGTTTTCTTTCTTTTTGCAGGTGTTCTCGATGCCTCGGTGGACCATAGCTTCGATAGCAGTGCAACAGATCATTGGACGTCAGGTGGGTCACTAGAGTCAGATTCGTTAATGTTTTTGAGTACTATATCATCCGATGTCATATAATGAGTTTGTTCATTTTCCAGGAGTTTCTGATGAGCTTCCTCAATCACCAGGATGCTTTCATTTACACCCAGAGATGAGTTCAACGACGAAGATGAGGTGAGTTCGTCATTTGTCGGGTTTTCGTCGACCGCTGTAGATTGTAGATTGGTGGTGTCTGTGGTTATTGGGTTTTCTGAAATATCAATGTTTTCTGTAGTGTTTTGTTGTTGTTTTTTATGAGTCGGAGTCACTGATGTTTATGTGTTGTTTTGTTTTTTTAGGAGTCGAATATGTTTGGGGGTCCTTTTTTGATCGTGGTGTTCTTTGTTTTTTAGGCATTGCAGAGGTAAGAATTGGGAAGTGGTTTAAGCTGTGACTTCGAATATTTTCATTTCCAAAGTTTTGATCCAATGATGCCAAAACCGAGAATTTATTGGTTGTTGTAATTGGTCCGGTCACTGCATCTTTATAGGACATGGTTGGTGATTGTGTGGATTTTGGATCAGTGTCCATATTTCTTGTGTTACTTCGTGGTGGTTGATGTTGCTGTTGTTGGTACGTTGGTTTTGATCGGCAGTTTCTTATTATGTGACCATTTGATTGACAGAAATTGCAATAACCTTTCCTGGGGCATTTAGACTGCAAGTGGCCTCGTTCCTTGCAGAAATGACATAGCGGTAGATGTGTTTCACCGGGTTTTGTCACCGTTACACATTTGCCACCAAGTTTCAGCACTTTGGGTATCTTGTTTAGATTTAACTTTGAGAAAGAGATGTTGAGCCAACCATTTTTAATATTTTTAAAGTTTCTATGAGAACCGAATCCCATTTTAACGATTTTCCCTCATTTGTTTTTTTCTAGGGTGTTGATGAGTTTGGACTCATCAATGTTGCACGGCACTGGATGCAGGGAGACGACTTCCATTGGTGGTGATGGAAGTTTGGAAATTACTGTGAGTGTTTAACCAGATTCAGAGGTATATGTTGCAGGTTGGTTATTATAATTGGTTATTAATTGATTATTGTGTTCTTCACCACCATATTGTTCCTTTAAGGTGAGGAGGAAGGCTTGGTCTTTATGGAAGTCCGTTATCACTCCATCTACCATGTCCTTGATTAATTCCAAGGGCGAGCCAGGATAAAACAACTCCATAAATGATGAAACTGATATATACTCAATGCCACTGGTAAGTTGGAGAATTATCGATCTGCGGGAGGTCTGGTCGATCTCGATTATGTTTTCCATTTTGTTGTTGGATTTGTAAAATTTTGGGAATGCAGGTGGAACGTGTTTTGGTTATTGTAAATTTACAAGCGCCACAAATAAAAGGTTAAACTGTTTTACGCGGTGAGTGTACTTAAAATTCGCGAAAAATTTGGCTAGGGCTTCGCCGTCCAAGATATTGCCAAAAAGGGCGAAAAAGGGTGAGTTTGCGGAAAAAAACAATTTAAACACACTAAAATAATTATTAGGCGGCGAGGGTAATTATCAGTGTTGCCTTTAAGAAAAAAATAATTACTTCCTAGTGAGTTAATTAAGGCAACACTACAAAAAATAAATACACACAACACAAGGCAGATAAACTGACAAAAGACGAAACTAGATTTAGACAAGTATTTACCTCAAGCAAGGGGATAACTAAATCACCTGTTGGTCTTTGTGCTTGCTTGCTTTGGGTAAATCCAAAATATAATCCAATCGCAATTAAGCACTTTCTATTAGCTTTTCGGCAAAGAGGTTTACACAAAGCGATTCTTGCCTTATTCAAATAGAACTCGGTGACGCACGTAATTAATAAACATCTGATTTAATGAACAACTGTAACAATACTAGGGTATAAGACCTGTAGTTTATGCACAATCATATATTCGTAAAACCACAGCAGGATACAACTGCTTGCCAACACGTTCCAATTGCAACTGTCCAAAATGACTATACAGTTAACACACGTATGTACGATGAAAGGGCGCGGACACTTGATAACACTAATTAGTTCACGCTAAAAAAGGAAGCAAGACGCACGCTAATAATCACAGGCAAAACGGAGGAATTACGCTATTACACAACAACTTGTAATATAATTCCCGATAACTACATGCTTTAACACAGCAATCAGCTAATTGAAAATACTGCTGCTGATTTTATTGACGGGATTTTACTATAATTAACAAAGTGATAAAATAAAGGCTATATATTTCCACATTGCCATTGTGTGTTAACTTGGCGTGAAATTGAACAACTTTGCGTTAAAGCAGGCTTGGGCAACACACGGCCCGTGGGCCGGGTCCGGCATGTAAAGAGATTTTGACCGACCCTTAGACGGTATCTAACCATACCCTGTTATATGGCCCTTGCATTAGTGAATAAATACGTGTTTAGGATATTGAATAATATTTATGTAATAATCCGTCCCACGAAGGACTTTATTTACCCACACCTGGCCCGTCGACCAGAGAAGTCACCCATCCCTGGTTTAAAGCGTTAACGACATAACCACGAAGGGTCATTCGATAGATCTACTGAACAAATCTAAAGATGTCGTTTATATAGAAATCGGTTAAACCAAATTCGAGATAACAATGAAATATAAATTGGTGTTACGGCACGCGGTAATGGAGTAGACTCACTTGACTTCTTTCTGATTTATTAGCGGTTACTAAAAGAAAAAAACAACGTAAATTATAAGCCATCAAAACAAATAATATAACACACCTTTACATTACCACGTCCGTTCCTTAATATTAAATTTAGTCCCAAAATCCTTGTAGTTTTCCTTAATAAACGGAGAGAATAACAGGCTGCGTCCCTGATTGCAGCGTAAATGAAAAGAACTTAAAATGCAACCGTTAACTAAAACTCAAGGACAACTCATAGAAATCAAAGGTGACAAAATAAGTGAACCATAAAAACGCAACTGCATTGGTGCAGTTACATGGCTCTCCAAAATTTAAAGGGAATTTTCAGTATACAAAAAAAAACGCAAATGGTACAGGCGACAAGTTTGAACGAAATTATCAGACACCGCCTTGTACGAAACAACGTTTATCCCTCTGGTTAGTGATCCTTAACGTAGGCTCCCCGTTCGGGAATCCCCGGTTCTGCCTTTAATCAGAAAAACAAGTTTGTAAATCGGCATGTCTATGACCGAGGGTGCCCTTGTTCGTCTGGCTCCCAAATATTTCCCGGATTTGTAATCTCGTTTCCGACAGTCTTTATTAGACTTCATCAATTTAATATTTTCTCCTTTTTTCCTATTTTTCCATGGCAGAAAGCTTGTCAGTGTTACTCTCCTGCGTCCTGGTGCTGCCCGCTCCCCTTTCTCCAAATCTTTAATAAGAATTTTCTTCACAAGAGAATCCAACCTGTACATAGAGTCGGAGTCTCCATTTGGACAACTCCAGAACCATCTGTATTTCTTCTCTTCTATTGCTTGGATGAAATGCTTGCAAACAATGTCGGGTTTTGTCGCTAATTTGTTTCTGTCGTCGTGTTTCTTTTCCACTACTTCCTTTAACTTGTTTACGACCCATTTGACCTTGACCATTTTATCATTATCTAATTCATCGCCTTTCCCATCCGCGTACAAACTTCGTTTCACTACCTTGTGTTCCACGGTCAAATCGTGAGAGAATTTGCATTTGTCCGCTTTCCCACACAAACCTTGCTTGAAGAAAGCGCAGAGGACGGACTTCGGGTCTGCTCCTTTGTCAACTTTATTCTGAAAAACAACAACAGGTTTTAATAAACTGTCCATCTCTTCTCTAGTTTTCTTTTTCTCTTCTAATCTCGGTTGCTCAATCTTCCTTGCATTGAGATCGCCCCAGACTTGACTTGCTGATGATTTACATGTTTCACCAACTTTGGTTGTTTCTGTCCTTTCTTGTTTTTTATTCGGAATGTTTTGTCCTTTACGATTTTCTTCGGGTTTGATCGTCCGTCTAAAATTCCGTAAAATACCGTGAACATGCAAGGGGGTAAGATGTGATCTGCGGCAGATGGTACACGTTGCTCGGTTAGTGCATTTCCTTGCAATATGCTCATTACTGGAGCCACATCCGTAACAAAGTCCGCTCGTTCGTAAAAAGTATCGTCTATTCATCAAATTTCTTTGCATAAACGCGTCACATTCGTTTAAACCATGGGTGTTGCTGTGACAGTATGTGCAAAAATATGACCGGGTTACCTTCTGGGGATTGTCCATACTTTCTCTTGATCGGATATGAAAGGACCTCGTTGATCTCTTGTAAGCGTTTCCTCGTCGGTCTAAAGCGGAGCCAATTTCTTGTAGTTCAGGGATGTTCTCCCTTTCCGATTGTAGAGCGATAAACTCTGCTAATTTTTCAAAGGGTGGGTAATTGTTTTTATTGTCCAATTTATACTCTAGTACCACGTCTCGCCACCTATTAGAAATAAACTGAGGTAATCGGGCAACGATTTTGGCACTTTCCGTGGCGTAGTCCAACACGCCTAACTCGGGGATTTGTCTTTTTGCAGCAACGATTTGATTCAGAAAGTCTGAAAATCGCCTTATACCTTTAGCGTCACTTGCTTGGATTTTGGACCATGCATATAGTTTATTGGTAAATGAATTGCTGACCAAACTGTTGTTTCCATACCTTTCTTTTAGTTTGGTTCTTGCTTCCTGGTACGCTTCGTCCGACTGGAGCAGGAAGAATCCGTCAACCACCGACCTCGGTTCACCTGATAAAAACTGTTGCAAAAGATTAAGTTTATGAGCAGCGCTGGTTGTTTGTGTGTCGACTAACGCTGTGAACGCAGTTTCCCAAGCCGGAAATTGCAGCGGGTCACCGTCGAACACTTCGATTTTAACAGGCAAGTTGTAGTTGACGCTTACCATTGATCTCCGGTTTGATTTATCCGCCGAGTCACATTGTAGCAATCGACCCAGTGCGCGTTCGGCTTTTAACGTTGCTTCGTTTACCAGGTCTTGTAAATGCAACGCTTTCTCCGACCACTTATTCTGCAGGTACGTGGAACATGTTTCCTTCCTCTCCATATATAATTTTCTAAAACTGCGTTTGGCCTTGAACAACTCCGTTACAGCTTGTTGGATCGGTCTTCGTTCGTCCGACACTATTGCACATTCCGTGACCTCCTCCACATAACATAATAAACAGTTTTCCGCGTCTAACAAGTCTCTGTCGAACCTTGATTCCCGTCGAACCTTCACGTTAAAATCTAACTCATCCAATTTAACTTCGGGCGCACTCGACGTTTCCATCACTTCCGTGATTTCTTGGAACATAATCAACGCCGACGTCGTTGTAAAGTAACTGTTACGGCACGCGGTAATGGAGTAGACTCACTTGACTTCTTTCTGATTTATTAGCGGTTACTAAAAGAAAAAAACAACGTAAATTATAAGCCATCAAAACAAATAATATAACACACCTTTACATTACCACGTCCGTTCCTTAATATTAAATTTAGTCCCAAAATCCTTGTAGTTTTCCTTAATAAACGGAGAGAATAACAGGCTGCGTCCCTGATTGCAGCGTAAATGAAAAGAACTTAAAATGCAACCGTTAACTAAAACTCAAGGACAACTCATAGAAATCAAAGGTGACAAAATAAGTGAACCATAAAAACGCAACTGCATTGGTGCAGTTACAATTGGGATGAGAATATTTGTTATCGCCGCGGTGAGTGTGACGTCATATGGCCAGCTCGACTTAGCGCGAAATGCTAGACCTGTGTAAACATGGATGAAAATGTGTTGCTGCTTAAAACCTTGTGTTGTTAGCATAAGACAACATAATAAGAATTAGGTTGGTATATAAACCGTTTGAAAATGTATATTCTTAAGGTTTATTTTAATTTAAGCTAATAATACACTTATGCTGGGCTATCCCGATAGATTGCAGGTACTTTGTTTAAAGTAACGTCTGTCTCAGTTAAACTACAACTGTAAATACAACAATCGCGCTGGATTAATAAGAAATCATAACATTAAATATTGTTACCGTATAGTATCGATGATATGACTGGTGCTTTGTAAGACATAATGGTTTAAATGACTGTAGCGCTATAGTGTATAGAGCACTGTTCACCATACGCTTTTAAAGAACAGATATAAGCGTTTTCAGAAGTTAAGTCACTCGTGAAATTCAATTTATTTTCGTGAAATTATATAAAAAATCGAATATTTGGTTCGTTGCCATTATATTTTCCCATATGACGCCGTTTTAAGTGGTTTGCAACGACAGGTTTTACCTGCTACCAATGGCTTTACCTGGAGCATGGATAGTTGACAATTCACACTGTCTAATCCAGCGCTTCTCGACCTTTTACATAGTCAGAGTAAAACATCTTACTGTGGCTGGTTTCTTTCATTGTTAACCCCAAGTCATATCGTCCTTCGATAAAATGATGTTGATAACTTAAAATATTTTACGCGATAACACAAATTCCCGCTCCTGTCAAGCAGCATTATTTTGAAGTAAGCATATTTACAGGCATCGTATAAGCTCCGCTAGAAAGTCATGTTTTGCAATATCTTATTTAGATATTGTAATATTTAAGTCATATATTTAGCATGAAAATTCGACACGCTTTCACCGAAGTAATGGACCACATTGGGAGGAATTAATCACTTATCGCTACCCGCATAACACTGTAAACCATGTCTATAAAATAACTAAACCTTTTGTACTTATTATTTCTCTAGTTTACACGAAAAACTCGTTTCCCGTGATCAATGGTCTCTCGTTTATAAATTGTAATATTACTAACATACCAATCTTTATTTGGTAAAATGGCCATAATAACTGGTTAATAGATGACAGCTGTTGCGTTGCACTTACTAGCTGGATAACATCAAAATCTGCTACAAATCCGCTGCTTTAAAGGGGAACTGAAGTCAATTTTAAGAATATCTTAATAAATGGAAAAAAAAACACGCTGAATTCAAAAATCAAATCAGTTTCTTCCAATATTTTTTTGTTAAAAAGTTATGAGCAGATATGCATTTCATTTTATGTTAGGGGATTTCCCGTATTACGTTATTGACGTTGTTGAGATTTCCTGCCTATATGCGTTGTATACAATCATGTGCCAGTTTAGAGGTGAATTAGTAACAGAGGCGCCTTCAGGAGCGTTGTATTTTCGTTTTTTTGTATAGAGACTTAGCATAACACTTGTCATATAGCCTTACTGAACCAATGTACATGGTGACAGCTTACTTTAAGCGCGGTCATTAAGGCCTGCACGGTCCTGGACCTAAGCTGAATGCTGAGGTATACAGGTCTCGTATTTAAATGACTATAGAATAATAAGTCTTAGCAATTTATATCATAAATCATAAAAGTGAAGACAGAACAAGAAAAATAGAACTGAATGCATTAAACTGTGACTGCCAGCAATTTATAGAAATAAACCAGCCATCAAGCAAAGGCTAGACTATGCGGTGGAAAAAGCCTATTTCTTTCATGATTTACCCTGGCTGTTTGTATAATGTTTTGCTGTTGTGTATGTGGTGCATTTAATGTCTGCTGTTATTGAAACTTAGCATTAGCCTACTGGTTGAGAATACCACTTATTGCATAAACCAGTTAAACCAAAGTAGCCGATGTGTAGTCCGACAATAAGTACACAGCAAGAACTCAGATACATAAGTGAAGAATATATATAATAGATCTCTACTTAACAACCCAAGTAAGTTAATAAGAATATACCACTTTTCCAATTTAGTTCTTTTTATTAGATATTGTAAAATGCCTAAAGTTAAGTCACTGAGAAGGAAGGAAGAGTGATTGGAGCATATTGTTTTGCTCCGGGATGTACAAATTCCTATTACAGCACACGAAATTCCAATCCACCTGTGCTCTTTCATCGATTTCCTCACAACGACAAAAAAACGGATGAAGCAATTTTATACAACAATGCAAGCGTTCTAAACTACCTGGAAAAAGAACCGCAGTGTGTAGTGCACATATTTGTGACAAGGATTATCATAGTAAAATTGTATTTGACTCCAATGGAGTGGCCAAGATGATGAAAACAAAACGCTTGGTGAAAAATACAGTTCCAACAATTTTTAATTTTTCTGATTATGATTTTAAACATAGTGATCAACCCAGTACATCAAGTGCAACTTCAAGAACTTCTTTATCCAAGCAGATAATTAAAAAAATAAGGGCTTTTAGTAATGCAAGTCTAGTCTGGCGATATTTTGTGCAGAAATGCATGTACATTCATGCAGCATAAACATTCTTGCGGTGTGTCCATAAGAATACAGTTTTTGCAACGGCACCAAGTCATGTCAATAGGTAATGTTTCTAAATAAACATTTTCTTCTATGGGGCTTGCATCTTCAGAGATACTTTCAGATGTTTTACTTGGTTCAAACGCATGTGACTGAATTTGTGTTGTTTTATTGTGTACAATAAAACTTCTTTCATCCATGCCAGAATGCTGAAAACTGTCATCCATTTTAGTGTTACAACATTAACTTTAATTTACTCTAGAAATGAAGAAAACAAAAGAAATTTGTTTAAAATTCCTATGCATATGTATACCAAATCTCTCACACTCTCAGTTTGTAGCCTAGGGATTGATAATAACATTGCTAGTTGCAGATTATGGCTATATATTAAAAAGCAACAATCATGAAAGAAATAGGCTATTCCCACTGCATAGTCTGATCTTTGATTGATGGCTGGTTTACTTCTATAAATTGCTGGCAGTTACAGTTTACTGCCTCCTGTTCTAGTTTTCTTGTTCTGTCTTCACTTCTATGATTTGTGATATAAATTGCGAAGACTTATTATTCTAAAGTCATTTAAATACGAGACCTGTATACCTCAGCATTCAGCTTAGGTACGGGACCGTGCAGGCCTTAATGACCACGCTTAAAGTAAGCTGTCACCATGTACATTGGTTCAGTAAGGCTATATGACAAGTGTTATGCTAAGTCTCCATCAAAAAAAAAATACAACGCTCCTGCAGGCGCTTCTGTTTTAATTCACCTCTAAACTGGCACATTATTGTATACAACGCATATAGGCAGGAAATCTCAACAACGTCAATGACGTAATACGGGAAATCCCCTAACATAAAATGAAATGCATAACTGCTCATAACTTTTTAACAAAAAAATATTGGAAGAAACTGATTTGATTTTTGAAATCAGCGTATTTTTTTTCCATTTTTTAAGATATTCTTAAAATTGACTTCAGTTCCCCTTTAAATACGTTGGTATATTAGATTGCTATGCGACCTGTAGTTTCGAATTTCTTCAATTTAAGTTAACAATGGCGGTTTATGATTAACGCTCGGTAAACAGATGTTCAACAATGAGGGGAAAAATGACTCCAAGTTGTCTTGACGACGTCCTATTGAAACAATTGTGGCTATTTTGATTGGAGGTTGTTTCACACACGTATTGAATACACAATAATGAAGGTGAAACTTTCGACTGACGGGAATTCTGGGCTGTGAGGTGTTCGCAGGTTGTTTAACTATACAAAAGGCTTAACAGTAACATTATACTTTTGGCGGTAACCATATACTTTTAACAGTTAGCAATGTTATCTGCTTGCCAATACACTCACCATATATCCCTGGTTTTAGCACAATACACAAAACCAATGTTAAACGCGGCGTCGCCACTGTCAACGAAGGGAAAAGAAAGCGTTCGTGTCGCCTGCTTTTCGCATTTTATGGAAGCGCTAAATCCCATTGTTTAAATCGATTGGAATAAATTATGACGTTATTTCTTCGATTTGCGCCCATACACTACATACGTACTAACGCAGCCACAATCCTGATCAATATTCCATCCCTAATATTCACGAATTCAACGATAACCTATCAGGATGCAGCATATATTCTAAGATAGAACTAAAGGTTATTATTAGGTACCCGTTGCCAGGAAAGTTATACTCAAAATCGCAGCTTTTACTTATTTCAACAGTAACCAGTTTCTATATATACCAATTGGCTTACAAAACTCTGTACATACGTTTCAAGCGACTGGGCATTCAACTTTTATAACTTATCCGACTACCGGGACAAGTTTAGAACGCATAATAAATCGACGCTAAGGCAAATTGTATAGAATTATGTATATGTATCAGTCAATCTCCTTAACCGTTCAGTAACAGAAATACACCACGGATTTGTAATATATCGAAAGAAAACGAAACTTCGTGACGAGCTTCTCGTACAACCGCAATACTAAACTCCATTTCCACCAGCAAACTTCGCCCGATTCCCCAATCCTCGTAACCCAAGGTTTTTGAAGTTCTACGTGGATTTCCGCTTCCTGCTATCCGCACAAATCAATCGTTACCGCAACGTTCGTTTGGCCCGGTTTAAAAACCAAGCAGCACGTTGTGCAAATCAGTGCACTAAATATTAAACATTTCATTAAAAACTGAATATTAACGATCCAAGATACAACGTCACGCCCATCCCCACACCTATGCCCCCATACAAAGATCCAAGTTACAACGTCACGCCCAACCCACCCTTTTCCCTCATACACAGCCCCCACAGACGAAGACACAATGATGACGATATCGGAAGCGAGGGAGTTTACCGTCCTCACCACGATGCCCTACGTCGTTCCCTTCCAAACCAGGGTTGCTATCTTCAATGTAAATTGCATGGTCGGTGGTGCTAAGGGTGCCGGTGTTGCCAAGGATGTAGTGGTGTCAGTTGTGCCGGTGGTGCCTCGGTATCTCCAACTTTGGAAATTCCTTGGTTATTGTGGTTTGCTTGAATCACAGAGGTAAAATTAAAATTTCCTGAGTCGACAGAATATGCGGAGTGAGGATCGATTGTCACGGGAATCTGATCGTGACATCATAAAGCATGATGCTGGATTTTCTGACTCATCATCACGTATCAGAGTCAACATTCGTCGCGACTTCCTCTATGAGGATGCGTTTAACGATTTGTCTCGTCATAATGGTGGGTGATGTCATAATTGGTGTGTGATGTCTAATAGTTGTGTGATGTCGTAATTGTGGGTGATGTCATACTGGTGGGTGATGTCATAATAGTTGTGTAATGTCATAATTGGTGTGTGATGTCATACCGGTTGTGTGATGTCATAATTGGTTGTGTGATGTCATAATTAGTATGTGATGTCATAATTGGTATGTGATGTCATAATTGATGTGCGATGTCATACTGGTGTGTGATGGCATAATGGTGTGTGATGTCATAATTGGTATGTTATGTCATAATTGATGTGCGATGTCATACTGGTGTGTGATGGCATACTGGTGTGTGATGTCATAATTGGTGTGTAATGTCATAATAGTTGTGTGATGTCATACCGGTTGTGTGATGTCATAATAGTTGTGTGATGTCATACTGGTTGTGTGATGTCATACTGGTTGTGTGAAGTCATACTGGTTGTGTGATGTCCTACTGGTTGTGTGATGTCATAATAGTTGTGTGATGTCATACTGGTTGTGTGATGTCCTACTGGTTGTGTGATGTCATACTGGTTGTGTGATGTCATACTGGTTGTGTGATGTCATGTTTGGTTGTGTGATGTCATACTGGTTGTGTGGTGTTATACTGGTTGTGTGATGTCATATTTGGTTGTGTTATGACCTACTGGTTGTGTGATGTCATACTGGTTGTGTGATGTCATAATTGGTTGTGTGATGTCATAACAGTTCTGTGATGTCATACCGGTTGTGTGATGTCATATTGGTTGTGTGATGTCATACTGGTTGTGTGGTGTCATACTGGTTGTGCGATGTCATATTTGGTTGTGTGATGTCCTACTGGTTGTGTGATGTCATACCGGTTGTGTGATGTCATATTGTTTGTGTGATGTCATACTGGTTGTGTGATGTCATACTGGTTGTGTGATGACATAATTGTTCTTGTGATATCATAATTTGTATTGTGATGTTATAATGGGCTCTGGGATGTCATAATTGTTTGTGTGATGTTATAATTGTTCTTGTGATGTCATAAATTATGTATAATGTCCATAATGTGAAAATCTTCTTCCAGCCCCCGATTTACGGCGAACATTGAGAGTATACTTCATTAAATCAGCCGGGGCTGAAGAGGCAGGTCATGAGGCTGGGGTAACCCGGGAGTTTTACCAACAGTTGGTACGTACTGCGTTTGAACCTTCGCGCGGGTTGGTTAAGTTAACCGACGACGGGGATTTGTACCCCAACCCTTGTGCTGATGGGGTGGTCGAGAATATGAGTGAGCACTTCTTCTTTCTCGGCCGATTGTTAGGGAAGGTGAGTCCGCAAATTTTCACCAATGTTCAAAAATTCTTTGCATATTTTCTCAAACACACCTTGCATGTAGTAACCCACCAAACCACAGCCACATAGCTACCCATGTGTTGTAGCCAAACCATCCACCAAATGACCACAATAACCCAGGTGATATATGAAGGAATGAGGGTTGAGCTGCCATTGGCTGCTTTCTTTTTATGCAAATTACTTCGGCCAAAAAATGCTGATGTCGACATAAATCACCTTCAGTCCCTCGACCCGGATTTTTACAGGTTTGCATCATTCATCGTTGAATAGTGTATAACATGGTAGCAATAGATATAATGCAGGTTGAATACAATAATATTCCTTCCAATTCCCACCGTCCATAGAAACCTGATGTTCCTTCGTTCGTACGAAGGCGATGTCACCGACCTCGATTTGAACTTCACGGTTGTCGATGATCATTTGGGTCCCATTTAAAAAAATGGGACACATATTGTTTTTGTCCTTTTTTTGTTTTCTTTTTTTTTCTTTTTTTTTCACAAACGCTTGACAGGCATGGCTTGTAGCTTCGACATCTACCAGAAGGGGATAATGGAATTGCAATGAAACTTGAACATTTGTTAGCGCGCATGGTCTAGATATGCAGAAAAAAAATATTTTGGGTAATTTAGCCAGGGGAATTCCCCTGGGAGGTGAAAAACCAAAAATTGTATTTTTATCTAAAAAAATTGCTTTTTTGAGCATAGGAATTAAACATCTACTTTAATTTTAGTTAGATTTGGTATATTGTAAGAACATTAGCAACTGATATAACAATTTAAAGAAATACAAAAAATATCCAGGGAAATACCCTAAAAAAACACGATTTTGTTCTCAATCATGATTGTGACAGGCGTGGCTTGTGGCTCCGACATCTATTAGAAGGGGTAATTAAATCACACTGAAAATTGGACATTTTTTAGACAACATGGTTTAGATATGCAAAAACCAAAATTTTGTGTGATAAATTCAGGGGAATTCCCCTGGGGCGTTAAAACCAAAATGCTATGTTTTTCTAAAAAAATGGTTTTTTGGGCATAGCGCTTGAACGGCTGTTACAATTTGAATCAGAATCGGTGGAATGAAAGTGCATTAGTCACTGATTTAACAATTAGAAGAAATATTGAAATTACCAAGGGAAATACCCCAAAAATAGGATATGGTCTAAATCAGTGGTTCTCAAACTTTTTAGAGTTGGGACCCACTTTTAATTACCACAATTTATGGCGACCCACTTAACTTTATATATAGTTGTTGTTGGTTTCTAGATTACGCTATCGTTGCAAAGGAACACACCTCTGGAATTATGCATTCCAGGCAAATATTTTGCGCCCACGCGGACACGGTGAAATAAACGAAAAATTTGCCTATACTTTTATGGAAAGAATAGCATAGGATCCGCCGTCATTATCTGCCGTAATTGTGATAAGGCGCAACAAGGCAATTAAAAAAAGTCTGCTACTGCAGTTATCAACCTCATAGTAACATGTGTGAGAGACGAAAGGTTCAATGACCTGAGGTCAGGTGAAGATCACGCCACGATTCAAGATTGTGTGATGTCACAATTATGATAATTTTCCCTTGATTTTTGTATAGGAAATAGCCAGTACAGTTAATCAGAGCTTTTTATAACTTTTCACGACCCACCAGGATTCCTTTCGCGACCCACCGGTGGGTTCATGGGAATTCCCCTGGGACGTTAAAAACCAAAACGCTATTTTTTCTAAAAAATTTGCCCTTTTTGGGCATAGCGCTTGAACGGGTGCATTAGTCACTGATTTAACACTTAGAAGAAGTAATGAAATTACCTAGGAAAATACCCCAAAAAATATGATATGGTCTAAATCATGATTGTGACAAGCATGCCATGTCGCCCCGACATCTACCAAAAGGAGTAATGAAATCGCAATGAAAATTGGACATTTGTAAGTCAACATGGTCTAAATATGCAGAAACCAAAAATTTGGGTAATGAATCTGGGAGAATTCCCTTCCGACTTTAAAAAACCAAAACATTTTTTTTTCTAATAAATTCGATTTTGTGGCCATAGCGCTTGAACGGCTGCTCTATTTTATAAAAAAAAATCGGTAAAATGTTAAAACATTAGACATTCTGTGCCAATTAAATAAAAAAAACATTTACTGAGGTTAATTTCCATGAAAACGAAGATATGTTCCTGACTTATGATTGTGACAGGCATGCCATATCGCACTGACATCTCCAACA
>CH001369.1:70745-98100 GCA_000149265.1 Ciona savignyi | reverse complement strand
AAATCCATAAATTTCTTCCGGGTTTCTTGCGGATTTTGGGTAAGTTCATTGTTATTATTTTTAACTTTATATATTACGTCTCTTCTTTGTTTTATCGTTTCGAAATGAAAAAAATCCCGGTTAAGCGTTTCTTCTCGTTCAATTTCTTTTACTTTAGATCTAATCAGTGCCCCGCGATTAATTTGTAGTTCATAGGCTTTAACATTATTTTCAAGAGTTATTAAATTATAGTTATGAGATGGAATGGTATTATCTTTATCCATTTTTTCTAATTGAGTCACCGATTGAAAATATCTTTCCTTTTCCCATTTTCTTTTTATCTGCGAATAGTCTTGTATTTCATTTTTTATCATTAACTTACCCTTTTCCCACCAGGTTTCAATTTTTCCGTATTTCCGTTTTTCCCTTTTCCACAGTTTCCACCGAATGTTTATTATTTCCATTATATCGTTATTTTTAATTACAGAGTTATTAATTTTATAGAAAGATGGACCCCATTTTTTATATGAATGTAAATTAAATTTTATTATGGGGCAATTATTGTGATCGGAGAAAAAATTCCGTATATATTTAATATCTTTTATATTTTTCATTGCAGGACGATTGGCATAGAAGCGGTCTAGACGTGAGGATTTATTTTCTACGATACGGGTAAATACTATTTCATTATTTTTTAGTTTTCTATGCACATCATATACATCATATTCTTTTTCTATTTCAATCCATTTTTTTCTGGTCAATATTGTTTTTCCGGATAAAATTTCTTTCTTTATCAATATTACTAAGCACCATATTAAAATCTCCCGTTAATATATTTTGTTCGTTAATGTTATTTGTTATATGGGCATAAAGAATAGCTATCTGCTCTTTGCGTTCTATTATTTGATACCAATTTGCACCCGATGATAGATAAATATTGAATATGTTAATAATATTATTCCTATTACATAGAGTTATTTGATTTATATAATTATTTATTATTATTTTATGGCTTACTTTATACTTAGAAAAAAGATGATTTTTTACTAAAATCCCAGTTCCTTGTTTGAAATATCGAGTTTCGTTATTCATTTCCGAAACAGTGTTCGTATAAAGTCTCGTATTCGTCATTTTTTCAATTTTATCGGTATAAACTGGCATCAAAATGTGAACCTCCTGCAGGCATAGTATATCAATTTTGTTTTGATTTATATAATTTGTAATCATTTGTAATTTTTTTTGAATTCCATTAACATTAATTGTTCCAATTATAATTTCGTTGTTTTCATCTAAGATGATCTCCATTTTTACAGAATCTAACAGTCCATATGTTTAAGATGTGTTAGGTTGTGTGTCATAATTGTCAATTTTTCTTTTCTTCGATGATGGCGTTCTAATCGCAAATATTTTCTTTAGAGAGGATACTGTTCGTCGAACGTCTGGTGGGTCGCTGGAGTCGGCTATTCTCGGTGGAGTTTCTTCAGTTGTGAGGTATTGCGTATTTTCTTTTTTTTCATTTTTTTCGTCTATTACTAGTTCGTTTGATGAATGTGTTGCACTGGATGTGGGTGAGGTGGGTGAGGTCGGTGAGGTGTGTGAATGTGTTGTGTTTGTGTGTTTGAATAAGTCTGTTAGATTGATTGTGTCTGTGTTGGTGTTGGGTGGGCTTGTTATGGGTGGATCTGAAGAAGCTGTTTGTTCCGGTTTTCTGATTGTTTCTATTGACGAGTTGGTTACTTTCTTTGCGATGGGGGTAGATCTTAATTGTGATGATTGCTTTTTTCTGGGTGATTTTAGTATTCGTTTTGGTTTTGGTATGCCGGATGAAATTGTTGGAAATTCTGTTGAGCTTTGACTTCTTATGATTGTTTGTCCAAAGTTTTCTTCTGTTTCCATTTGGTCGAGGATTGCAAATCGATTTGATGTTGAAGTTTGACCGGTAATTGCATCTTTGTAGGTTTTGTTGATTTTTGCTTTAGGTGATGGTTGATTGGTTGTTGTTGGTGTTGTTGTTGGTGTGATTCTTTGCTGTATATATATTGGCTTTGATCGGCAGTTTCTAAGAATATGTCCATTGGTTTTGCAAAATTGACAATAACCTTTTTTCGGACATTTGGTTTGAACATGACCCCTCTCCTTGCAGAATCTACAAAGGGGCATGTGAGTTTCTCCAGGTTTTGTTACAGTGATCCAATTGCCGGAGAATTTGATGACTTTTGGAATATTGTTGGAATTTAATTTTGTAAAATATATACTTAACCAGCCATTTTTTATATTTTTGAAATTCCTGTGATTTCCAAATTCTGTTTTGAATATTTTTCCCCATTTATTTTGCTCCAGGGTCTGGATCAAACGTTGAATATCAATGAAGCACGGAACAGGGTTCAAAGAAACAATCTCCATGTGGTGGTGTGGGGTGCTTCGCTATTACTCGGACCGTGCAGCCAGCTTCAGAGGTGAATGTTATTGTGTTTTCTGTGAAGTGATGTATATATTTGATTTATTGTTGTCCAGTGTTCCAAATTCATCCTTTAGTGTGACTAGAAAAGCGACTTCTTTATGAGACTCAGTAATGACGCCTTCCACCATCTCCTTGATAGAATCCAGGGGTCCTCCCGGGGTGAAATAGTTCCATAAATGTAGACACGGATATTAGTTCCATGCCTCCAGTGAGTTGTATTGTTAATGATCGTTTAGTATTTTGGTCAATCTCAATTATTTTTTTCCATGTTTTGTAATGTTGTTTCTATTTTGCAGGATGTTCACGTTTTGATATATGAAGTTAATGAATAGACGATGCAAGTGATTGGCTATGTTCCCACAAACGGTAGGATATTTTTATAATCGGGGTTTTAGATTTTTTTACAAGTTCAATTTTGTGAAAAATTTGGCCAGGGCTCCGCCGTCCAAGTATTTCGCAGTAAGTGAGAAAAAACACAACAAATCAACCAAAAAACACGCAAAAACAAGTAATTAGAAGCGGGGGTAATTAACAGTGTTGCCAAAAAAGTTTTAATTAATTCTTACAAAAAATCAATTAGGGGCAACACGAGAAAAAAAACAAGTAGTATACCTAAACCTATTTACTTATGGTGTGATAGCAAAAAAACACAAGTGAAGGTTCAAGCAAGGGATACAACTAGATCACCTGGTTTTCTTTGTGCTTGCTTGCTTTAGGTATATCCGTAAATAATATCCAAAGTTGTAAAGCGCAAAGATAGCGATACTCTATTTGCTGTTTGGCAAGAAAATTGCGTAGCGCAAAACGTGCCTTATTCAAATAGAAACAGGGCAGAGTGAATTTATGCACCGTTCACCTAATGAATAAAGCAAGTAAAAAAAATACTTGCCTTTTAACCAACAAGAAAACTTCTTCTCGAACATTAAATATTAAGTTCGGATAGGTAACTAGAAACATTACCAGAACTCTACCATAACTGGGTGCAGAATTATACACCGTAAAGTCATATTGCGTTTTTTAACAGGGGTAATTGTCACGTGGTGGACACATGTTAATATTATTTTGTTTTCTTATCATTTCTTGCGTAAAAAGTTGCAAATTTACCAAGGGGCAAGTTGGGAAGTTGTAAAGTCAGTTTCGACTACAATCAGTTTAAAGTACAGAAACAAACTTCACCTTAACATGTTATTAATCTTGTACTTTTTTAATGCACGAATCGCAAGCTATAAACGTCTACATAAAACAAGGATAACGCGACCTACAGTTTTTTTTAACCGAGCCAAGTTTCGAACCCATGATGGGATCGTTACTCCGACCCTTTTTCTAATGTAGTCGGTATATTATATATCGGTCGCGTTAACCATTTGGCCACACGACCGTACCCGCGACCTACAGGTGACGGTACGATAAGCACACGCAGCGCAGATCCTCAAGCGATGGTTGGACTGGCTAGCTTACGTCCGGAAGGTGGCGCAACAGCGCTAGTGCCCATATAACGGTAAAAGTAGTTTTAAAAGTTTGGCCATTTGTTTTACTTTTTACATCTGTGTAACTTTTGTCGAAGACATTTTGCCGATCGGCTGCTGCCAGTTTTCCACACATTGTTACGTTGAACGCTGTGTTATCGTTTTGATTCACTGTGACTTAATGTGTAATAATGTAAAAAAGCATTTTCAAAATGGTACTGTCTTGTTGCCGAAACATCTTACACCGCTTATACGAGGTACAAAGGGAGCCAGAACCCAAACTGTTCTGCATGCAGTAACATAGCGTGCAGTCAGTCATATTGCATTTTAGAAATCTTAATGGTTACCACGTGTTCAACACTGTGTAATATGTAATTTTGTTTCTTTTTTAACACAGTATCTTTTTTATTGTTAAATATATGCCTGTTGAAGTACAAAATTGGAATTTAACATATTATTAAGTCGTTCGATGCTCATTTTTGAGCTGCAAGCGTCCGCATTACGACCAGCTTACATGCAGCAGCAAAGGCTGATTTTTACAGGATAAAGCGACGTACAGGCGATGGTGCGATAAGTGCACGAAGCGCAGATCCCGAAGCGAGTGGTTAATCGGCTACCGCATGTCCGGCATTTGGCGTAACTGAGCAATTCAAGTGATTTTAAGTTCACTGACGCAATACGGTACGGTCGTGTGGCTGAATGGTTTCGTGACCAATTCGGCTCGAGTGACGAGCCCATTATGGGTTCGAAACTTAGATCAATAAAAAATAACGCAATACCGTCGTCTGGCCAAATGGTAAGCTCTACTTATACATATACCAACCATATACAAAACGGTCTGGATGAACTCATATATTCGACGTCATACTTTGATTCGTGTGTTTCCTATTCCATGTGTAAACGAGATATATTTGTATAAAAACAATCTTATTGGTTAGTCCATTCATAGGTTGTAAACTCAGATTAAAATCAAATCAAACCAGAATCCCTGAACAGCTAAACACGTATGTGGCACTTTGCGCGACTCCTTCATACACATAACGCCAATTAATTTATTTTATTTAATAACTGTTGTACTCTTTTAATAAACGAATTGGAACCTATGGGTGTCTCTATAAAACCAGTTTACATACAGCAACATAGGGTGGGTTGACAGGATAACGGGATCTACAGTCGATGGTGCGATAAGCACATACAACGCAGATCCTGAAGCGAGGGTTTGTACTGGTTATAATCCCCCCGGAAGATGGCGCAACGGAACCCAGAAAAAGTGATTTTGACCAAGTTAATTGACGCCGTTAACTATTTTGGTCAGGTAAACATGGTTCGTATGTTAGTCTTAATAACGAATAGACCAACAAAGACTTGTACAACATTCTTTGTTTTAACGGGAAATTCCCCGAGAGTGTTTTATGTCTTGGCAGAAGCGAGTAATAGATTGGATAGCATATGTCCGGAAACTATCTGAACCTACATTGCTCCTAGTTGTTAAACCATCTGTGACTTTTATTAGGAAAACCATATCATGTTAATTTTATATGTTTATACGGAAACATTAATTGGTTATAACTCGTATAATGGCGGTTGCATCAGCAGGTTAGCGATTCTGACGCAATGATTAATTATCATCATGTTTATCTTAAAACAAATTTCAATGGCTTTATCATACGGCCAATTTTTAGATTACGTCGCTCCTACCGTTCGGTTATGGTAGTTATTGCAGTATGTTAAAATATTTGAAGGATTCATTTTAGTATAAACATGTTTGCACGAAATATATAAATATATTTCTCCCTTACTGTCTGGAAGGGAGAAGAACATAGTATGCCCAAACTGAAGCACAAACCGTGATTAGACAGGATAGAATATGACCGAAAGATGGCGCAAGAGATTAGTTATTGGGAGAAATCATTTGATTAAAGTCAACTGACGCTTTTATCGCTGATTTCTCTCCCACATTCGGCGTTTGGTTGTTCGGCCGTTACACAGCTTAAATGCGCTCATAAATTATTCTTACACTATGTACATTGTTTGAGTGTATGTCGACCCAATGTATGACAACATAGGCGATTTGGTATAATATTAATTATTTCAAGCAAATAAACCAACCAACGTACCGCGGCTTGTTCTTCCCCCTCCATTTTAGCTTCTCGTACTTTGTGCTTAAATCCTCTGCAAGAATCGCTTTTCTCTATGAGTCGTCTTCGTCGTTTCCACGCGTTAGTCGAGTAAGTAGATTTCTGCATAGAATGGTAAAGAATAAGTTTATTTATACCTGACAAATACCAATTAATTATTTTATACCTACATTAAATATATAATTTATCAAGACAATTTTCGTATACATACACCCAACACAACCTTTCACTTTTCACCGGGAAATCGAGCACTAATTCCTACTCGCTCTCCGAAGTCTCTTTCACCGTTTCTCTTGTTCAATCAGTAGTTTTTATGGTCGATTAGCGCTAAAGTCATTATCAATGATTAAGGTTGTTAATTAAGAACTTTAGATAACAAAAACGAAAACAATCACGAGAAAACAACATATTATTTAAAGGGTGATAGGCCCAAACAACATAAAAGTTAAAAGGTGTAATTCTCAGCAGAAACAAAAGAGCAAAATCGGGACTCGTGTTGTATTTCGCACATTTCACGTTGTACGTGCACTCAACAAAACTACAAACCGGATAAGAAGTTCATGCAAAAAAGTTTAACTTTAACAAAGTAATACTTATTATGGGTCCCAATTAAAAAAAAAATTTTTTTTTCTTTTTTTTCTTCGTCAAAGGTTTGACAGGCATGGCATGGCGCCCCGACATCTACCAGAAGGAATAATGGAATCGTAATGAAGCTTAGCCATTTGTTAGACAACATGGTCTAGATATGCAGAAACCAAAATTTTGGGTGATACATCAAGGGGAATTCCCCTGGGAAGTTAAAAACCAAAACGGTGCATAGTCTGATCTTTGATTGATGGCTGGTTTACTTCTATAAATTGCTGGCAGTTACAGTTTACTGCCTCCTGTTCTAGTTTTCTTGTTCTGTCTTCACTTCTATGATTTGTGATATAAATTGCGAAGACTTATTATTCTAAAGTCATTTAAATACGAGACCTGTATACCTCAGCATTCAGCTTAGGTACGGGACCGTGCAGGCCTTAATGACCACGCTTAAAGTAAGCTGTCACCATGTACATTGGTTCAGTAAGGCTATATGACAAGTGTTATGCTAAGTCTCCATCAAAAAAAAAATACAACGCTCCTGCAGGCGCTTCTGTTTTAATTCACCTCTAAACTGGCACATTATTGTATACAACGCATATAGGCAGGAAATCTCAACAACGTCAATGACGTAATAAAATCCCCTAACATAAAATGAAATGCATAACTGCTCATAACTTTTTAACAAAAAAATATTGGAAGAAACTGATTTGATTTTTGAAATCAGCGTATTTTTTTCCATTTTTTAAGATATTCTTAAAATTGACTTCAGTTCCCCTTTAAATACGTTGGTATATTAGATTGCTATGCGACCTGTAGTTTCGAATTTCTTCAATTTAAGTTAACAATGGCGGTTTATGATTAACGCTCGGTAAACAGATGTTCAACAATGAGGGGAAAAATGACTCCAAGTTGTCTTGACGACGTCCTATTGAAACAATTGTGGCTATTTTGATTGGAGGTTGTTTCACACACGTATTGAATACACAATAATGAAGGTGAAACTTTCGACTGACGGGAATTCTGGGCTGTGAGGTGTTCGCAGGTTGTTTAACTATACAAAAGGCTAAACAGTAACATTATACTTTTGGCGGTAACCATATACTTTTAACAGTTAGCAATGTTATCTGCTTGCCAATACACTCACCATATATCCCTGGTTTTAGCACAATACACAAAACCAATGTTAAACGCGGCGTCGCCACTGTCAACGAAGGGAAAAGAAAGCGTTCGTGTCGCCTGCTTATTCGCATTTTATGGAAGCGCTAAATCCCATTGTTTAAATCGATTGGAATAAATTATGACGTTATTTCTTCGATTTGCGCCCATACACTACATACGTACTAACGCAGCCACAATCCTGATCAATATTCCATCCCTAATATTCACGAATTCAACGATAACCTATCAGGATGCAGCATATATTCTAAGATAGAACTAAAGGTTATTATTAGGTACCCGTTGACAGGAAAGTTATACTCAAAATCGCAGCTTTTACTTATTTCAACAGTAACCAGTTTCTATATATACCAATTGGCTTACAAAACTCTGTACATACGTTTCAAGCGACTGGGCATTCAACTTTTATAACTTATCCGACTACCGGGACAAGTTTAGAACGCATAATAAATCGACGCTAAGGCAATTGTATAGAATTATGTATATGTATCAGTCAATCTCCTTAACCGTTCAGTAACAGAAATACACCACGGATTTGTAATATATCGAAAGAAAACGAAACTTCGTGACGAGCTTCTCGTACAACCGCAATACTAAACTCCATTTCCACCAGCAAACTTCGCCCGATTCCCCAATCCTCGTAACCCAAGGTTTTTGAAGTTCTACGTGGATTTCCGCTTCCTGCTATCCGCACAAATCAATCGTTACCGCAACGTTCGTTTGGCCCGGTTTAAAAACCAAGCAGCACGTTGTGCAAATCAGTGCACTAAATATTAAACATTTCATTAAAAACTGAATATGCAACGATCCAAGATACAACGTCACGCCCATCCCCACACCTATGCCCCCATACAAAGATCCAAGTTACAACGTCACGCCCAACCCACCCTTTTCCCTCATACACAGCCCCCACAGACGAAGACACAATGATGACGATATCGGAAGCGAGGGAGTTTACCGTCCTCACCACGATGCCCTACGTCGTTCCCTTCCAAACCAGGGTTGCTGTCTTCAATGTAAATTGCATGGTCGGTGGTGCTAAGGGTGCCGGTGTTGCCAAGGATGTAGTGGTGTCAGTTGTGCCGGTGGTGCCTCGGTATCTCCAACTTTGGAAATTCCTTGGTTATTGTGGTTTGCTTGAATCACAGAGGTAAAATTAAAATTTCCTGAGTCGACAGAATATGCGGAAGGAGGATCGATTGTCACGGGAATCTGATCGTGACATCATAATGCATGATGCTGGATTTTCTGACTCATCATCACGTATCAGAGTCAACATTCGTCGCGACTTCCTCTATGAGGATGCGTTTAACGATTTGTCTCGTCATAATGGTGGGTGATGTCATAATTGGTGTGTGATGTCTAATAGTTGTGTGATGTCGTAATTGTGGGTGATGTCATACTGGTGGGTGATGTCATAATAGTTGTGTAATGTCATAATTGGTGTGTGATGTCATACCGGTTGTGTGATGTCATAATTGGTTGTGTGATGTCATAATTAGTATGTGATGTCATAATTGGTATGTGATGTCATAATTGATGTGCGATGTCATACTGGTGTGTGATGGCATACTGGTGTGTGATGTCATAATTGGTATGTTATGTCATAATTGATGTGCGATGTCATACTGGTGTGTGATGGCATACTGGTGTGTGATGTCATAATTGGTGTGTAATGTCATAATAGTTGTGTGATGTCATACCGGTTGTGTGATGTCATAATAGTTGTGTGATGTCATACTGGTTGTGTGATGTCATACTGGTTGTGTGAAGTCATACTGGTTGTGTGATGTCCTACTGGTTGTGTGATGTCATAATAGTTGTGTGATGTCATACTGGTTGTGTGATGTCCTACTCGTTGTGTGATGTCATACTGGTTGTGTGATGTCATACTGGTTGTGTGATGTCATGTTTGGTTGTGTGATGTCATAATGGTTGTGTGGTGTTATACTGGTTGTGTGATGTCATATTTGGTTGTGTTATGACCTACTGGTTGTGTGATGTCATACTGGTTGTGTGATGTCATAATTGGTTGTGTGATGTCATAATAGTTCTGTGATGTCATACCGGTTGTGTGATGTCATATTGGTTGTGTGATGTCATACTGGTTGTGTGGTGTCATACTGGTTGTGCGATGTCATATTTGGTTGTGTGATGTCCTACTGGTTGTGTGATGTCATACCGGTTGTGTGATGTCATATTGTTTGTGTGATGTCATACTGGTTGTGTGATGTCATACTGGTTGTGTGATGACATAATTGTTCTTGTGATATCATAATTTGTATTGTGATGTTATAATGGGCTCTGGGATGTCATAATTGTTTGTGTGATGTCATAATTGTTCTTGGGATGTCATAAATTATGTATAATGTCCATAATGTGAAAATCTTCTTCCAGCCCCCGATTTACGGCGAACATTGAGAGTATACTTCATTAAATCAGCCGGGGCTGAAGAGGCAGGTCATGAGGCTGGGGTAACCCGGGAGTTTTACCAACAGTTGGTACGTACTGCGTTTGAACCTTCGCGCGGGTTGGTTAAGTTAACCGACGACGGGGATTTGTACCCCAACCCTTGTGCTGATGGGGTGGTCGAGAATATGAGTCAGCACTTCTTCTTTCTCGGCCGATTGTTAGGGAAGGTGAGTCCGCAAATTTTCACCAATGTTCAAAAATTCTTTGCATATTTTCTCAAACACACCTTGCATGTAGTAACCCACCAAACCACAGCCACATAGCTACCCATGTGTTGTAGCCAAACCATCCACCAAATGACCACAATAACCCAGGTGATATATGAAGGAATGAGGGTTGAGCTGCCATTGGCTGCTTTCTTTTTATGCAAATTACTTCGGCCAAAAAATGCTGATGTCGACATAAATCACCTTCAGTCCCTCGACCCGGATTTTTACAGGTTTGCATCATTCATCGTTGAATAGTGTATAACATGGTAGCAATAGATATAATGCAGGTTGAATACAATAATATTCCTTCCAATTCCCACCGTCCATAGAAACCTGATGTTCCTTCGTTCGTACGAAGGCGATGTCACCGACCTCGATTTGAACTTCACGGTTGTCGATGATCATTTGGGTCCCATTTAAAAAAATGGGACACATATTGTTTTTGTCCTTTTTTTGTTTTCTTTTTTTTTCTTTTTTTTTCACAAACGCTTGACAGGCATGGCTTGTAGCTTCGACATCTACCAGAAGAGATAATGGAATTGCAATGAAACTTGAACATTTGTTAGCGCGCATGGTCTAGATATGCAGAAAAAAATATTTTGGGTAATTTAGCCAGGGGAATTCCCCTGGGAGGTGAAAAACCAAAAATTGTATTTTTATCTAAAAAAATAGCTTTTTTGAGCATAGGAATTAAACATCTACTTTAATTTTAGTTAGATTTGGTATATTGTAAGAACATTAGCAACTGATATAACAATTTAAAGAAATACAAAAAATATCCGGGGAAATACCCTAAAAAAACACGATTTTGTTCTCAATCATGATTGTGACAGGCGTGGCTTGTGGCTCCGACATCTATTAGAAGGGGTAATTAAATCACACTGAAAATTGGACATTTTTTAGACAACATGGTTTAGATATGCAAAAACCAAAATTTTGTGTGATAAATTCAGGGGAATTCCCCTGGGGCGTTAAAACCAAAATGCTATTTTTTTCTAAAAAAATGGTTTTTTGGGCATAGCGCTTGAACGGCTGTTACAATTTGAATCAGAATCGGTGGAATGAAAGTGCATTAGTCACTGATTTAACAATTAGAAGAAATATTGAAATTACCAAGGGAAATACCCCAAAAATAGGATATGGTCTAAATCAGTGGTTCTCAAACTTTTTAGAGTTGGGATCCACTTTTAATTACCACAATTTATGGCGACCCACTTAACTTTATATATAGTTGTTGTTGGTGTCTAGATTACGCTATCGTTGCAAAGGAACACACCTCTGGAATTATGCATTCCAGGCAAATATTTTGCGCCCACGCGGACACGGTGAAATAAACGAAAAATTTGCCTATACTTTTATGGAAAGAATAGCATAGGATCCGCCGTCATTATCTGCCGTAATTGTCATAAGGCGCAACAAGGCAATTAAAAAAAGTCTGCTACTGCAGTTATCAACCTCATAGTAACATGTGTGAGAGACGAAAGGTTCAATGACCTGAGGTCAGGTGAAGATCACGCCACGATTCAAGATTGTGTGATGTCACAATTATGATAATTTTCCCTTGATTTTTGTATAGGAAATAGCCAGTACAGTTAATCAGAGCTTTTTATAACTTTTCACGACCCACCAGGATTCCTTTCGCGACCCACCGGTGGGTTCATGGGAATTCCCCTGGGACGTTAAAAACCAAAACGCTATTTTTTCTAAAAAATTTGCCCTTTTTGGGCATAGCGCTTGAACGGGTGTTACAATTTTAATCAGATTTGGTGGAATGTAAGTGCATTAGTCACTGATTTAACACTTAGAAGAAGTAATGAAATTACCTAGGAAAATACCCCAAAAAATATGATATGGTCTAAATCATGATTGTGACAAGCATGCCATGTCGCCCCGACATCTACCAAAAGGAGTAATGAAATCGCAATGAAAATTGGACATTTGTAAGTCAACATGGTCTAAATATGCAGAAACCAAAAATTTGGGTAATGAATCTGGGAGAATTCCCTTCCGACTTTAAAAAACCAAAACATTTTTTTTTCTAATAAATTCGATTTTGTGGCCATAGCGCTTGAACGGCTGCTCTATTTTATAAAAAAAAATCGGTAAAATGTTAAAACATTAGACATTCTGTGCCAATTAAATAAAAAAAACATTTACTGAGGTTAATTTCCATGAAAACGAAGATATGTTCCTGACTTATGATTGTGACAGGCATGCCATATCGCACTGACATCTCCAACAAGAAGTCGACAAATCAGATTAAAACTTTAAGAATTGCTACATAACATGACTCACTTATGTAAAAACAGAAACTTATTTATTAAACCCAGGGAAATTCCCTGAAACAATGAAAAACTAAATCGGACTATTTGGGAATTTAGCTTTTTTCACTACAGCGCTTGAAAAGAAGCTATAATTTAAAACATATGTGGTAAAATGTTCGTAAATTTAATGAGAATCATAGATATCTTATACATCATGAGCTTCATAGATATATTATGTATTATAAGATTCATAGATATCTTATATATTATGAGATTCATAGACATCTTATATATTATGAGATTCATAGATATCTTATATATCATGAGATTCATAGATATCTTATATATTATAAGATTCATAGATATCATATATTTTTAGATTTATAGATATCTTATATATTACGAGATTTATAGATATCTTATATATTACGAGATTCATAGATATCTTATATATTACGAGATTCATAGATATCTTATATATTACGAGATTCATAGATATCTTATATATTATGAGATTCATAGATATAATATGTATTATAAGATTCATACATATCTTATATATTTTTAGATTTATAGATATCTTATATATTACGAGATTTATATATATCTTATATATTACGAGATTCATAGATATCTTATATATTACGCGATTCATAGATATCTTATATGTTACGAAATTTATAGATATCTTATATATTACGAGATTCATAGATATCTTGTATATTATGAGGTTCATAGATATCTTAAAAATTAAACTGCGAATCAATTTGTAACAAGATATCCAATATATAAAAAGGTTTATAGATATCTTATATCTACAAGATACATCCATCTACTATCCAACTACAAACTCAACATTCAAATGCGAGTCGCGGTTGACCGATTTCGTGAGGGACTCTCTGACGTAATCTCCATCGAGTGGTTGCGGATGTTTGACCACCGGGAGTGCCAGACAATCATCTCAGGAGCGCAAGTGGCGATTGACGTTGACGATATGAAGACCAACGCGGCATATTCAGGTTGTCCATGGTGTCATGTGTGGTTGTTCATTGTTGGTGAAACTTTTCAAAACAAAAATACAAAAAAGTTTCAACAATTTTTGTGAAATTTTTTTTTTTTTTTTTTTTATTTTTTTTTTATTGGCATGACATATGTACACAAGTACCGGAAAACCGGCAGAAAAATAACGATTGAAATATAATACAACAGCGATTACATGCACAAGAATAGCGATTTTACGCACAAGTCCATGGGAAACGTGACTCTGAAGAGGTGTTAATCAATATGATGTGTTTTTCAAGGAAAATCGATGACGTACTGGAAAGAGAATGATTAAGAAACATCCCGCCAAACAGAAGACCTGCTATTATAATTTCAGGTTAGTCATTTTGTAGGCCAAAATGTGATTTTTGTCCTTAGATATCTTAACTCTTTCCGTCCCAACTCGCCATATATGGCGAGTTGGTGGGAAAACATGGTATCCCGCCTGTACATAAATGGATACAAATCTAAAAAACGATTTCTCTGCAATGCGTAATGGTAGAGACCTCAGCTATGGCTCTTTCGATCAAGGAAACCCTATATTTTATTCTCTGTAATTTTCGTGGAGAAATATTAAAAATGCGAGGAGTGATAGCCTTTCTTTTTCAAGGCTTCGCCTCTTATTTCTATCGATTTTACACGAATTTACAAGTGACTAACTCAGCCAATAGGAGTCGCGTTAACTTGCGGAAAGGCTCTTTTTGTCAAGCAAGTCTTTCTTTACATTCTCTGTGAATTTCGTGCCGTTGAGAAAAAAAGGAGAGCGTTGGTGACGTTTTCGCAGCAGGCGTTTATGCTTCGTGTTCACCAAAGCATGAATCCAGCTGGGCCTGCTGAGCGCACGATAAAGAAAAAGGCGGCGAGACTAGCTAGTTCGGTGTGCCCTGCTTTGAAGAATATTGGATATAGTATTTGTGTTTGTTTGCTTTTGTATGCCCTTTTTACACTTCCTTCACTGTTCTTATTTATACTTTTTACTATTTTAGTTCTACAAAACTAAAAACTTCAATGCGTTTTGGTTCAATTTTTCATAATATAGTTAGAATAAAGGAAAATTTCAATTAGGAATAGTAAAAAAACTACTGAAGATACAAATACAGTTTAATTTTCCTGAGTACAAAAACTATTAGACAATCTACATTCCAATTTTCATATCATTTGGGCATACCAATAATTAGTGAGTATTTCGTTTGTCAGTGCACCTCAAAATTTTCAAAGTCGAGCAGAATTTTCTTTACATAAAAAGTGGTGTTCACTAAAGTTTACATAATATATTCTTTATTGGAGGTAGATTCTAGGTGTGCGGTTTGTTTAAAAGAGGGATAAATTATCTTTCCAACCATACTAAAAATTAAGTCATAGCATAAATTTGAGAAAAACTGTGCTAATTTGAAAATGACCAAAAATTGTAAAAAACACTGCGGGACAGCATGTTTAAATTAATGCATTTGGCCGGGAGTGAAAGAGTTAAGCCCAATAGCTAATAAATACATTGCGCAATAAAAAGTATAATTACATATATACATATTCAGGCGCGCCGAACGTATGAAAAGCCAGGGTATGCGATGGTTGGGAGAAAATCAATTTCGCGCCCGGCGCCGCAAATTTTTTTTTTAACATTTAATTGCCCTGGAATGCGTTTCTTGGACATTTCAAATTAGACTCTTAACGTTTCGAGCTGGTAAAAAAATTCGAGCTGGTACCGATTAGGCATGATTAGTAAAAGTTTTATTTAATAATTTAGAGCCCTCGCGTTCGTCGCGCTGATTGCAATAAAATCTCCAGCTAAAAACAAATTAAAATGAGTGAATAAATTGCATAAACTTTTCTTGTATTGCAATGTTAACTTTAGACTACAACTTGTATTTAGGGTAATGACTCTTTCATTGCCACGAAAAGCGATGCAATAAAAAAGCAAGTTGTCTTCCGAGCTCTCACTTTAAAAAATGTTCGGACGTCTTCGCACGATAGTTCGGACGTCTTCGCACGATAGCGCTTTCGGTAAGGAGAAACGCACTACGCGTATTAGGTGCTCTGGTATTATGAGTTCCTTTAGACTCCTAATTAGATTATAAGATATTATAGTTGCCAGTGGTTGTTGTACGCCTCTTTATTAAGCTTGTATAAATGTTTATAGCTCATCCAATCCTATAAAAATTCCTTAGCTTCCGGTTAGGTTATATTATAACCGTCCGGATTGCAGCCAAAGGACCGATTATAAAATAATTTAATCGTCCCGACGTAAACCATTCGACTTTCGTTACTCGCGTGAAATAATTGGTGAAACAAATGTTATATTCCAAAGGTGTATGTGCGCGTCTGGGAAATCAAATGATCTCCGCAACTAAAGACGTACCTAAAAAGTAGTTTAAAATCAATTAAGTTAGGGCAGGCATAGATTCAACAGGGCATTACGCATCTAATTAATCATTCTGTAAAACTAAATCATGCAAACAACAATAAATCACATTTTTAATCCAGAAAATTTTAATTGAGTGAAATGCGTAAAATAAGTTTTAACAGATTGTTTATACTAAAGAAACATTAGATTACTCTCTCTTATCATTAGCGTGCGCTTCGAGCGTTCGCACGAGTCATCAAAAAGATGCATGCGTCTACTCATTTCGGCCAGGTGCAAGTTGGACCAAGGCCAAAGAATCCTCCTACTTACATGCTACGCGCTTAATAACGTGGGTTAAAAGAAACGGATTAGCTTTCCTAAATGTCATTAAACACTCGCTACCGAATATAAAACTTATGCTTGGAATATATCTTTAAATATCTTATAAAAACGCCTGGTTGTTTCTTAAGTTGTTGTTTCATTGACGCAATCGCCCCTGTATAATCACAGCAAAAGTGCGACCAAATATATACGCAATACGCTATATATCGATTATAACAATGCATATATATATTATACGTTATACCACAAACCGTATAAAAAATTAAAATGTTTTAAGCTTTAGCTTAAGCCTAATCTCTGCAGTTAAGAAGTGTAAATAACAGTTTAATTAATCCCTTTATAGCTGTGAAGTAAAACTATATTTCTTTCATAGCTTGCATTTTCGCGTCAGATGATCGTGAAAAATTCTGATCGGCACAGCACTGGGTTTTACCGTGTATATAGTTATGTAGACACAAAAAACGCGTTGTTCTCCCATTGCGACGCTTGTATGTCTTGCGTTGTAGTACAGACAGGCAAGTACTGTAGACGATCTGATGATCGAAACGCGTAAAATCAGGTGATGCTGCATACCCTGGCAAAATGCCAGGGTAGGCTGGCGTACTATGCATACCCGCGTTCGGCGCCAGTGTACATATTTACAAACATGTTCCATTCAAGTCAATTTTACAGTTTAATATGGGTTAAAATCAGAACGTAATCGTAAATTTTCATACACATATTTCAGATCGTATTTTGACAGAAGTTGCCGAACAGATAATTTTAGTTTTGTTTTAACCACCCACAAGGTTTTCCTTGCAAACTCTGTGTTATTTCACATATAAGAATTGCTACTGTCCAGTCTCCGTTTAGAATCTCTTTTTTCTGTCAGACATCACCAACATTGTACATAATTATACAATTATTTTTTGCATATTGCATTGTAGATATATCATTGGCGAATCGATATATATTTTCTATAATTTGCCTTATCACATCGCAAAACAGAAATAGATGCTTGAAATTGTCTTCATTGCTAAAGCAGAATTTACAATTACGGATATTATATTTTATTACCCCAAACGTTAATTATGTTATGAGAGCGAAACCAGTCGCCATGAGGTATAATGCTGTGTGCTATCTTATATGACAAATACCGTTCAAAATTGGAGAAAAATTGACGTAAGGACTTTCTCTGTAACGATATGTCTTTCCATGCGATTCTAAGATTATTAAATTCAATTTCCGTGGAGTTATCATTTGTAGACAGAAGCAATTGATAAATATCTCGCAGACTTCCATTTTCCCAGTTAAATTCGTTGCGTTTTAATTGTAGAAAAACGTGACGAATACATCGGTAAATTGAATCGGGAAAGGTTGTGTTAGGGAGACTGTTAGTATAAAGGAGTGGATTGATTAAAATCATGTTCGAACCTAAATTAAAGCGAGCCCACTCGTGCCACACTTCGGACAGTACATGGATATTTTTAAGATTAAAAAGACGGGTCGCTTTAAGAGCATCGAGTTTAATTTTTAAATCAGGAAATTGAAGCCCGCCGTTCACGTAGGTAGCACATAATTTTCCACGTCGCATTAATTCGAAAGCGGACGGGTACCATATAAACTTGTAAATGGCGAAATTTAGTTGGTTTAATAGACTTTTTGGTATTGGCAATATAGCACCAATGGAATTAACTATAGGTAAAACCAAGGTATTTGAAATTGCCTTTTTCCCGAAGGGTCAACTGCCGTCGCTTATTAATGTTTAATACGTTTAGAACTTTGCTTTTGCATCGTTCCCAATTCTGATCCAGACAGCAATTGGAAAGATTAAAGAAAATACTGAGGATTTTAACAGTGGACACTAGGGAGATTTGGGGACACACATATTCCAGTTCACGCACCGAAGTTGGGTCATTGCTTATTATTTTGTATTTGTGAGATTTATTTTCTGATCAGAGACACGTTCATACTCTATTAATTCATGAAAAATAGGAGCGAAGGAAGATTTGTGTCCGGAGAAAATAGTCAAATCGTCAGCGTATTGTTCGGTTTTTATTTCAACGTTATTTAAACGATATCCTATTATAGACTGGTTATTTTGAAGCTTACGCGTTAACACTTCCATGCTGATGAGAAAAAGAACCATGCTGAGTGGACAACCCTGCCTTATCCCTCGTTTGATATTAATTTTTCGCGTAAATGTACCATTGACCTCAATGTGACTGTTAATATTGCGATACATGATCGTAATCCATGTTATAAGGTATTTTGGTATATTAAGTTTTTCACATATTTTCACAACAAATAGGGGGTCGCATCGATCAAACGGCTTCTCGAAGTCAACTGCGATGATCGTTAAATCTTTTCGAAATATTTTGGAAGAATCAATCGCAGCTTGAATGTTATAAAGCGCGTCGTTTATTTGTCGCCCTTTTATTCCACATTTTTGATTTTTACTAATAATTTTATTGATTATTAAATCAAATCGATTACTAAGAATTTTGCTGAGAATTTTGTAGTCACAATTCAAAAGAGAGATCGGCCTCCAGGTTTTAGATCCAAGTTTTCATCTTTTTTATAGACGAGTTTGACAATGGCAGTTTTCATACTATCAGATAGCGAACCTTTTAAAAAAATGTTATTTTATACGTCTTCCATATCGTATTTAATAATCGAGAATAACTTTTTGTATATCATGTAGCTTAAACCGTCACAACCAGGCGAGCTATTATTATTCATGGAGTTTAAAGCCGATTTAATTTCATTAACGTCGATTGGTTTGCTAACGGCCTGGAAATGTTCTTCGAAATCAACAGGCGTTAATTCGCGTAAATACTCTAGTGGGGAAATTGTAGATGGAGTGACACCCCATAAGTTTGTATAAAATTGTTCAACGCACAGCTAAAAGTTTCCGATTCATTTAAAGTAGGATTACCAATATTGCTTAGAACTTGATAGATAGAATTACGCTTTTGTCGTTGACGTTCACAGGCAAAAAAATCCTTTGACATTGTTTCGTCCGAGTCGCAGTGTTTTACCTTTGATCGTATTAAGGCTCCGGTGCTAATGCCACTTTCATATATTTGTATATTGTTTTTAAGAATATCTATCGATTTGTTGCGATTCGTTGTCTCTGGTTGACGTTGGTGATTTAGGAGGTTTTGAACCGCAGTTTCGTATTTGTTTTTCTTTACGAGATTTCCCTTCAGTAAAATTATTAGCAATGTTTTTAATCATTGTTTTACCATCATCCCACCACATTAAAATATTCGGGTATTTTTGTCTCATAAATCTCCAATTTAACCAGGAATTTGTCATATTTTAAATGAGATCAACGTTGCATAAAATAGAGTTATTAATTTTATAAAATGATTGTCACAGCGCTTTGAATTTTCTATTTGCAAGGACAGTATTGGGCAATTATTATGATCGCTGAAGAAATTGCGAACATGCGTGTATCGGGTTAGCAGGCCAGTGAGATTTTACTTATATAAATGCGATCAATGCGAGATGCAGACCGCGGCGTGATGCGAGAAAAACAAATGTCGAATTTATGAATATGGCGAAAAGCGTCGACTTATTGTTTTTCTTTTTCTAATTGCATCTAGCATTGTCTATCACTTTTTGTGCGCATATCAGATGTATCCTTCAGATCAAGTTGACTAGTAACCATGTTAAAATCTCCCATACACTATGTATCTTGACCATGCCGAGGGGGAAATATTACTCTTCATTATATTTATCAGGTCTGATCGCTTGTTTCTATTAAGATTGCCACAAGGAAAGTAGATATTATTTTTCCTCAATAATCGGACACATATTGTATTTTGTCCGTTTTTTTTTTTTCTTTTTTTTTTCATTAAACGCTTGACAGGCATGGGCTTGTGTACCTAACATCTACCAAAAGGGGTAATGGAATAACAGTAAAACTTGGTAATTTGATGGTCTAAATATGCAGAAACTAAAATTTTGGGTGATAAATCAAGGGGAATTCCCCAGGGACGATAAAAACCAAAACGATATTTTTTTTTTCAAAAATTTAGCTTTTTGGGGCATAGCGCTTAAACGCCTGCTCCAATTTGAGTTAGATTTGCTGGAATGTAAGTGAATTAGTCACTGATTTAACACCTAGAAGAAATAAAAAAATTACTTAAGGAAATACCCTAAATATGGAGATTTATACCTAAACCATGATTGTGACAGGTATGATTTGTGGACCCGACATCTACCAAAAGGAGTAATAGAATCGCAATGAAAATTTGACATTTTTTTAGACAACATGGTTTAGATAGGCAAAAATCTAAAGTTTAGGTGTTAAATCCAGGGGAATTCCCCTGGGACGTTAAAAACCAAAACGCTTTTTTTTCTAAAAAATTAACTTTTTTTATCATAGCACTTGAACGGCTGCTTCAACTATAAGCAGATGGGATAGAATGTAAGTGCATTAGTCACTGATTTAACACTTAAAAGAAATTAAAAAATTACCTAGGGAAATACCCTAAAAATAGGATTTGTTCTCAAATCATGATTGTGACAGGCATGTCATGTCGCCCCGACATCTACCAAAAGGAGTTATGAAATCGCATTGAAATTTGTAAGACAACAAAATTTTGGTTAATGAATCCAGGGGAATTTCCCTGAGACGTTAAAAACCAAAACGTTTTTTTTCCAATAACATAGCTTATTGGGGCATAGCGCTTGAACGGCTGCTCTAATTTTAATCACATTTGGTGAAATATTATACCATTAGACACTTTGTGCCAATTAAAAGAAAGAAAACATTTAATTAGGGTAATTCCCCTAAAAACGAAGATATGTTCCTCTTAATTATGATTGTGACAGGCATGCCCTATCGCACTGACATCTCCAACAAGGAGTCGACAAATCAGATTAAAACTTTAAGAATTGTTACGTAACATGACCCACATATGTAAAAACAAAATATTTTCTACTAAACCCAGAGGAATGCCCTGAAACCATTAAAAACTAAATCGGCATTTCACTACAGCGCTTAAAAAGAAGCTCTAATTTAAAACATTTGTGGTGAAATGTTCGTTAATTTAAGACATTTATTCTTTATACACATTGAACAGAAGTTTGGTTGGATAACTATGGGACCCATGCGTTTATCCTTGCAGAAACAAACTACATACTCAGTGTATAAAATACAAAATGTGGTTAGGAAACCTGTAGCATGAATATATGGCATACAAAATGTGTTTTACAAATAGTGGTGGTTAAACATGTGGTTGACACTCTCTAGTTCAAAATATGAATTTCTATACCAGAATTACTAAGTATTAATCTATTAATAAGATTTTCAACGAGCACCGTATGGGTAATCTGAAAATTATTAATCATATGTTTTCTTAGGATGAACGCAGTGCCATAGAAGCAGCGATCTCGTCGTTCATTGGAAATTACGGTGTTGAAAAAAAACAATATATTGCAGCTGTGTTTGAAGTTTGGAGATGACACCAGCGTCTACCCGATGGACTTCTTGTAAACACAGTAAGTCTATACTATTTTGTATAATGTAGTTTTGAATATAAGTGATTTTATGTGTAATTCCATTAGCATTAAGCGTTGCAATTTTGATGGGGTATTGATTTTGAGTTTTGTTATTTGTTCGTAACTTTTCCATTGAAGGGCAGGGTTCTGGTGTCGTCGTTGAGGTTGGTGCACAATACACTAATATTGTTATTTTTCAGGTTCAAAATTTTCGTCGTTTTGGAGAATACTCGGTGGTTTGATTTAGGTTCAACCGCTGTTTTAGATCCTGAACGGATCTTTGGAGAGGAGGTGGCTCATTTGAGTTGTCAGGGTTTGACAGGTATGTCGGGGAGTCCGGTGAGTGATCACGTGACATTTCAGAGGACGACGGTGAGCTGAACATGCCCATGTGTTTGGCTGATTGAGTTGATTCTAATTTTTGTTGTGTTTCAGATTGAGGTTTATAGGGATATTCAACATCCTGAACATTTTGAGCGTCGGTCAGTGATTCGACTTCCATTTGATCGGAAGGTAAGTTCTCCGATTCCTTGTCATTTGAAGAGGAATCATCATCTGATAGATTCTCTTCTCCCTTGGGTTGCCGTTTAGTATTACATTGATTAATTTTAGGTTTCTTTTCCCGCCGATTTCGTTGCGGAAGTGCCGTATAGAATTATGTATGTCCTCCGAAGCATCATTTCCAAGGTTAGTGTTGACAGGTTCCAAAGATGACAGTATGTCATATTGATTTTCCGTAACTATTATATTATTTGATTTGTTCGGCTTTAATTTTGCGGTAGTTTTTGGTATCACCCATTCTCCAAGGTTCGAAGTATGGGGCTGGTGCTGGCTTGTTCTGCTGTCATTGCTGGTATATTATTGCTTGGATGGGATTGTTGGGGCTGGTTCGGATTGGAGAGTATCGGTTGGGTTGAAAATGATCTGCACCTGCGAGTCAGATGCCCATAGGTTTGGCAATGTATGCAAAATCCCTTTTTTGGACATTTTTGCTGCATGTGGCCTCTTTCTTTGCAGTATCTGCAAAGGGGGAGATGTGATTCCCCAGGCCGTGTAATCGTCACCCAGCGACCGCCAACTTTTATAACATTCGGTATGTTGTTTATATTTATGTCATACATCCGAATAGTTAACCATCCGTTTTTAATTTCAGGATAGTTTCTATGCGTGCCGAAATAGAAGGAGTAAATCTTGCCCCATTTGTACTTCGCCATGAGTTGTCGCAGGCGTTGTTCAGAGACAAGGCACGGAACAGGGTACAGTGTCACAATTTCTAGGGGTGGTGAAGGAAATTGTGCCACAACATTCATTATGGTTCCATTTGGTCCGGTGAATACTAAATTACCATTATTGATTAAATCTATCACGGCTTGAAGGGTCAGAAGAAATTCAGACACCTTAAAATTTTCTGTTATTACTCCTTCTACAAATAAAGCTAAGTAGTGGAGTGCAGCGCCATCCGAGAATATTTCCATAAACGAGGAAATGCTGATCAACTCAATGTTGCCAATGAGCTTTATCAGGACAGACCTCGACATTATAATTTCTAGTTCTGGTACCGATTCCATCTTCTTCTTTCTTGTAATTTTCCAAGTTACGATCAATAAATATTGTGCAACGTGTTTTTTTTTTTTTTTTTTTTTGACGCACGTTTTTTTATTGGGCGACTAATACACGTTAAACCGGAATTCCGGCCGTACATAATATTGCGAATATACAACAACAAAATAAGTGGGGATCAGTAAAAAAACACGGTTATACAGTCATTTATAAATTTACATAATTACATATTTACATAGTTACATAGTTACATAGTTACATATTTACATATTTAATATGCATGATAATTATAATTAAATAGATTTAATCGGGTCACAAGTTTGTTTTTTTTACAGATTTTTGAGATATTTACAAAAATAATAAATACTATTACTGCATTACAGGTCGACATGGATGAAAAATTTGTTTGGAGAAAGGTCTTTATATTTGGATCTGAGGTTTCGTCAGCAATGAATTCCTGCAAAGCTTTTCTTTTCGTGAGTTATTTTGTTTTTCAATATTTTCCAATTATTTATCTAATGTAAAGGTAAAATATTTAGTTGCCTTGTTTCTTATTATGTAGTTCATTATAATAGGCACATTTGCATAACATAAAGTAAAATACGTAAGTGACGATTTTGCTTTAATATATATTGTTGACAAGTGTATCCAATTGGTTCAAATTACGTAAGTATCGTTTAGCTCGTATAATTCATAAGTTTCGAATTTTCCTCTCAATGTACTTTCACGTAATAAACTATTTTTGATTTTCGTATTTATTATCCAAAGTAATCGTGTGGTAAATTCATCATTGCTATCTATGTATTTATTCCCAAAATCGAGTTGATGTTTTTTCCTGATTATTTCAGCCTTAAAAATATTGATTGCTTTGATTACAAGTAAATTTGGAGTTGCATTATTACTCGTTTGATTATATAATATTATGGATTTTGTTATTTGCGTTTTTTGTTTGCACGCATTGTTGGTTAGTACTTCTATTTCCTTAATTACTTTTTTGTTAGCTGACATTCCGTAAGAATATGCTTTATATTATCTGATCTACTTCCGCAAAATTTGCAATTTCTAATTAATAATTTACCCATTTGATATTGCGTTCCAATTTTATTTCTATACCAATCTCCGAAATGATATGCGTTGTGCGCTATTTTGTAATTCCTATCTCGTTCTACGTTATTAAAGTGATGTTTAGTTAGTTTATTGTTTAGCGTAATTTGTGACCATTTTATTATCTCATTATTTTCACATATTATAGTTGGTTGCGCCTTATCTTTTAATAGTTCTAGGTAAATGGGTTTTAATTTATTCGATTCCCATTGGAAATCTTTCGGACGTAATTTATAAATCGTTTGTCAAATTTCCCTGTAAAAGTCGTTTGGTTCGGATGCATTTAAGGCCGAGTTAGTATATAACTTTTCATTTATTAATTTCATAGTTGACGCTAAATTGAAACGTGTCCATTCTTGTGAGATCGTTTCAACTTTTTTTAATATACTAATTTCATATAATCGAGTAGCTCTTACAGCTTTTAATTTTAGTGTTATATCTGGGGCACACAATCCTCCATCATTAGGCTGGGCTATTAGTTTTTTCCGTGCTATTCTGTCAATTTTTTGTGGGAACCATATAAATTTATATATATAATTATTAATTTCATTAATAAATTGTTTAGGCAGTATCATATTTCTTCCGATCGTTAACAATTGTGGCATAAAGAGCGAGTTTATTATAATAATTCTGCCTTTTAATGTTAGTTTTCTCTTAAGATTTTTCCAATATATAGCATTTATTACGCGTCGAGCTTTGGCGGTGTTTTCTGTCATGCAATCTCCGTTAAGACTAAAATAAACGCCTAGTATTTTTCTTTTTTCTTTTATGCATTCACGTGGAAAATGTTCGTATATTACGTTATTTATTAAAGTATCATTAGTTATTATTTGGGTTTTACTTGTATTCATTTTTTGGCCTGATGCTTTTTCAAATATTTTTTTTTCATTAATGGTTTCCTTCAGTGACATGTTGTCTGATATTAGTATAGATAAATCGTCTGCGTACTGTTCTGTCTTTAACTCTATATGATTTAGTTTAAATCCGTTTATATTTTTATTGTTATTAATTTTTCGAGTTAGAACTTCTACGCCAATTAGAAAAAGAATCATGCTACAAGGGCAACCTTGTCGTATTCCTCTTGTTATATTTATGTTATCCGTGAAGGCTCCGTTTATTTCAACTTTACTTTGTATTTTATTATATATTATCTTTATCCATTTGATTACATAAATAGGTATGTTTAATTTCGTAAGTACTTTAAATAAGTAGGTGTAATTTACGCGCTTTTTCGAAGTCAATTGCTAGAATTGTTAAAGTTTTGTTAAAATATTTAGCCGCCTCTATGCATGCGTTTATATTTTCTAAACTATTATTAATTGATCTTCCAGGTATGGAGCATTTTTGATTTGGACTAATTATTTTATTGATTATTATATTTAACCGTTTTGCTATAATCTTGCTAAGAATTTTGTAGTCTGTGTTTAGCAGTGAAATGGGTCTCCAATTTTTAATGTCCTTTTTATCACCTTTCTTATATAATAATTTTACTACCGCGGTGCGCATGGTTTCTGGCATTATTCCATTTATATATATATTATTGTACATTTCTTCCATGTCATATTTTATAAATTCCCATAGTTGTTTATATATTTTTACTGTTAGACCGTCACATCCTGGCGTGCTGTTATCCTTCATTTCAAATATGCAGTCGTAAATTTTCGAATGGTTGATTGGTTGCGTCATTTTTTTAAGTTCCAACTGGTCATATTCTATGGGTTCTAAGAAAAGCAGGTAATTATCAATATATTCTGAATTTATTTCAGCATTTGTCCATAGATCTTGGTAAAAGTTATGCGTCTCGTTCAGAGTTTGATTTTGGTTTTCCGTTATTTCTCCACTTTGATTATATATGGTGTAAATAGTATCTCTATTAGCTTTTGTTTCTTCGTATTTGAAAAAATCTTTTGTTGGTTTTTCTTCATCTTCTATTACATTTATTTTTGATCTAATTATCGCACCTTCATTAATTTTGCGTTCGTACTTATTTACATTTTCTTTCAATCGTGTTATTTGTGTTACTATATTTTCGGACTGGTATTGCTTTTCTAGTTCTTTAATTTCCAGCACTCTGGTTAAATATCGCCTCCGTTCCGCATAATTTATGTTTTGAGAAAAATACCGTACTTCATTTGCAATTAGTTTTTTACCGTTTTCCCACCATGTAGCAGAGTTCATGTATTTTGTTTTTTGTCTTTGCCATTTAATCCACATTGTATTCAAGTTTTCAATTATGTCGTTGTGTTGTAATATAGAGTTATTTATTTTGTAAAACGATAGACCCCATTTACGATTACTATTTATATTTAGCGTTATTTCCGGGCAATTGTTATGGTCTGAAAAGTAATTACGTATATGATTTAGCGCCCATGTTTTATTTTTCGCTAGTCTATTAACATATATTCTGTCTATTCTTGTAGCACTCGTTTTTGTTATCCTAGTAAATTCAATATTTTGTTTATGTAATAACTCGGAATGCCGTCCTGAAAATTATTTCCATTTTGTAGCCGCTGTAAGGCGATTCTATCTCGTTTTTTTCTTTTATCATAGTTTGCTTTCACGTCTATTTCATTAGAAACCATATTAAAATCGCCAATCAGCAGGTCGATTGTTTCATTTACGTCCCCTAATTTATCTTTAAGGTCATATATCATTAGTTCTCTGGCAATAAGATTTTTATGCGATTGACCTGCTTCTAGATATAAATTATAAAGATTGATTTCA
>CH001369.1:59096-69953 GCA_000149265.1 Ciona savignyi | reverse complement strand
GATTGGCATTCCTATTTGGAGTCCTCACTAACTGCGCTGTGTTACAGGTAGAGTGGAACACTGTTCTTGGGCGCGGTTCCTGGTATGAGGTTCTGCAGTTTCTGGAGGTATGACCATGTGCTTTGCATTCCACGCAGAACCCCTTTTTGGGACATTTGTTCTGCGTGTGTCCTCTTTGCTTACAGTACCTGCAGAGAGCCATGTGCTCCTCTCCAGGCCTGGTCACGGTGATGGTTCTTCCTCCGATTTTTATCAAGGGAGGAATGTTTTTAATGTTTGTTTCAGTAAGGGTTATGTTTACCCATCCATTTTTTATTTTGTTGAAATTACGGTGTGTTCCGTAATTTATGTTTTTGATTTTGCCCCAGTTTTGGTTATTTATCATTGCTTCTAATTTCTCCTTGCAGGTGTCTGCAGTGACCGGGTGTAGAGAGACGACTTCAGATTCGCCTTGGGGAAGCTCAGCTTTTAGGGACATTGTCGATCCCTTATCGGTAGTGAAATTGATGTCGTTTGTGTTGAAGTAGTGAATTATCTCCCGTTTTTCCGGAATTACTACTTCTTCGCTTTGTTCCTTTAGGGTAACAAGGAAGGTGCAATCTTAGAAATTGTCCATGATTACTCCTTCTACGATCTGCGACATATCCGCCATCGGCGCTCCATCCGCAAATAGTTCCATAAATGAGCTAACACTCATATGTTCGACCGTACCCGTAAGTTGAAATACAATCGATCTCTCCAATTTCGCTTCGATTTCCGGTATGCCGTCATTCATCGTGTTGTTTAAAGGTGAGTGGTTTTAATTGTATGTTTTTTGTGTAAAGTGTGTTTTGGTGTAAGGAAACTCACGTATTAAGTCACTTACTTGTCGTGTTAACTTGACTTAAAGATAACACTATTCTTGTAACTCAGAGCAAATTCGCTCTAAAGAGCAGTATAAGAGCGAAAAAACGAAGTAATTTACACTTCTCACGCAAAAACAATTATCAGTGTTTCCAGGAAATGCGCTAAAATCGAGCGCGGAAACACTAGTAATTGCTTTTGTAAAGGAAGTGGTTAGAGCACACTAGTTAAGATAGCACCAGTGTTGCCCACGTTTGTAGCTACGTGGCACAGAGATACTATCTTACACAACAAGAAAAAAGGAGAACTATACGAGAATTGAACCAAAGGAAGCTATTCGCCTCAAGCAAAAAAAAGGCTTAGAGGCTGGTAACTGAAAAATTGAAACAAATCGGGGCTTTATACCTACAAATACAAAAAAAACAAGGCAACTAAATATTTTACCTTTCGTTTGCAGGTATTGCTGGCGAGAGAGGGGGATATATCCACAGTGACGCACGTAATTATTAAACACGTGATTAATAAACATCTGAGCTAACCTGAGCTAACCTTCGTATTGTTTATAATTTCTTTATTATAATTTCTAGTTCTGGTACCGATTCCATCTTCTTCTTTCTTGTAATTTTCCAAGTTACGATCAATAAATATTGTGCAACGTGTTTGATTTTGTTGTTGTTAGAATTTTTTACCACGCAGACACTGGTGTCAATTTTGTGAAAAAAAATGTGACCAGTAAATGGGGTTGTTGTAGAAATCAAAATGTGAAGAAAAAAACAGACACGAGATGGAGCTATATCGAGGAAAAATTGGGTAGAGCTTCGCAGTATAAATGCTGCGAAAATCTTAGGCCTAGGTGGTATATAGATAATTACACACGCTTTTTTAATTATCAGGGTTGACCAAAAATATTTAAACGGTCAACAGTGATAATTAATTAATTTTTTTTTTTGGGTTGTTTAAGCCAAAAAAAGCAAAAATGTGCACTTAGTGCGAGTTGGTGGCCTTAGGCCGATCCCCTCGTGCAATGTGGAAATTAATCCACTGGGGGAGGTTTCCCTAGTATGTGGTTGCTGTAAGAGACACCTTTCGCAGGCATCTCTCCACAGCGTGCAAGCCACGTAGGGAGGGGGGCTGGGTATCCCTAGGATGTGGGTGCTGGAAAAGACACCCTTCGCAGGCATCTATCCACAGCGAGCAAGCCACGTAGGGAGGGGTTCTATTGCTTAAGGAATCCCGACACCTAAATTCACGCCCTCCAGTGGTTAGCTGGAGGCAGCGCTGATTAACCGGTCTACCACAGGGTGATGCGATTCCGCAGCTCAGACCTAGCCCTTCGAGTTGCACCTTACCGAAGTAACGTACAGAGTGAATTTAAGCACCGTTCACGTAATGAATAAAGCAAGGAAAAAAATACATTCTATTTGAATAAGGCAAGATTCACCTTGTGTGTAAGTTGCCAAACAGCAAATAGATCTCTTTGGATTATCCATTCGGATTATTTCATCGACTTAATCTGTGGATATACCCCCTCTCGAGCCAGCAAGTACCTGCAAACGAAAGGTAAAATAGTTTATTGCCTTGTTTTACTATTTGTAGGTTAAAGCCCTCCGTTTATTTGCGTATTTTTCAATACCAGCCTCTAAGTCCTTTTTTTTCGACTTAAGGCGAATAGCACCCCGTGATTAATATCTGTATATAAATATTCTTTTTGTGGTGTAAGTTAGTATCTCTGTGCCACGTGGATCCCAACGTTGGCAACACTGGTACTAACTTAACGAGTTTGATTAACCTTTTCACCTTGTGAAGCTTTCTATAGTGTTTCCGCGCTTTTCGTTCCAATTTTTTTTGGAAACACTGATAATTAGTTTTGCGTGAATAATACCTGATTACGCGCACTTCTCCCGTTTTTTCTTTCTCGTCTTACTCCTGGGCTTGTGTAGACTCACAGCTCACTGTCGCCACCCCGCGATGTACAATATATAATTTTTCATACTACTATATAAGTGACATCCAATACGTGGGTTTCCGACCTGTTAAAAATAAACAAACATATTAAAACAACACAATAGTATAAAAACAAACAAAAGAACGATCATGATGAGAGACAACGTACCTGAAATTGAAGCGAACCTTGAACGATCTTTGGTGTTCCAACTCATCGGGAATGTGGAACACATGAGCGTGAGTTCCTTCATGGAATTGTTTGCAGACGGAGCCCCGCTCGCAGACATGTCCAGCATGGTCGATGGCGTGATCCTTGACAACTTTAAGGACTGCACCTTCATCGTCACCCTGAAAGAGAAAAATGATGATGTTGATATTCCTCAAAGAAAAGAAGTAATTAAATACTTCGAAAATAACGACATCAATTTCACCACGGAAAAGGGTTCAACCATGTCGATTAAAGCCGAACTGCCACAGGGAGGAAGCGAAGTGGTTTCCTTACACCCTGTACCAGCAGATACCGATAGAAAAAAACTGGAAGCACTCATTACAGGACAAAAGTGGGGAAAGATAAAAAACATCAACTATGGAACACACCGAAACTTCAATAAAATTAAAAATGGTTGGGTCAACATTACTCTCACAGAGACACAAATTCAAAACATTCCACAACTCATCAAAATAGCAGGACGCACCATTACAGTTACGCGACCAGGGGAAGAACATATGGCGCTTTGCAGATACTGTAAAGTAAGAGGACATATCCAAAATAAATGTCCGAAGAAAGGTTTCTGTGGCGAATGCAAAACTCATGGCCACACGTCAAGAAACTGCAGAGGAAACATCCAAGCACCCCGCCCAAGAACAGTCTTTCATTCAGACTGTAATACAGCGGAACTAATGAACACACCAAAAAGGAACAACATTGGACAACAACAACCATGGCACACAGTAGAACGCTACGTCGAAAAGCGTTACCAAAATACAAGAAATGCTGAAATCAAATTAACAAACAGATTTGGACTATTGGAAAACTGGCCAGAATTTTATATTGAAAATGAAATGCGACAAGAAGGGCCGAACCAATACGACGAAAGCATCTTTAATTTGGAAGATTTTCCAAACATGACGGCGGTAAACAGTACCCCAAAGAAACCCCTCACACCGGTTTCACAGAGAAAAGCAAAGGTGGGAAAGAAAAACAAAACACCAAACCGTCAAGAACACCACAAAACAGACCAACCAATTGAAAACCCCATGGACAACACACAGGAAAACAAACAAGGCAAAGCGACATTAAAACAACAACCAACAAAAGTTCATCACCTTAGCGATTCATCAAGTGAAACTAATGAACCCACCGAGCCCATGACCATGTATAACGAGACAAAACAAGCCATACCCATTCACCGAAAGGAATCAAATGTAGAGTCAATTTATGGAACACCAGACAATGCAAATGACATACCTACAATTCGGAGATCAGAAATTGAACGATCGGACATCTTCATGACAGAGGCAACTTCTTCACCTAAAAGAAAACGAACTGACTCATAAATCGCGTTAAACGCAAACAAACCGTTAAAAACAATTACAATTTCCATGTAATAAAGTAGCTAATGGAGCCAAACCCAGAGATGGTTAATAATTTGAAAATTGGATCTTTAAACACAAATGGACTTCTAAACAAAATTAAAAAGATAATTTATTACATGGAATCCAATAAAATCGACATACTACTAATACAAGAAACCCACGTACTTACCCAGGAAATGATCTCCAAATTCAAATCGCAGAGTAACATTGAAATTTTCGCCAATGCGCCCGAACATCGTATTACATCCTTCCGCCAAGGAACCGCAATCTTCGTCAAAAAACACATCCTGTCAATGTACAAAATTCATCATGATATATTATTTGAAAACCGTGTTCAAAAACTAAACCTTAAATATAAACATAATGAAATTAACTTATATAACATTTATCTAAAAGCTGGTCAGACATATATTAATCTAGTTAACAGAGAACAAATGATATATGAATTGAAAGATAAAATAGAAAACGAAAACGAAACAATTGACTTACTGGTTGGCGACTTTAATATGGTATCGAATGAAATCGACGTTAGGGCAAATTATGATAAAAGGAAAAACAGAGACAGGATAGCGTTAAAACGACTACAAGGCGGGCTTAACTTTCACGACGCATTTCGCCTAATAAATAAACAAAAGATTGAATTTACGAGGATTACAAAAACGAGTGCCACTAGATTAGATAGAATATATGTTAATAATCAAGCGAAAAATAAAGTAATTAGTTTTTCACATATACGCAACTATATTTCTGACCACAATAATTGCCCAGTCATAACCCTTAAAATAAATAGCAATCGTAAATGGGGATTATCCTTCTACAAAATAAACAATTCAATATTAAAACATTATGACCTAATTGAAAATATAAGCATAATGTGGAATAATTGGCAACATCAAAAAACAAAATATATGAATACGTCCTTATGGTGGGAAAACGGAAAGAAACTCATTACGAATGAAGTACGAAACTATTCTCAAAGTATTACGCAAGCCGAACGAAAACGATATATTACTAAAGTGCAAGAGTTAAATGATTTAGAAAACCGAGCTCAATCTGAAAAAATAATATCAAAAATACTACGATTAAAAGAAAACATCAATCAGTATGAACGTAAAATTAATGAAGGCGCAATAATTAGGTCCAAAATAAAAAATATAGAAGATGAAGAAAAACCAACCAAGGAATTCTTTAAATACGAAGAAACAAAATGCAACCGGGATAGCATAAATTCTATATATAATAAAACGGGATCATTAACAGAAAATAAAGAACAAACCCTTATAGCAATAGAGAACTTTTATCGCGACCTATGGACAAGTGAAGAAATAAATGTAAACGATATAGATGAATACGTATCAATTATAGAACCCTTAACCTTTGACCAATACCAACTAAAGGAAATGTCCCGACCAATAAACCATAAAGAAATCTACAACTGCCTAATTGAATCGAACACTAATAGTACCCCAGGATGTGACGGCCTAACTATAAAAATATATAGACTTTTATGGGACAATATTAAATACGACATGGAAGAGCTATATAACAATATATACTTAAAAGGAACTATGCCAGAAACCATGAGAACCGCTATAATTAAATTAATCTACAAAAAAGGGGACAAAACAGACATCAGAAATTGGAGACCTATTTCGCTACTAAATACGGACTATAAAATACTGAGTAAAATAATAGCAAACCGTCTAAATATAGTTATCCCCAAAATAATAAGCCGAGACCAAAAGTGTGCAATACGCGGAAGATCAATTAACGACAATTTATATAACGTAAAAGCATGTATAGACGCAGCGAAACAATTCAATAAAAATCTAACAATCATTGCAATCGATTTTGAAAAGGCTTTCGACCGGGTAAATTATTCATATATATTCAAAATATTATCAAAACTTAACATACCCAAATACTTAATCAATTGGCTGAGGATAATATATAATAATATTCAAAGCAAAATAGAATTAAACGGAGCTTTTACAAAAAATATTAGAATAACGAGAGGAATACGACAAGGCTGCCCATGTAGCATGTTGTTATTCCTAATTGGTGTAGAAATATTAAACAGAAAGATAAATATTAATAAAAATATAACTGGATTTAAACTAAATAAAATAGAGTTAAAATTAGAACAATATGCAGACGATCTGTCTATAATAATATCAAATGCGCAATCCCTAAAAGAGGTAATAAGGGAATTAAAAACATTCGAAAAAGCATCTGGCCAAATAATGAACACAAGTAAAACACAAATTATTACAAACGATATATCAATTCAAAATATATTAAACGAAGACTTCCCAAGTGACTGCATTAAAGAAAAGATTAAAATACTTGGCGTTTATTTTAGCTTAAGTATTGACTGCATACAAGACAATATAGCAAAATCCCGACGCGTGATAAATACTTTATATTGGAAAAATCTCAAACGCAAATTAACGTTAAAAGGTAGAATAATGATTATAAACTCACTCTTTATACCGCAACTAATCACAATAGGAAGACATATGCTATTTCCCAAACATTTTATAAACGAAATCAATAACTATATATATAAATTCATATGGTATCCTTTTAAGATAGACCGCATAGCTAGGAAAAAACTAATAGCGCACCCTAAGGATGTGAGGATTGTTCGCCCCTAACGTAAATCTAAAACTAAAGGCCGTACGAGCAACCCGTTTGTATGACTTAACTAAATTAGAAAAAATCGAAACAATAGCCCAAGAGTGGACTCGATATAACCTGGGATCAACGATAAAAGTAATAAATAATAAGCTTTATACGAATTCGGCAATAAATGCATCGGAACCTAATGCCTTTTTTACTGATATACGCAAAACAATATACCAACTGCGTCGAACAGATTTTCAATGGGAATCTAATAAACTAAAGCCTATATACCTAGAGCTTTTAAAAAATGTAGCGCAAACAACAGTAATATGTGAAAATAGTGAAATCATAAAATGGCCGCAAATTACACTAAGTGAAAAACGAACCAAATCCCACTTTACTAATTTAGAACGCGATAGAAACTATAAAATAGCGCATAACGCATATCATTTCGGCGATTGGTATAGAGACAAAATTGGAATGCAATACCGGAACGGAAAAGTATTAATAAGAAATTGTAAATTTTGCGGAAACGAAACAGATAATATAAGGCATATTCTTACGGAATGCCAATTAACGGAAATAATGATTAATGACATAGAAGAAATAACAAACGAAGCTTGTAAAAAGAATACGCAGATTACCAAGTCAGTAATACTATATAACCAAACGATAAATAATGCAACGCCTAACCTATTTGTAACTAAAGTAATAAAATATCTTTAAGTCCGAAATCATTAAGAAAAAACATCAACTCGATATTGCGAATAAAATATATTGGCAGTAACCATGATTTTACGAGAAAAATGCTTTGGATTATAAACACAAAAATCAAAAATATATTAAGGCGTGAATGTACATTGAAAGGCAAACAGGATACTTACGAATTATACGATCTAAAACACAATTACGTATTTTAAAAGCCGTTGTTCTTCAACTCGAAAGCGCTGTCTAAAAAAAAAAAAAAAAAAATGGTCACTTACAAAGAAAACGTACGAATTATACTATTTTGTTATTATACATTTATAAAACAAGGCAATTAACTATTTTACTTTTACAATATCTATATATATATTATTGGGAAAAAACAAACAAAAAACTCACCAAAAAGAAAGTATTTTGCAGAACTCGCTGGCTGAGAAACTCATCCCTCTCTCCTGCAATGGAAATTTTGTTAAAATGTGTAAATGTGATCAAATAATAATGTAATTAATATGTAAAATTGATGCAAAATGTTAAATGTAAATATGTATATATGTAAATATGTAAATGTAATTTTTCGTATTATTATTATGTAAAAAAAAAAAAAAAAAAAAAAAAAAAAAAAAGGAAAAAAATATAAACATATATTAATTAGCTGTCCTGTTATCCAAAAAAATGTTTTACATTTAATATATAAATATAATAATAATATATGTATTTTAAAGAGTAATTTAACTAATCAATTAATTTTATATAATTGTACCGATAAGAAACAAAAAGTTCAACTCGGTGCAATTAAATTAATAACAATAGCTAAATTAGAAATTATCAATTATAAGAAATATTTGGATATGAAAAATTTATATATTTGGCATAATGAAGAATTTGTAAGGAAGATGCTTTGGATAGTCAAAAATAAGTTCAGAATATATATCCGTAAATTGTGCTTAGTGCGAAATCCCGAATTTGTCATCAAAAAATTTGGCATATTATCACATATTGAACTTAATAAAATATAAATCCATAATTCTACGTAACTTGTTATACTTGTTTTTTTCACATTGAATAATAATATATAATTTTTAAAAATGCACACCACAAGCAAGGGATAACTAGGTTCACCTAAAAGCTATTTAAGTCTAATATAATTAATTAAACAATTGTTATTTTATGAAATACCTTTTACTGTCCATGAAATAACCATTATATTCATAGTAATCCACAGTTATCGCTCATATCACTTCATCGCCCATCAACCCCCTCTTCATTGCTCATCGATTTTTTCATCGTCACTCCATCACCATCTATGGACAAAATTGATTATTTTTTAAATATTGCTAACAATCACAAATGTCATGTATATACTTAATTTTTTTTTTCTTTGTTTCTTCGTTTACATCAATGTGTATGTAATATTATGTACAGCCGGGAATCCGGTTAACGTGTACCTTAGTCGCCCAATAAAAAAATAAAAATAAAAAAAAAAAAAAAAAAGGAAAAAAAATTTCTTGCCTTATTCAAATAATTAAAAACAAGAAGCACAAAAGCAAAATACACAAGGAGAAAAATGGGCTTAAGATATCTAAGGACTTACCCTGTCATCCGTTTGTGGGGTGTTTGCACAGGTACATCCAAAGATAATAATCCAAAGAGAAAAGCGTTGAATATAAATCCGTTCGATAATGGTATGATACTTGCTTTGGTAAGAGTGGCACAGAGCGTCTTACCTTATTCAAAGAATCATACGTTGAAGAGAAGCCAGAGTCCATTTTTGTTTGTAGGAATTTCTTATTGTTGTAATATTTCCTTGTTGTTGTAATAGTTTTATGTTTTATGGTTGTTTCCTTGTTGATTTATATTATTTCTATCCCACAGGAGGTTTCACAGCCGAACACCCAACGATCGAAATATTCTGGAGAGTTTTGCACAATTTTACCGAAGAAGAAAAAAGAAAATTTTTGCTTTTTGTGACAAGTTGTTCAAGACCTCCCTTGCTGGGGTTTAAGGTTTGGTGGTTTCAAACTTTAACCAAGGGTGTGGGCGAACATTTTATGTATTGTTGTTATTATATTCTCGAGTGCTGGAGCTATTACAGTGTGTGTATGTTTGGTTCATTTATATCCTCGTGGGTGGGAAGCCAGAGTTTAACCCCGGGTAGCGTAAGACACTTCATGCCCACAGTCGTGTTGTAGGAGCTATTACAGCGTGTGGACGGTTGTCTCATTTATATCCTCATGGGTGGGAAGCCAGTATTTATCCACGGGTATCGTAAGACACCTCATGTCCACAGTCGAGTTGCTGGAGCTATTACAGTGTGTGGATGGTTGATTCATTTATATCCTTGTGGGTGGGAAGCCAGGTTTTATTCACGGGAATCGTAAGACACCTCATGCTCACAGTCGAGTTGCTGGAGCCATTACAGTGTGTGGATGGTTTGGTTCATTTATATCCTCGTGGGTGGGAAGCCAGGCTTTATCCACGGGTATTGTAGGACACCTCATGCTCGCAGTCGAGTTGCTGGAGTTATTACAGTATGTGGATGATTGGTTCATTTATATCCTTGTGGGTGGGAAGCCAGGCTTTATCCACGGGTATCGTAAGACACCTTATGCTCGCCGTCGAGTTGCTGGAGTTATTACAGTATGTGGATGGTTGGTTCATTTATATCTTCGTGGGTGGGAAGCCAAGCTTTATCCACGGGTATCATAAGACATCTCATGCTCACAGTCGAATTGCTTAAGCTAATAAATTGTCCATCCAATCCCTTTATCTCTGGTTGGTATATAAATATTTACCCCATTTAGGAAATGGACCCCCCATTTTGCATCCACATTGGGGGAACCCCCGACCGCTTACTCACCTCGTCTACTTGTTTAAACCTCGTTCGCATCCCCCAATATATTGATGACATCACAATGAGAGACAAACTTATTTATTGCGTAGAGAGTCAAGCTGGATTCGAACTTTCGTAGAATGTGTTTGTGGTAATGATTGCTGCTATGCTAAAGACGTAGCCTAAATATGGAATCACAGCAATTTATACTTTTTCTTACCCACCATGTCCTAATCAATGGGATAACTATAAAGATAATATAATGCCGCAATTTTGGTTGACTTTCTATTGTACTACCGGAAATAGTTTTAAAT
>CH001369.1:39154-58996 GCA_000149265.1 Ciona savignyi | reverse complement strand
TAGTTTTAAATATTTATCAACAGATTTTTGTGTTTATATAATTTTTAGTACCGAAATGTTCGTAGATGAGTCAATAAAATATATTTACAATGCATAAAGAACTGTTTAAATATATGGGGAATTAAATCAACATTTGAACAATATAAGCGTTCATTGAATATATGAACAATAATTAAATCAACATTTGAAAAATATAATCGTTTATTGAATATATGGAACAATAATTAAATCAACATTTGAACAATATAAGCGTTTATTCAATACATGGAACAATAATTAAATCAACATTTAAAAAATATAATCGTTTATTGAATTGAATACATGGAACAATAATTAAATCAACATTTAAACAATACAATCGTTTATTGAATACATGGAACAATAATTAAATCAACATTTAAACAATATAATCGTTTATTAAATACATGGAAACAATAATTAAATCAACATTTGAATAATATAATCGTTTATTGAATACATGGACAATAATTAAATCAATATTTGAACAATATATTTGTTTATTGAATACATGGAACAATAATTAAATCAACATTTGAACAATATAATCGTTTATTGAATACATGGAACAATAATTAAATCAACATTTAAACAATATAATCGTTTATTGAATACATGGAACAATCATTAAATCAACATTTAAACAATATAATCGTTTATTGAATACATGGAACAATAATTAACTTAACATTTGAACAATATAATTGTTTGTTGAATACATGAAACAATAATTAAATCAACATTTGAACAATATAATTGTTTATTGAATACATGGAACAATAATTAAATCAACATTTAAACAATATAATCGTTTATTGAATACATGGAACAATAATTAAATCAACATTTAAACAATATAATCGTTTATTGAATATATGGAACAATAATTAAATCAACATTTAAACAATATAATCGTTTATTGAATACATGGAACAACAATTAAATCAATATTTAAACAATATAATCGTTTATTAAATATATGGATCAATAATTAAATCAACTCACGCATTAAATAATATACTGGTTTCATTGTGTTTTATTTATTTCTAATGTAAAATATATCACCAACATAAACGTGTGGCATCTATGCTTTATAGCTTTGTACAGAAGTGTCGATAATGTTAGGATATTATATAATTTCTATTGTTCTTCCATTTGGATCAGTAACCATACTGTTTTGGTTCAGTGTTCGCGGATTTGTATTATTCAAACCACACTTTGAGATCATCAATCTCATGTCCTTCTAAAATGAAATTCTGAAAGTAAATTTAAAATAAGTTGAACATGCGGTTAAGCAACAGCACAACACTAATATTTTACTCGCAGAGAGTGTTATCACACTAGTTATAATCGTTAAATAACCTCGCACCCACAAATATCTATATATAATCCACTGGATTCATGCAAAGTCCGCTAAGTGCTTCACGCACACAATCAACTAGAATCGAGTTTCGAACTCTCCAACTCTTCGACTAAATAGCGACACAATAACCCACCAAGCAATTTTCTATGATTTGTCCTTGTTGATTTCACATTTTTAATATGAATAGTTCTTTTCGATTTCGGCTGCTAGGAAGCAGCAGTTTCTATTGGTTAAGAATACTTAAGGTATGTGTTTTGATTTGATATATTGGTTTAAGTTATTAATGGTGTTTTAATTTAATATTATAGAAGTAAACATTCAACATTTCTCGAAGTAACGGACACGCAATTGTTAAGGTATAATTTTGTGATAGTTTTTTCCTTTTTATTTCGTCTTATATGCATTTATGTTTTTTTTTAGTTATTGCTGAATACCAAATAAGGAATTATGTCCTGTGAATTGAATATATCCTGTGAATTATATGTTCAATAATCAACTATCAAACAAACCAATTTAAATATTCATTTGGAATATAACAAGTTATAACCACTTAGCAGCTGGAATATTGGAGACAATACATGATTTGATATCTTTGTACATTTTATTAATATAGTAGCCCGTGTTGGAACTGTATGGTGATTCGCTGACGATAGTCGTTCCAGCAGGTTATCCTGGAACTCAACCAAATCATAGAGTCACTGTAAACATAGGCAACTAAGTGAGGTGGTAGGATGGTTAACGCAACATTTACATTATACGCATTGTTATACAAGAAAAGTCCTAGGGACGAGCCCATGATGGGTTTAAACCTTGGCCAGATTAAAACAATAAAGTCATAAAAGTGATTTTTTTATATATAATATTTTACGCAATTCCCAAATTTATTTATCATTATATTCTTTGTGGTATTAACCAAGCCGCCCACACGAGGTCAGACCACCACCGATGCTCTACAACATGGCGAAAGAGGACGGGTTTGTGTCACCCCATGTGCACATGGTGAGGGAGTTAAGTGCAAAGGAGACAGAATGTGGAAAAAGACGATACACCCATATTTAATTCATCGATGAAATTTTAAAAAACATGAAAGAATTTAGGAATATTTAAGAAAACAAGTTTGAGAGACACACAAGTTGGCGTGATGTATTTTAAAGTCAGCCGTATCAAAATATCACGCTTTGGGAGGGGGTGTGGGGATCTTGTAGTAGTGATGAGGGTATCTAGTGATTGGGGCAGGGTAATATTGTGGTATGGACTTGTCGGTAATTGAAATAAGTGAGCAGGGTATAAAAGTGGTAATGTGTGTGTTTCATGACAATAAAGCTCATTATAAACAACTCAGTCCATTACAGACAACCGCACAGAAAGTGGTCAGGTGAAGATCGAACCGGGAACCTGTCTAGTTATAACTTCCACTCTTGTATATCAGCTATTGTATGAAGTAACCTGGTTCCAACCATAACAGTTGGCTCCCATTTTGGTACTTACATTTGATCGTCATTACTTATTTACGGGGGGAAGTGAAACAAAATATTTTGATTATTCAAACATTAGTTTGTTTTGATGCCAAAACATAGTTCTAAAGCCTTAAAATACATTATTTTTGTATATTTTTTTGTCTATAACAACAAAGGTGTATCATGCATTTCAACCTCTTTTAACTATAAATATTTGCCGTATATTTGATAAACAAATTAAAAAGATAATTTTAACGTGATCACCCAAACAGCTCAAATGAGCTTAAATCATTTAAACTTGATTCATATAAAACACATCAATCATACACAAACTCACATAAAAACTGAGGCGTACCTGGGGAGAAGGGAGTTGTTGTATTGCTTCTTGCAACATACGTTGACCTTCTGGTGAAATTTTGTTGCAGTCAAAATCCAGTTCCGATATTTTGCCAACACACCCAGCCAGACATTGTGCTGCGTGGTCATCCAACCTCTCATAGCTTCTCACCGTAAGTTTGATCTATGTAGAACAGGAATGTTAAAACTCTACAATAAATATATCCTGTGGATTATATGTTTAATAATCAACTATAGGAACTTATTCAAATCAGGTACACTAGTTTACCCATAATTACCACACTCACAGTAATTCTTTTATATTTAAAAACCCTACCATCCCAATATTTTAAGAGTGTCATGAGAACTCGTGACTGCAGGATGTCCCTCTATTGGTGGCTGGTTCATAAAAACCACCATTTCAATAATTTATTGTTTATTACCTGTCGAAAACTTGCTTACTAGTTTACTTTATTCTTTATTATGATTATCTTTGTGTAATAACTTTTGTCTCGTTGTTTTTATTGCATAACTGTTATGTAAATCCCAACCAAAATATAATTTAAAGTGTAATATTGTTTTCCACATGATTTTATTTAATTTCGTAGAAGGATGGTGAACTTATTATTGTAGAAGAAAGGATGTTGGGAACAAATTTGGTGAAATGATGGTTTTCAAATTGTGACTGAACAAGGAGCCGGCCGGTTATACACAATGGTCTTAACTCATAATAAACATAAACGCGAGCTTGCTTAAATTAAACTTGCTCTCCAAAACAAAGCATTTCCAGACTTAACTAACTAGATACGCAAAAAAACGCGGTCTTTGTGGTGAAATACGTCATAATGGCGAAAACTGAAATAATCGAGTGAATTATAATCACGTTTGAAATCGATATACGATGGGGACGATAAATCTTACGGCATTTAATATATGACTTTTTAATAAAGTAATGGTAACACGTAGTTTTATACTTGATTAAGGTTTGGTAGAGCTGACAATCAAATCACTGAGAAGCGGGAAAGGCATAAAATGATAATGTGAAACAATTGGTCAGGGTGAAGATAGCACTGAAAATCTTTTCCGTTAGAATTTATTTCCCCACATGTGGTTCTATAGAAGGCTGATGGTGTGCCACGAGAGACTTATACAGTTGCCTCACTGGTCATTGCCTCCAGTGATGGAAAAAGTGCCTTTGCTAATTCCAATATAAACACTCTGGTGATTAAATGTGTTTTATAAAGGAAACACTTTTATAGACTTCTCGTGAACTGCTGTACAACAACACTGTAATAGCTGCGGTACAGTTGTTTAAATATACATCTCTATAATAAATCAGTGATTGATGTGGAGCTACTTGAAGTATGGTTCACAATATTTACCTTGTTCGGTCGATCATTGATAGCTGTGCACAAATCCCGCATACAATCGTTCAGTTGTTTGCATTTCCATAATGTAAGTTCATTAATATGTTGAATATGAGGAACCAGGTATTCAGGTACATTTCCAAGCTCTGTTCCGTTCAACACTACCTTCTTGATCTAGAATAAACGGTTGTTTTCCAGCAATTTCTAATGAATCAACACATTGTATAATATATAAGTAAATGGTATATACATTGGCGTCGGAAAATGCAGAAAAACGTGCACAAGTGGGGTGCTTTTTCAGCTATATATTCGCGGCGTCTATTGTGCAAACATCCATTAGACATGGAAAAGCACTTTTCATGTATTCCAATTTGTCTACATATTCGCAGAACCTTTGAAAATAAAAGGTTGTTATTACAAATATAGTGTTGTTAAAATCTTCGAGCGCGAATTCATTGCGTGGTGCGGCGCGCCGCACACACAGAGAAAAACGACTTTAAAGTGTATGGAACTAATAATAAGATAATGTTGTTGTTAAGCTATGATGCATTTTGTATTTTGTATTTCCGAACTCCCACTTTAAACAATGTTTGGACGCTTTTGCACGATAGATGCGTGCTTTCGGTATGGAGAAACGCATTATGGGTATTACGTGCCATAATTTTTTAAGGCCTATATACAATAAAAGAATAATAAAGTCGCTAGTCAGTATTTTACTCGTCTACAATAAGGTTGTGTGTATATAAGCCGACCCAATACTAAAAATATGTTATGTTCCGGCGGGTTCTAACCGTCGGGATTGGAGCCATAGGTTAGAGTTATACAAAAATGGTTTTCTAGACATAAACCATTCAGCTTTCATTACTAGCGTGGAATAATTGGTAAAACTAATATTGTATTCCAACGGTTTTATGCGCGTCTAGAATATCTCATTGCATAATTATGTAGTTACGCTTTGATATCCGCAGTTATAGGCCTAACTGGCAACACCTTAAATACACTGTTCTAAACCCCAGAACTCACATATGGTTCACCCCCAACACCAACCCCAATTTAAAAAAAATAATTCTATTAACCTAATCTTTGTTTAAAAGAGTAGACATGTTTATATTTTTGATGACACATGCGAATGCGCTGAGCTCATGATAATATTAAAAGAGAATAAACTTTTATTTTATGGCAAGGTCAGCTATTAGTTCAGGACAACAAGTAAAACTAGTTTCTAATCTTCGTAGCTCACGCCTGTTCACGCAATTAAAAATTACCTAATGTCTCATTGATTCTATGCCCGGCTTGACTAAATTTATAATAAAAAAAAGGTATTTCGAATTCAAAACGAAAATGCATTATAATGCAATTTTAAATGCAGTTCTACAGCCCTTTATTTCTATATAACCATCATTTATTTCATGCGAGTAACGAAGGCCGAAAATTTAAAAAAATACACGCGTCTACTCTTTTCGACCTTTTGCATGTTAGACCAGGGCCAAACAAACCTTATGTACACGTTTTCCCTAACATTGCCTATTATAGTTAAAACTGGTCAGCATCTCTCGCGTAACCAATACAAAATATTTGAATTCCGTGTTGTTTCGCATGGTAGCATTTCGATATTTAGAGGAGAGGTACATTACACCAACTAGCAGAAATAGTTTTATCTTACACCAAACAGAAATCGCTTAACTCGCTGTACAAATAATAGCAATATACCAACGAGCGGTTTTCAGAACTGTTTTGTTTATTGGAAATACCGTTTTCTATATTTGAAAAAGGAGCGAATTAAACCGCATAAACCGGTTCTGTAAAATTTATCTGCTAACAAACATTATTTTAAAAAGAATTTAGTTAAAAAGGGCATATACTCATAAAGGCTAAATCTTGTAAACAACAATAATTCAACGGTATTTTTAAACCTGGAAGTTTTAAGTATGCAAAACGCGTGAAATATGAAGAAGAAACATTTTTCACTTTCTGTTTTTAATTGATAGCAGACCTAATATATTAATGAAATATTAGTTACTCTCTCGTATTATCATCGTGAGCTGAGCGCATTCGCACGAGTCATCAAAAGATACACGCGTCGCTCTTTACGACCGGGCGCAAGTTGGACCAGGGCCAAACAATCCTAACATACTTGCTTAGACGAAGGTTGTTTAATAAATTAAGTTAAAGGAAACGGATAAGCTTTTCTAACTGTCATAAATACCCTAGCTTCCGCATATTAAACTTTCGCTTCAAAGATATTTTTTTAACTAATTCATAAAAACAGGGGTGCTTTCGATATTATAAGCAAGCACCCCTATTTCGACGCCCATGGGTATATATATATATATCCATATGGCTTAAGATGATAAATGTTAGTCTCAACTTGCTACCATGACATGAATTAACTTTTCACAGATTATCTGTAAAATATAAACAATGATTATCTGATAACATCATCAAACAGATGTGAAAACTGATGCAAGATAATGATTAAATGTAAATAAAGTGGAAGTGGGTAGTTTGAGCACTAGGTGTCAGTAGCTCAAGGACTTGGTCTTGTAACCATCATTTTATATATTGTGTATCATGTTAAAATCTGTCTGCATTTTTGTACAAATTTTGATACAACCGACTAACTAGTGACCAGTTTTGTACCTGCAACCTTTTAGCTAAAAGTTGACGCAATAATCCACTAAGCTATGTGGTTGAATAATTTTAATACATTAACCCCCCACACACATAGCCACCACCTTCCAATGAATATTCAGCCAATACTCGGCCATTACATAAATCCTCAATCTTAACAATTGGACTAAGCATGTTGGCTTCACTTAGTTTAAAAGGTAAATGCTACTGCCTGCTAATACACAATCATTAGCTGGTTACTTGGGAAGCGATATATTAAAAGTTTTTCGACTCCCCAATGCCCCCCTAACAATTGAGTATTTCTAGTCATTTAATATATATAGATTGTATAAATTTTTTCTTCACTGTTCTTTAATTTGTTCGCGCCTTTTACGTTCCTTAATGCATTTACATTCCGGCTTCCTTAAGTTGTGCGATAAGACGCGCAAGCTAATTGGCAATCGACGTTTTTTCCTTCTTTAAATACTCGACCTCTAAGTTCGTTGTTATATTTCAGTTGTAAGCCAAATGAGTCTTTAGTTTTATAGTATTTGTTAACGTATTAACAGATATTTATTAACAGATTTTCTTTCTTTATTTCTTCGCAGAGCATTACGATATATTTATGCAAATTCAAATTTATGTAAAAAAATTAGATTGGGATCACGCACAGTTCGGTAAGAATGGTTTTTTAATGATATTTAAGTCGATTTTTATTTACAGAAAACCGCTTTTGCTTTACAAATATATACCACTTCGAGGAAGCAAGCGAGTATATTTGACTGTGCCCACGTTACAAGCAGTCTATGTTAGGGAAATTCAATTTTGAAGGCTGCATTGTAACATAGTTTTCGAACTTGATCAACACGCTGTTATCTAAATATCGATATGGAAGAAGTGAACATTTTGGAGCTCAAGCGTGAGCTTGAGAACAAATACTTACGTGCTGAGACATTTATGTCAAAGAGGGAAGGGTCTGATGCTCTATCCAAATTACTACCGCTCATTAATAAGGACTACAATAACTTTATGACGTTTTGTAAAGATTTGTTGGAAGATGTTCCAATTGGTGGAGTTGGAGCCACAAAGAGCGGAGTCAGAGAAACAAAAATGGAATTCGACGCCCACGTATCTGAATGGTTTACGAAGTTGGCTCAGTCACGAGACCGACTGACATCAAAAACAGCTTCTTCGACGAGCTCTGTAAGAAGTGCTAGACTGAGGAGCGAAGCAAAAGTTCGAATGGCGAGCATCGCCAAGGAACAGCAAGCCGCTCGAGTTTACGAGACTCGACAACGTGCTCGAGAACGAGCAGAAAGAGCCAAGCAAATTGCCTCGCTAGAAGCGGAACGAGCCCAGCAAATTGCCTCGCTAGAAGCGGAACGAGCCTAGCATATTGCCTCGCTGGAGGCGGAACGGCAGTTTCAAGAGGACGAGGATGAAGCCAATACTTCGCTAAAAGAAAAGGAACGAGAATTAGAATTGGCGATGGTTGAAGCCGAAGTCTGGGCTAAGCAACCTATTATTAGTGCTTCTCGATTCGAAACCGAGGAAAAGTTGTCATCGAACACCCTCGGGCCGGACAAAGTTATAACTTCACGATTGCAAACAAGATTGTCTAATCCTTTTGTTTCACAAACAAGTGCACCAAATCAACCCACATTCTCCGTTTATGACCGGCCACCTGGTATGATGTCCACATCTGGAAAACCACACGATTCGTTTCACATTCAACAACAAATGCCAAACTCCATACTGAAATTAAATTCTTCATCCCTTCAAAATAATATTAACTCCACTAGCCCTGTCAAACAAGCAATGGAACAAAACAAGTATATTCGTTCGACGATCGTGGTGGAAGGAGAAATAGCAATACGGAATACACAGATCGAATGCTCCCTAGACCCGTAGTGGATAAGTTTGATGGATATCCTATGAACTACTGGACCTTTGTGAGACAATTTAACGCGCACATTACTCGAAAGGTGCACAGTGACGATGTTCGCTTGTTGTTTTTGCTGCAACATTGCGAACCAAAGGTTCGTGCAAAAATCGATCATTTGACTTCGAAGGTACCGGAAATTGGATTTAAATTGGCATGGGAAGCTCTCTATGACGAATATGGCCATCCGCATGAAATAGCACGGAGCTGCGAAGATCGGTTGAAACGTTTATCGAAATTGAACGAACATGACGCTGAGGGGTTAAAAAGATTGGCGATTCTGATGGACAGGTGCTGCTCGGCATTGTACGATGCGAATAAAACGTCGACGCTTGACTCGATGGAAGTAATGCTGTCCATTATACGAAAGTTCCCTGCAGAGATGAAGAGCGAATGGGTTAAAAGGTCAGTGCAAATCGAAAAGAATACTTACGATCGTGCTAAATTCACTGATTTGGCTGAATTTGTCGACGATCAAAGTCGGTTGACAAATTCGATTTTCGGTAAAGCCGTTTACCCTGCCACGCAAAAATCCAGTCGAAGCGAAAAGTGTATGGCATCCGAAGTTACCACCATAGCGCCATCCTCATCACCAACTGCGTTGACAACATGCCTGATTTGTTCTGGTCAACACGCTTTAGCATGTTGTGATCTAATTATATCGAAATCCTACCTGCAACGCTATCAGTTTGTCAGAGAAAAGCAATTATGCTTTAAGTGTTTAAAGAAAAACCACATGACGTCAGAGTGCTTTATTAAGACTTCTTGTGGTGTTAACGGGTGCGTCGGTAGATTTCACCATAAGCTTCTACACCGACCTGCCAAGCAAGAACCGGTACGCGCAACAACTAACACTGTTTCATGTAATGCTGTTAATCCTCGATACAACCGGACAAGCCCTCAAGATACCGATACCCCTGTTTACCTTAACGTCGTTCCAGTAAGGATTCGAGTTGAAGACAAAGTGGTCTGTACATATGCGTTGTTGGATCAAGGTTCCACCGCTTCGTTTTGTGAGAATTCGCTCGTCAACAAATTGGAAGTCGAAGGAATACCGAGACGACTTATTATGCATACAATTGCTGGGAAGAAAGAGTTGGAAACCGTTACTCTGTCGATTTCAGTTCAGTCTCTAGACGGTGGCAAGTGGATCGATATTCCGCATGTAGTTGCGATAGACGATATTCCAATAAGGCCAAATCGTAATCCCGAACCAAGCATCAAGAAAGCGTACCCGCATCTGCGTAACGTTAATTTCGGAGAAATTAAGAATGGTGAAGTACAACTTCTGCTTGGTGCGAACGTACCAGAAGTGTTTCGAATGGAGGACATACGTCACGGAGATGGACTATGTGCAGACGCTGTGCGCACGCCCTTAGGATGGTTGTTATTGGGGCCGCGTTTAAACGGCAGCCTTACTGCCGATTCCACCGAAGAAGAACCGAAAGATGCGACGGTTATGTTTATGGACGACGTTCATGATGTACTCGAAGAATCGTCCGATATTGATCTAGAAACACCAGGTGCAAAACTGTCATCGGAAGATCGTAAAACTTATGCATTGATGAAAAGTCGGTTTCATTTGTTGATGGACACTACCAGCTTCCACTTCCATGGAGAAAGGACCATCAAATTCTGCCCGATAACATGACGATGGCAAAGCAAAGGTTGAACAGTTTAAAACGGAGACTTTGCAAAAACGATGAACTAAGGAATAGGTACGTTCTAGAAATGAACAATCTGTTGAAAAATGGATACGCCGAAGAAATACCACACGAGCTCATTAACACTTCGCGACGCCGGTGGTACCTTCGCCCATCACCCAGTTTTCAACCCACACAAGCCGGACAAGCTGCGGATTGTATTCGACTGCGCAGCCCAATATAAAGGTACATCTTTAAATCAAGTGCTAATGCAAGGTCCAGACCTAGTTAATAACTTGGTTGGAGTATTAACTCGTTTTCGCAAACATTTTGTAGCGATAACTGCCGATATAGAATCTATGTTCCATCAGGTTAATGTAGAACCTCGTGATCGAGACTGCTTGCGATTTTTGTGGTGACCACAAGGAGATTTGTCAGTTGAACCCAAACCACACAGAATGACCGTTCATCTATTCGGTGCAACGTCCTCTCCATCATGTGCAGCATTCTGTCTCGGTCAGTCTGCCATAGACTTCGGCGGTCAGTACGAACCCTACGTAACCAGCATCGTGGAACGAAATTTTTATGTTGACGACTGCTTGGTGTCTGTTCCAAGTGTCGAGGTTGGCATTCGGGTGGTAAAAGAGTTGCAGAAACTCCTGTCTGAAGCAGGCTTTAGATTGACCAAGTGGCTTTCAAATAGCGCGGAAATAGTCAATTCCGTTAACATCAAGGATCGGGCGAAATCGGTGAAAGTGGTATCAGCGAACGATAATGTACAAGAAAAGGTGCTTGGAATTACGTGGGACGTACAATCGGATCAATTTAAATTTACTGTTTCATTACCCAACAAACCGTCCTCGAAACGCGGAATGCTATCGACCGTCAACTCGCTTTTTGATCCTCTAGGCTTCGTTGCACCTATAACGTTAGAAGCTCGACTTATTTTTAGAAGTCTATGTCACCAAGAACTGGAGTGGGATGACCGCATGCCGGAGAGCGATTGTACAAGGTGGGAAACCTGGTTGGACAGTTTGCCAAGTCTGCGCTCCGTGTCAGTACCGCGAAGCATGGGTTTGGACCATTCTAACGACTTACAACAGCATCAAATGCATTACTTCGTTGATGCTTCGAAGGTTGCCTATGAGGCTGTGTGTTATATGCGCACAGCCAAATTTGGTAGCAAGCCTTCGTGTACCTTACTGATGGCGAAATCCTACTTGGCGCCATCAGGTGAGGAATCGATTCCACGTTTGGAGTTGATGGCAGCAGTTACCGCTGTAAAAATGGATAAAAATCTCTCTCGCGAGCTAGACCTGCAATTACGTCCATCCATATTTTGGTCAGACTCTTCGATCGTGCTACAAAGCATACACAACGAGCGAAAGCGTTTCCCACTATTTGTTAGTCGACGACTCACCTTGATCAGAAGACAAACGTGCACTAGGAATTGGAGGTACGTTCCCACTAAGCAAAACCCTGCTGATTACGTTTCTAGAAGTGCCACCGCCAGTGTGCTGATAAAGAGTCAACGTTGGTTCGAAGGTCCAGATTTCTTGCAACGTGATCCAGATCGTTGGCCGGAGAACATTTTTATGAAAGTCGACATGGCGGACGAAGATATTACCACTCAATGGAAGCTTCCGATTAAGGTATTTCACGTCACCGAGAGCACATCTGTAGTGGATAGATTAATGGGTAAATTTTCATCGCTGCATCGACTGCGCAAGGCAACTGCATGGTTACTCCGATTCACGCAATACCTGCATAGCCGGAGTACGAAGGCAAAGCAGACCAAGAAAGAGATAACGACGCATCTATCTCTCGCCGATTTGCAGACTGCAGAAAATCAGCTGATTAAATATGAACAACGACAACACTTCTCACAGTGGATGATTGGCCTCAGCAAGGAACAAGTTTCCCCTAAGGCTTCGAAGGTATCACCTATATTTAAGCTTACTCCTTTCATTAGTGATGGAATATTACGAGTTGGTGGTCGCCTCGAAAAGGCCGATATTAGCTTCAACGCCCGTCATCCAATTATTATGCCACACTTGTCAAAATTAACAGATTTAATGATCCAACATGACCATGAACAGAGTGGACACTCTGGTGTTAATCACACGATGAACATGCTCAGTCAGCATGTTTGGATTGTGAAAATCTTCGTCGCAGTTCGACGTGTGTTACGGAGCTGTCTGGTTTGTCGACGTCGAGACGCAAAGCCTGGACAGCAAATCATGGCACCACTTCCTAAGTTTCGCCTCGAAATGAACACGCATCCATTTGCATACAGTGGAGTGGATTATTTCGGGCCGCTGGTTGTTCGCCAACGACGCAGCGACGTTAAAAGGTATGGGTGTTTATTTACCTGCATGACCACAAGAGCGGTTCATTTAGAAATGGCCGTAGACTTAAGCACCGATGCATTTATTAATGCTTTCCGTCGATTCATATCGAGGAGAGGTCCAATTATACACATGTACTCGGATAACGGAACGAATCTTGTCGGAGCTGAAAATCTTCTCCGAGAAGCCTTGCAAAACTGGAATCGTCACCACCTAGCAGATTATTTCCAACAAAGAGAAATCGGCTGGTCGTTTAACTCGCCGACTGCTAGTCACATGGGTGGAGCATGGGAAAGGATGGTGAGATCCGTACGTAAGATACTCATTTCTCTTTCAGGTGAACGCAAGCTAACCGACGACCAACTGCACACATTTCTATTAGAGGCCGAGAACATTCTGAACTCCAGGCCACTAACACCAGTTGTTATGAGTACCGACGATTATACACCATTGACACCAAACCACCTCTTAAAGATTAACGCTGCACCAGAACTACCACCAACTTTAACCAGCGAAAGCGACTGTTTTACGAAACGACGGTGGAAGCACGTTCAATATTTAGCAGACCAATTTTGGTCTCGATGGTCAAAAGAGTACTTGCGTACAATCATCGCAAGGCAGAAATGGCACATTCCTCGGGACCATTTTAAGCTAAACGATATCGTCCTTTTGGTCGACAATACCACACCGCGCTCTCAATGGATCATGGGACGAATAATTACCGTACACCCAGACAAGCATGGTTTCGTAAGAAACGTAACGGTCAAAACCGCCAAAAGCGAACTGATCCGACCTATACATAAACTTTGCATCATCGTTCCTGCGGAGAATCGAGACGAAGAGACGCCATGTGAGGACAAACCATGCCCATTATGAACACTTTAAGAAAAATATATGGGAGATAAAAATATATTAAAAACTTATAAAATTGCGGTTTACGCAATTTGGGGGGGAGTGTGTATAAATTTTTTCTTCACTGTTCTTTTTTTTTCTTCACTGTAATTTGTTCGCGCCTTTTACGTTCCTTAATGCATTTACATTCCGGCTTCCTTAAGTTGTGCGATAAGACGCGCAAGCTAATTGGCAATCGACGTTTTTTCCTTCTTTAAATACTCGACCTCTTAGTTCGTTGTTATATTTCAGTTGTAAGCCAAATAAGTCTTTAGTTTTATAGTATTTGTTAACGTATTAACAGATATTTATTAACAAATTTTCTTTCTTTATTTCTTCGCAGAACATTACGATATATTTATGCAAATTCAAATTTATGTAAAAAAATTAGATTGGGATCACGCACAGTTCGGTAAGAATGGTTTTTTAATGATATTTAAGTCGATTTTTATTTACAGAAAACCGCTTTTGCTTTACAAATATATACCACTTCGAGGAAGCAAGCGAGTATATTTGACTGTGCCCACGTTACAAGCAGTCTATGTAAGGGAAATTCAATTTTGAAGGCTGCATTGTAACATAGATCATAGATTATATACCGACACCAGGTGTGGGGTATGACGTAAGCTAATGGGGATATCACCCAACAACAAAAGCGTGGTTCAGTGTTTTCGTTTAATTACGAAGTTGGTTCAACTGTCACTGTGCGCTCGTAAACTTACTGCAAGGTAAGTAAGTAATTTTAATATCCTACCATCTACATAATTTGTTTAAGCCAAATATACAATCTTATTATTTTGTAAACACACCATGTATAAATATAACTCATTGGAACTGTTCAATTATGTTATGATTCTGCGGTTACACTAATGCACATGGTGAATAGGACAACTAATAAACTGCTAACCTAAACCTCTTGAATAACTCATATGATTCATATATTTAAACCGATAATTCTGGTGATTGAACCTATTGATGGGATAAGAGGTCATTCAAACGCAGAATTTAAAACCATTTTTTCAATATTCGCAACAGTGTGTCCTCAATTTAACCTTCAAGTGTCCATACTGCTACAATGCTACTGTTGTTTAGCAACACTGGTTTCATGCTGCATATCAAGTTTAGTTTGTTTTTAAGTAAAAACAGAGGATTTCGAGCATCCAACCTGCTTGCTTGTGAGTGTATGGTATAAACCTCACTAAATACCACAATTAACAATTAAACATTCCATTCCAAACTATATATTTAAAGACATCATCCCATCACAATACACCACTTGTTGAACACAATAGAAATCAACATAAAATTTATTTCAAAACTACATTTTATCCGAACCTTCCCGAGTTGCAGTTGTAGGATTCGCTTCACGTCTTCAGGATGATAACTTGCATCCACTTCCCATGATGTTGCCCATTTAACTGCATCATGTTTTGTCCCCCATCTATCAACTACAACCAACTCCTGAGCGAATGCATTATTTAAATTATAAACAAGATAGCATATATACGGATAGTGACTCTAATTTACTATTAAACTTCGGCCCATATATTTACAGTCCTATTTCATCATAGATTGTAAATAGTGAAGGTATTATAGCAACCTATTCATATTTCATTATTCTTGATTGAAGGATTAGCCAATAAATAAACAAATATATTAGAGTACATGTTATTTCACTTGGTATCATTAGGTTTGAAATTCCACCTGAAAACTGGTCCTAACCATACGAATTGTACATTTGTGCAATACTGGTTGATAATGTCTTACATTGTAAGGATATATCCAAAATAGTTAAAACCTTGCAAGGTGGGTGATATATGCATTGGATACGCCCAATATTATCAGAAGGAAATTATTTAATTGTGTTAAAATCATCATTGGCTTTAATTGAATAACCACTTAACGGAGCTATTGTGGTGTATATGAGTGAGATGTTCCTTTAATTGTGGTAGACACCAATAATCTACTAGGTGGAGATATTGTGCGCTAAGTGCCGGGTCCAAGGAAACAACCAACGGCCATATTGTCGTGTGGTCGAATGGTTAACGCGACCGATGATACATATACCGATCTATATACAAAAAGGTCCAAGTGTTCGACCGGGTTCGAAAACTTAGCTCGATAAAAAAAACAATCAACGACCGTTGGTTGTTGGTTGGCACTGAAATTTTGGAAATGGATTAGACAATTCAAACCAAATTATTAAGATAGTGGTAGCAATTAGAAATATAATATTGGTTTAAAATAACCCAGTTTATAACACTTTCATTTGGGATCAACTCTAACATAAAACAAGAAGCTCCATTACAATTTAGTCAGCAGTTGTTATATGTGTCTACATCAGGAGTGGGCAACTTTTCTAGTCGGCGGGCCAGATGTGGAAAATTAAAGTCTTTCGTGTGCAGGAATATTAGATGAATAATATTCACTAACTTAACCACATATCTATTCACTAAATTATTGCCATATAGTTTCCATGTTTCGTCAAATAATGCCGACTAATGTTATGGCTTTTTAATACCCCAACAGTCTGACCATACAATTAACATACTGCTTTGTTGCCTATTTTTGTAAAAAATATTTGGGTAACCAATCTTTGTTAAATGCTCTACACTCTCTTTTAAATTTACGTTTCTAAGGATATTTCATGGTTAATAATCCTTGATAATTTATAAAATCCCTTTATATTTAGAATTTAAATATAACTAATACCAGCTAAAGAAAATTTCACCCTAACAGTCACGTTGTTAAACAAGTATCCAGCAGCGGGTGATGTTTATAACGCTGTTTGCTTTGACCTTATGTTTCTTTAAAAAGTGTGCTAATACAATTGTTTGTTCACTAAGGTAATTGTTTATTACACCAGCTCGCAGTAACAGTGCGGTAAGAGAAGAGCGATAGGCAACTTGTAGGAAGGATGCACATTATACAGAGTGTGGTTAAATACAGACAGCGAGCCGGACCTGGGCCGCATTACAGGGCATTCTTAGATTCAGTCAGGGGGCCGGTCAAAATCCCTTCGCGGGCCGGACCCGGCCCGCGGGCCGTATGTTGCCCACCCCTGGTCTACATGATCCAACTGGTTAGATCAATCGGAGACACGAGATCATCATTCAATATCCAGCGTGATCATAACCAAATGCTGTGTTAACCTACAGCAATATACTGTGCTTCCACACCGTGTCAGAATGTCCATCCAGAATCAAGATTCAAATTCCAATTGAACTCCCAATAAATAGAATTATTTTTCGATTCTAACAATTCGAAATTAAGTGCTCATAGTGAAACGATTTATTTTTACTTATCAGTGACTATAAATAAAATATTATAAAACATACATGCAATTCTTTAACATTATTGTAAGACTTGTTTTGGCATTTTTAGAAAATTATTGAATTTGGAATATTGCTATAAATCAAACAGATTTGGATAAGAAAATCCCTAACACCATGTGTGTATACGATAGACATTATGCGTGATTTTGAGACCAACCGGATAACCAACGGTTTCTACTTCCAGTAAAATAATCATACCAAAATATAATCGCATTTGTTAAAGAAAATTATTAATCATTTACACCACACTGCAATATCCCTGCTAACCTGACAGTGGGGACGGGTTAATTTGAAAGTCCTAATGTAATGTCAATTGTGTTTTCTCATAAATTAAACGTATATAATAGTGATGCAAACAATTTGACATCCGACCGGAATGAATAATTTGCATTTTATCCCATCACTACTTGTTACCAATCCAGATAAGTCTATCTCTATGAATATCGTTTCCGTGCTGAACGATCGAAATGTACAAGGTAGACTTACCGAGGAAAGTTGTTGAACAGCTTCACGTAAGATGATGCGACTTTGTATGGAAATCTTCTCCTCGTTTATTTGTAGACGGCTGACTTTATGCAAACAATCGGCCAAACAACTTGCTGCGTTCTCATCGAATTCAGCTTGAATTTCTAAGACAATCTGCAACAAGGATAAGGAGGTGATTCATTTTAAAATAAGTTATAATACGTTGGTTAAATGGAACAATATACCAGATATGACATGGTACTTCCAGTTTGACAAGATCACAAGAATGGTTTTGTAGTCAGTGTAAATTATCAAAAAATGGAGCAAAACATCATAATATTAATGCAAGAAATAACATGCTCATCACTTGAACAGTTACTTCATCACGATACACACACATAATTTATGTGGCGCATAATATTAAACAACCGAGAATGTAGTAGCAGCATTATACTGATGAATTATGCTTTGCACCGATATCACGCTTGACGCTTGGGATGTACAAAGTAAAATTACCAAAACTTAATAATCGAAAATCGCAAAAATGTTATCGAATTTTTATGATACAAATTAAACTTTTTTGTTTAATTAATTTTAAAGGACATCACAAATAACACTGTAGTGAACAGCCACTGTAAAAAAATGTCCATCATGTTAACTTTATTCGATATAAATATAACCTGGCATTTGTAGTAAAACAGTGTAACAAATAAACAATGTGTAATATATATCATGAATTTGTAATTTTTCTACTGCATGTAAAACCTGGTTATAACCCGAACATACATGCATATGTGTATGACCTTATTACTTCCTATTTAGGATATATTGATGATAAAGATAAATTTCTAATTCTTATTAAACGCAGTCTCATTACAGTTCTGCGGTTGGTTTATTACGTAACAACCCTTTGACACAGTTTTCTCTTTTCACTGATTTATATGCGTGGTAATTATATTTGAAAGAATATTTTAGAATATTCATATTTTCTTCCACATACATTCCAACACCAAATTTATTTCTATTTTATAAATGTTAATTTATTTATTTAGTTTCATATAAAAATTGATGAATAGCAAGAGAACTTATTGCCAAAATCGTCTGAATTGATGTCCTGTTCAAGTCAATAAGTTAAATTCCATTATAATTCAAGAGTGTCAACCACGTAATTATCATTTCTATTTATAAAACCACGTTTCGGATATTCAGGTTTGAATAAAAATAAAATATAACACGAGCAGAATTTAGAATACCAGGTGTTCATGGTCGGATTACCAGAGCTATTGCAGCATGTTGAGTATGATAGAACTGCTGTACAACAACACTGTAATAGCTGCAGTACAGTTGTGTAAATATACACATTTATAATAAACCAGTGATTGATGTGAAGCTACTTGAAGTATGGTTCCCAATATTTACCTTGTTCGGTCGATCATTGATAGCTGTGCACAAATCCCACATACAATCGTTCAGTTGTTTGCAATCCTCTAATGTAAGTTTATCAATATGTTGAATATGACGAACCAGGTATTCAGCTACATTTCCCAGCTCCGTTCTATTTAACACTAACTTCTTGATCTAGAATAAAATGTTGTTTGCCAGCAATTTCTTACAATTCAACACTTTGTATAATATATAAGAAAATGGTATATATATTGTTTAAGATGATAAATGTCAGTCTCAAGTTGCTACCATGACATGAATTTTTTTTTTTTTTTTTGGGGTTGTTAAGCCAAAAAAAAGCAAAATTGTGCACTTAGTGCGAGTTGGTGGCCTTAGGCCGATCCCCTCGTGCAATGTGAAAATTAATCCACTGGGGGAACTTTCCCTAGTATGTGGTTGCTGCAAGAGACACCTTTCGCAGGCATCTTTCCACAGCATGCAAGCCACGTAGGGAGGGGGGGGCTGGGTATCCCTAGGATGTGGGTGCTGGTAGAAACGCCCTTCGCAGGCATCTCTCCACAGCGTGCAAGCCACGTAGGGAGGGGTTCTATTGCTTAAGGTATCCCGACACCTAAATTCACGCCCTCCAGTGGGTAGACTGGAGGCAGCGCTGGTTAACCGCAC
>CH001369.1:0-23255 GCA_000149265.1 Ciona savignyi | reverse complement strand
GGATTCGCTTCACATCTTCAGGACGATCACGCGGACACACATTCCATGATGTTGCCCATTCACCTTCTACAACCAACTGAGAAAATACAATATTCAAGTTATAAACAGGATAAAAACATAATATATATGTATATCGACCCTAATTTACTATTAAAATCCCATATAATACAGCCCTATTTCATCCAACTTTGTAAATGCATTTCACAAAGTTAAGGTACTATAGCAACTTGTTCATATTTTATTATTCTTGATTAAAGGGATAGCCAATAAATAAACAAATATAGAAGACTACATGTTATTTCACTTGGTAGCATTAGGTCTGGAATTCGACCTGAAAACTGGTCCTAACCGTACGGATTGTACATTTGTGCAATACTGGTTGATTATGTCTTACATTGAAAGGAAATATCCAATTTAATTAAAACCTTGCAAGGTCGGTGATTTATGCATTGGATACGACAAATATTATTAGAAAGAAATTATTTAATTGTGTTGAAGTCATCTTTGGTTTCAGTATTGTAACCGTCGATATTCATTGTAATTTGATCTTGGAGCTGGATTGGATAATATTGAGAACTTTAATTGAATAACCACTTAACGGAGCTATTGTGATGTATATAAGTGATCTGTTCTTTCAATTTAGGTAGAAACCAAAAATCCAGTGAATGGAGACAATGTCCACTCTCCACTAAATGCCCGCATTGTCTGCTAAGTGCCTTGCGCAAGGATACAACCAACGACCGTTAGTTGGTTTGGTTGGAACTGATATTTTAGAAATGGATTAGACAATTCAAACCAAATTATTAAGGAAGTGGTAGCAATTAGAAAAATAATATTGATTTAAAATAACCCAGTTTATTCCACTTAACACTGTTTTCATTTTGAATCATCTGACACACAAAAAATAGAAGCTCCATTACAATTTAGTCACCAGTTGTTCATATGTGTGTCATTGTGTCTACATGATCCAACTGGTTAGATCAATCGGAGACACGAGATTATCATTCAATATCCAGCGTGATCATAACCAAATTCTGTGTTAACCTACAGCAATATACTATGCTTCTACGCAATTTTGGAATGTCCATCCAAAATCAAGACTCAAACTCCAATCGAAATTGCAATAATTAGAATTATTTTTCGATTCTAACAATTCGAAATTAAGTGCTCATAGTAGAACGATTTATTTTTACTTATCAGTGACTATAATTTAAATACTAGAGAGTGTCAACCGCGTGTTTAACCACCACTATTTGTAAAACACATTCTGTATGGGTCCCTAACCACAATTTGTATTTTATACACTGAGTACGTAGTTTGTTTCTGCAAGCAAAAACGCATGGGACCCATATTTTTCCAACCAAACTTCTTTTCTAGGTGTAGTTAAAAAAAGAATAAATGTCCTAAATTTACGAACATTTCACCACAAATGTTTTAAATTTAACCTTCTTTTTAAGCGCTGCAGTAAAATGAAACTAAATTCCCAAAACAGCCCGATTTAGTTTTTCATGGTTTCTTGGAATTCTCCTAGGTTTAGTAGATAAGTTTCTATTTTTACATATGTGGGTCATGTTATGTAACAATTCCAATTCCTATTGTTTTAAACTGATTTGACGACTTCTTGTTGGAGATGTCAGTGCGATATGGCATGCCTGTCACAATCAAAATTCAGGAACAGATACGTTTTTAGGGGGATTAGCCAAAGTAAATGTTTTTTTTTACTATTAATTGGCACAAAGTGTCCAATGGTATTACATTTCACTAAATCTGATCAAAATTAGAGCAGCCGTTCCAGCGCTATGCCCCAAAAAGCTAATTTATTAGAAAAAAGAGTTTGATTTTTAACGTCTTAGGGGAATTCCCCTTAATTCATTACCCAAGATGGTTTCTGCATATCTAGCCTATGTTCTCTTACAAATGTCAAATTTTTATTGCGATTCTATTACTTCTTTTGGTAGATGTCGGGGCGAATTGGCATGCTTGTCACAATCATGATTTGAGAACAAAATCCTATTTTTTGGGGAATTTCCCAAAGAAATTTTTTATTTTTTCTAAGTGTTGAATTAGTGACTAATGCACTTACATAACACGAAATCTGATTTAAATTGTAACTTCCGCTCAAGCGCTATGCCCAAAAAAGTCTGTTTTTTAGAAAAAAATAGCGTTTTGGTTTTTAACGTTCCAGGGGAATTCCCCTGGAATTATCACCCAAAATTTTGGTTTTTGCATATCTAAACCATGTTGTCTAAAAAATGTTCAATTATCATTGCGATTCCATTACTCCTTCTGGTAGATGTCGGGGCGATATGGCATGCCTCGAATTTTGTAGGGTATTTTCCCAGATATTTTTTTATTTTTTCCAACTGTTAATTCAGTGACTATTATACTTACTTTTCACCAAATATGATTCAAATTGGAGCCGCCGTTCAAGCGCAATGCCACAAAAAGGTAATTTTTTTATAAAAAATACTGTTTTGGTTTTTAACCTCCCAGGGGAATTCCCCTTAATTTATTACCCAAAATTTTGGTTTCTGCATATCTAGACCATGTTGTCTAACGAATGGCTTAGTTTTATTACGATTCCATTATTACTTCTGGTAGATGTCGGGGCGCCATTCCAAGCCAGTCAAACCTTTGACGAAAAAAAAAAGAAAAAAAAAAAAAAAAACGGACAAAAACAATAAGTGTCCCATTTTTCCAAATTGGACCCATAATTAAGAAACATACATGCAATTCTTTAACATTATTGTAGGAATTGTTTTGGCATTTTAAAGAAATTATTGATTTTGGAATATTGCTATAAATCAAACTGATTTGGATAAGGAAATCCCTAACAGCATGTGTGTAAAGGATAGGCTTTATGTGTGATTTTAAATACCGGAGACCAAACCGTTTCTACTTACAGAAATATATATCACACCAAATAGTAATCGAATTTGTTGATGAAATTTATCAATCATATACACCACACTGCAATATCCTGCTAACCTGACAGTGGGGACGGGTAATTTGAGAGTCCTAATGTAATGTCAATTGTGTTTTCCCATAAATAAAACATAAATATCATCCCACAATTAAAATATTAATAATAGTGATGGCACAATTTGATATCCGACCGGAATGAATCATTTGCATTTCATCCCATCACTACTTGTTACCAATCCACATATGTCTATCTCTATGAATATCGTTTCCGTTCTGAACGATCGAAATGTACAAGGAAGACTTACCGAGGAAAGTTGTTGAACAGCTTCACGCAAGATGATGCGACTTTGTACGGAAATCCTCCACTCGTCAATTTCTAGATGGCTGACTTTATGCAGACAATCGGCCAAACAACTTGCTACGTACTCATCGAATTCAGGTCGAATATGTAAGACAATCTGCAACAAGGATAAGGAGGTGTTTTATATTAATGTAAATTATCATACGTTGGTTATATGGAACAATATACCCGATATGACATGGTACTTGCAGTTTGACAAGATCACAAGAATGGTTTTGCAGACAGTATATATGAATTATCAACAAATGGAGCAAAACATCATAATATTAATGCAAGAAATAACATGCTCATCACTTGAACAGCTACTTCATCGCGATAAACACACATAATTTATGTGGCGCATAATATTAAACAACCGAGAATGTAGAAATAGCATTATAATTATGAATTGTGCTTCGCACCAGTTACACGCTTGACGCTTGGGATGTATAAAGTAAAATTGCCAAAACTTAACAATCGAAAATCGCAAAAATGTTATCGAATTTTTAAAACCCAAATTAGAAATCTTATAACACTGTAGTCAACTGCCACTGTAAAATGTGTTTTATTTCCATCATGTCAACTCTATTCGATAAAAATATAACTTGGAATTTGTAGTAAAACAGTGTAACAAATAAACAATGTGTAGTGTAATATATGTCATCAATTTGTAATTTTCCTACTGCATGTAAAACCTGGTTATAACCCGAACATACATGCATAAGTGGATAACCTTATTACTTCCTAATTATGATATATTGATGACTAATATTAATTTCTAAATCATATTAAACGCAGTCTCATTACAGTTCTCAGGCTGGTTTATTATGTCACAACCCTTTGATACAGGTTTCTCTTTTTTAACTACATTTCACACATTTATATGCGTTGTAATTATATTTGAAAGAATAATTTGGAATAATTATTTGTTCTACCACATACATTCCAATTATCAACAAATTTATTTCTATTTTATAAATATTAATTTATTTGTTTAGTTTCATATAAAAATTGATAAATAGCAAGAGAACTTTTTTACAAAATCGTGTGAATTGATGTTCTGTTCAAGTCTGTAAATTAAATTCCAATATAAAATCAAGAGTGTCAACCACGTATTTATCATTTCGATTTGTAAAACGTTTTAAATGTTCATGTTTTAATAAAAATGAAATATAAGACCAGCAGAATTTAGAATAACAGGTGCTCTTGGTCGGTAAATATACACATCATTGCTAATTCCAATATAAACACTCTGGCGATTTAATGTATTTTATGACGGAAACACTTTTATAGACTTATCATGAACTGATGTACAACAACACTGTAATAGCTGCGGTACAGTTGTGTAAATATACACATGTATAATAAATCAGTGATTGATGTGGAGCTACTTGAAGTATGTGTCTTAAAATTAACCTTGTTCGGTCGATCATTGATAGCTGTGCACAAATCCCGCATATAATCGTTCAGTTGTTTGCATTTCCATAATTGAAGTTCATCAATATGTTGAATATGAGGAACCAGGTATTCAGCTACATTTCCCAGCTCTGTATATTTCAACTTTAACTTCTTGATCTAGAATAAAAAGTTGTTTGCCAGCAATTTCTTATTAATCAACACTTTGTATAATATATAAGGGATCAGTATATAATCTATATATATGGCTAAAGATAACAAGAGTCAGTCTCAAGTTGACATGAATTAACGTTTAACAGATTATCTATTATTTTACAGATTAAAGATTATATCGCAATAATCCACCAAGGATATGATAGGATAGGATATTCATCTTTATCCCCGTGAATGGGAAAACCAGGGGGGGTTAACACATCATCAGATCACCTCGCGCCCATCGTCGGGTTACCGGAGATATTGCAGTGTGTTGTATATGATAGACACATTCCTTCAATTTGGTAGAACCCATTAATCCGCTGGGTTCAGGCAATGTCCGTAAAGTGCCTTGCCCAAGGACACAACCGACTAGCTAGCGACCAGTTTCGCAACTTCAACCTTTCGATTGAAAGGCGACGCACTTAACCGTTAGACGAACGGACCGAACTTAGCTATGTGGTTGGATAAATTTAATACAATAATTCCACACACATAGCCACCACCTTTCAATGAATACTCAGTCAATACTCGGCCATTACTTAAATCACCAATCTTAACAATTGGACTAAGCATGTAGGCATCACTTAGTTTAAAGGTAAATGCTACCGACTGCTAATACACAATCGTTACATGGTTAAGCGATATATTGAAAGTTATTTGACTCCCACATATTTCATTAACAATTGAGTATTTCTAGTCATTTAATATATATAGATCAAAGATTATATACCGACACCAGGTGGGGGGTATGACGTAAGCTAATGGCGATATCACCCAACAACAAAAGCGTGGTTCAGTGTTTTCGTTTAATTACGAAGTTAGTTCAATTGTCACTGTGCGCTCGTAAACTTACTGCAAGGTAAGTAGTTTTAATATCCGACCATCTACATAACTTGTTTAAGACAAATATGCAATCTTATTATTTTGTAAAAACACCATGTATAAATATAACTCATTAGAACTGTCCAATTTCTTTTTTTTCTTCGTCAAACGCTTGACAGGCATGGCATGGCGCCCCGACATCTACCAGAAGGAATAATGGAATCGCAATGAAACTTTGTGATTTTTTAGACAACATGGTCTAGATATGCAGAAACCAAAATTTTGGGTAATAAATTTAGGGGAATTCCCCTTGGATGTTAAAAACCAAAACGGTCATTTTTTTCTAAAAAATTAGCTTTTTAGGCCATAACGCTTGAACGGCTGCTCCAATTTGAATCAAATTTGGTGGAATGTTAGTACACTAGTCACTGATTTAACACTTAAAAGAAATAAAAAAATTACCTAGGAAAATAGCTTAAAAATTAAACTTTTGCTGTTAAATGATAATTGTGACAGGCATGCCATGTCGCCCCGACATCTACCAGAAGGGTTAATGGAATCTCAATAAAACTTTGTTATTTTTTGAACAACATGTTCTAGATATGCAGAAACTAAAATTTTTGGTGATAATTTTAGTGGAATTCCCCTGAGACGTTAAAAACCAAAACGGTATTTATTTCTAAAAAATTAGCTTTTTTGGGAATAGCGCTTAAACAACTGCTCCAATTTTAAAAAGATTTGGTAGAATGTAAGAGCATTAGTCACTGATTTAACATTTAGAAAAAAATTAAAAAAAATATCTAGGGAAATACCCTAAAAAATAAGATTTTGTTCTCAAATCATGATTGTGACAGGCATGGCATGTCGCCCCGACATCTACCAGAAGGAATAATAAAATAGTAATAAAGCTTTGTTGTTTGTTAGACAAAATGGTCTAGATACGCAGGAAAAAAATTGTGGGTGATAAATCTAGGGGAACTCCCCGGAGACGTTAAAATCCAAAACGGTTATTTTTCTAAAAAATTAGCTTTTCGGAACATAGCGTTTAACCGGCTGCTCTAATTTTGATCAGATTTGGTGAAATGCTAGATCGTTTGCCACCCTGTGTCACTTAAAAGAATGAAAACATTTACTTAGGGTAACTCCCTTAAAAACGAAGATATGTTCCTGACTCATGATTGTGACAAGCATGCCACATTGCACTGACATCTCCAACAAGGATTCGTCAAATCGGATTAAAACTTAAAAATTGATAGTTAACATGACCCACATATGTAAAAACATAAACTTATTTACCAAGCCCATGGGGAATTCCCCGAAGCCATGAAAACTAAATCGAACTATTTTAGGAATTTAGCATAATTTCAATACAGCACTTAAAAAAGCTTTAATTTAAAACATTTGTGATAAAATCTTTGTAAATCTATCACGATTGTTCTTTTTTACCTACACATACAGAAGAAGTTTGGTTTAATAACTATGGGACCCATGAGTTTATGCTTGCAGAAACAATAACTACATACACAGTGTATAAAATAAAAAATGTGGTTAGGGACCCTGTAGCATGAATATATGGCATGCAACATGTGTTTTACAAATAGTGGTGGTTAAACCCGTGGTTGACACTCTCTAGTTATTTTGTAAAAACACGATGTATTAATATAACTCATTAGAACTGTCCAATTATGTTAGTATTCTGTAATTAAACTACTGCACATGGTGAATGGGACAACTAATAAACTGCTAACCGAAACCTCTTGAATAACTTTTAGGATTCATATATTTCAACCGATAATTCTGGTGATTGAACCTAGTGATGGGATGAGGTCATTCACACGCAGAATTTAAAACCATTTTTTCAATATTCGCAACATTGTGTCCATAATTTGACCTTTAAGTGTCCATACTGCAACAATGCTACTATTGTTTACCAACACTGGCTTTATGCTGCATATCAGGTTTAGTTTGTTTTTACTTATAAGCAATAGATACTTTAAACTGAGGAGGTATATTTCGAGCATCCAACCTGCTTGCTTGTGAGTGTATGTTATAAACCTCACTAAATACCACAAATAACAATAAACATTCCATTACAAACCAAATATTTAAAGACATCATTGCATCACAATACACCACTTCTTGAACACAATAGAAATTCACATACAATTCATTCCAAAACCACATTTTATCCGAACCTTCCCGGGTTGCATTTGTAGGATTCGCTTCACATCTTCAGGATTATAACTTGCATTCACTTCCCATGATGTTGCCCATTTAACTGCATTATGTTCAGTTCCCCTTCTTCCACCCGATTCATTAACTATAACCAACTCCTGAGAAATGCATTATTTAATTTATAAACAAGATAGCATATATACCGATAGTGACTCTAATTTGCTATTAAACTCTGTCCTCACATAATACAGCACTATTTCATCACAGATTGTAATTGCATTTCACATAGTGAAGGTACTATAGCAACCTGTTCATATTTTATTATTCTTAATTGAAGGGATAGCCAATAAATAAACAAATATATCAGACTACATGTTATTTCACTTGGTAGCATTGGTCCAGGGTCCGATAAAGTTGGAAATCCGGGAACGCGGTTCCCGTACGGCCAATCGTTCCGCGGTACGACTTTTATCCGCCGAAAAAAAAACGATAAGTTTTCATTTATTTTTACGCCGATTAACTTGTGCGCGACCTGCGATAAACCACACAACAAATTATATCTTAACTTATGCTATAAGGTCAGACTTTAATTCAACGGTAGTTGAAAAAGTACAGAACGCTGCGAATAAACGCCTATCTTTGTTCAAAAACTTATTGATTGCTGTTGTTTCTGCATGTTGGAACTGCAAGTTCCGTATTCATTGCTGTCTTGAAGTTTACCGTTTATTCGTTTAATTGTATTTTAGCCTATACACTACTTACAAATATAATCTATTAATTGAAATCTGTTAACATTTTCTAAATATTATAATTTAAGATTAACACATTTACAGTCCTCGAAATCCCCCACGGCAAAAACGAATTTATTTCAACACTTTTCTTGATCAATAAAACGATTAAGAGGCAAGTCGTCATCTGCTGTATTATCAAATGCGTTCGGTATTTTGACTACTAATTAGCGTTAATAATGGTTTTTTTTTAATGCAAAGTCGGTATCTAAAAATGTTGAAGAATAGCAGGTATTAAAACAATGGTCCGAAATAAACAAAGCATAGTCCTTAATAACGTCTAAGTTACACTTCAATTAGTAAAAGCAACGACAAATAAAACGCTAATTCCACCTACTACAATAAAATGGCGTTTTGATAACATTAAATATTGCATCATTAGGCATAAAATGTAGTCAATACAACGAATTGCTTTTAACGTTATTATGATTTCCTATATTTCTACGCCGATCAGCAAACGTAGACTATTCCTAAAGTATCAATTTATAAAGCTAAAAAAGAACGCGGAATGTATGCTTACACGGGAAACAATTTAAAAATATACAGCATTGCATAAAACCAAAATCGGTGAAGTTATCACTGGATATTCCGGGCAGAATTTACGATTTAGCGAGCTCTGAATATCGTGCTACATATGGGTAATAAATTTTCGGGATTTAAAAAAAAAATTCAAAATATAAAGAAAATAGTTTTAAAGTGCACAGCAGCAGTTTTATCAAGTTTTTATCAAATTACAACGTTCTAACACAAAACTGGAAACTTAAAATTCAATTACGCCAGCTGTCAATCAAATTCGGTTTAATTAATTTTAATGTCACGGTTAGTGCGAAAGTTAAATTTATTGTTCATTTTTGTCACGGTACGGTTCTTAGTCAAAAAGATCGGTTCCAGTACGGCCAGAATTTTTATCGTGCCCTGATTAAGTCTGGAATTCGACCTGAAAACTGGTCCTAACTGTACGGATTGTACATTTGTAAAATACTGGTTGATTATGTCTTACAATGAAAGGGAATATCCAATTTAGTTAAAACCTTGCAAGGTGGGTGATATATGCATTGCATACGCCGAATATTATCAGAAAGGAATTATTTAATTGTGTTGAAATCATCATTGGTTTCAGTACTGTAACCGTCGATATTCATTGTAATTTGATCTTGGAGCTGGATTGGACAATTTACTTTAAATTATTAAGAATATGATAGAAATATACAACAAACTGGAAAATATATATTGGAATTAAAATTACTTAGTTATTTTAATCCCTGCGATATTATTTAATATATTAAAACAAGAAGCAAATATTATACACAAACTAATACCATATGTATGGGACAGATGGAAACTCAAAACCACTAAATATCAAGAAAGAATGGAAAACTTTAATTAACTTAATACTCATCTTATGTTAATTATCTAACAACACCAAATTATTAAGTATTGTAGTAATTAGAAATAAAATATTAATTTTAAATAACCCATTTTATTCGACTAAACACTGTTTTCATTTGGGATCAACTCCAACACAAAACAAGAAGCTCCATTACAATTTAGTCAGCAGTTGTTTATATATGTGTCTACATGATCCAACTGGTGAGATCAATCGGAGACACGAGATCATCATTCAATATTCAGCGTGATCATAACCAAATGCTGTGTTAACCTACAGCAATATACTGTGCTTCCATACCATGTCGGAATGTCCATCCAAAATCAAGATTCAAATTCCAATCGAAATCACAATAATTGGAATTATTTTTCGATTCTAACAACAATTCATTTTAAGTGCTCATAGTGGAACGATTTATTGTTACTTATCAGTGACTACAATTAAAATTCTTTAGCATTATTGTAAGACTTGTTTTGGATTTTTTAAAAAATTATTCAATTTGGAATATTGCTATAAATCAAACTGATTTGGATAAGGAAATCCCTAACACCATGTGTGTGTAGGATAAACATTATGCACGATTTTGAGACCAACCGGAGAACCAACGGTTTCTACTTACAGTAATACAAATCATACCAAAATATAATCGCATTTGTTGAAGAAAATAATCAATCATATACACCACACTGCAATATCTCTGCTAACCTGACAGTGGGGACGGGGTAATTTGTAAGTCCAAATCTAATGTTAATTGTGTTTTCTCATAAATTAAACATAAATAATAGTAATGGCACAATTTGACATCCGACCGGAATGAATAATTTGCATTTCATTCCATCACTACTTGTTACCAATCCACATATGTCTATCTCTATGAATATCGTTTCCGTTCTGAACGATCGAAATGTACAAGGTAGACTTACCGAGGAAAGTTGTTGAACAGCTTCACGTAGAATGATGCGACTTTGTACGGAAATCTTCTCCTCGTTTATTTGTAGACGGCTGACTTTATGCAAACAATCGGCCAAACAACTTGCTGCGTTCTCATTGAATTCGGATCGAATATGTAAGACAATCTGCAAAAAGGATAAGGAGGTGATTTATATTAATGTAAGTTAACATATGTTGGTTATATGGAACAATATACCCGATATGACATGGTACTTGCAGTTTGACAAGATCACAAGAATGGTTTTGGAGTCAGTATATATAAATTATCAACAAATGAAGCAAACGTCATAATATTAAAGAAATAACATTCTCATCACTTGAACAGTTACTTCATCGCGATACACACACACAATTTATGTGGCGCATAATATTTAAAAACCAAGAATATTTTATATAAAATAAAGACTGTCAACCATGTATTTATCATTATTATTTGTAAAAGCACTGCAGTACAATTGTGTAAATACACACATCTATAATAAATCAGTAATTGATGTGGAGCTACTTGAAGTACGGTTTCCAATATTTACCTTGTTCGGTCGATCATTGATAGCTGTGCACAATACCCGCATACAATCGTTCAGTTGTTTGCAATCCTCTAATCGAAGATCATCAATATGTTGAATATGAGGAACCAGGTATTCAGCTACATTTCCCAGCTCTGTTTCATTCAACTCTAACTTCTTGATCTAGAAACAAAGTTTTTAATTTCTCACATATTAGTTTAATTGTTTTATCGGTACTATTTTCAAACATGTCCACTATGCTGTTCATTGTACATCAGTGTGAGTCATATGGTTTTGGTGAGCAAAAGCTCTAGTGGTCGGAAAAATCGATTTTGCTACGAAACTATTGTTCATGACGGGGATTTATGGTGACTTATACTAAGCAGAAATTTCTAAGGAATCTATTGTTACATGGTTAGCCGATGGCATTGTTATTTTGAAATGATTTTTTTATTAATGTTAATCTTTAGCAAAAAAGTTACCCTGTAAATATTGGTGTTACGGGTAGGTGCATTTGGCTACATAAACCTTGGCCTTACGTACACCTTAAGCTGTCCTTCCTGGTGATGATCAGTGACTGAATTATTATAACAACATGTAAAATGATGCAGAAAAACAAAATTAAAAACAGTTTACCCAAGAAAATCCCCCAACATAGAATATGAATAAGCAATCATAAATACACTATTATTATGCGTATAAAATAGCTGAACATTTAAGTTTAAAATTATTAGGTGGAGAATCTGAATATGTCATGTCGCAATAATTCGCGATAACGACCAATACGGTTGCATGAAAGACCAAGAGAACAATGGGTATGCAGGTGTATCCTAACCCACGTGCAAACAACATTCACAACCAAACAGACACACTGCGAGTTAGGGTTATAAGTGTGCCCAGACTGACTACACACTGTGTATTTTTGTCCGGCCCGTTGGTCTAACAGTTAAGTGCGTCACCTTTCAATCGAAAGGTTACAGGTGCGAAACTGGTCGTTAGGTAGTAGGTTATGTCCTTGGGCAAGACACTTTACGGACATTGCCTGAACCCAGCGGATTAATGGGTTCTACCAAATTGAGGGAACGTGTATATCATATACAACACACTGCAATAGCTTCGGTAACCCGACGATGGGCGCGAGGTGATCTGACGATTGCCAGTGTGTTAACCCACTTCGTTTTCCCATTCACGGGGATAAAGATGAATATCCTATCCTATCCTATAAAAGGAAAATTAGTATATAAAAGGAAAATTAGATAAAATACTATAATTAAAACATCCGAGTTTACCCCCAAAAAGCCAGCAATAATATAAGAACTATTCATTATTATATAATACACTATTGCAATCTTTTTACAACATTTTTTTTATTAAAACCGGTGTTACTTCTGCAGGTGGAGAAACTGGTTGCTATAATTTGTAAGTGACGCGTATAGTTAAATAAAACAGGCATGTCGTCTAGTCCTTTTTATGTCCTCTAGTTAATTGGCGGTCAGGGTTGATACTGACACGGTTGTGGAGATACGGAACTGTGGTTGAGATTGATACGGTACGGTTGGGGAGATACCGAACGGTTGTAGATACGGTTTTCTGCGATATTAAAATAAAGGCGATTACAATGCAAACACCCATTGTTGCGTATTTTGGTTAAAACGCAATTTATAATTTTTGTTGCATCCGCAAGTTCATACCTTTATGTCTATTAAAATATGTATGGTGCCTGTTCGACGATGTAAAAGACAACATCGTCAAACGTCAGCATATGACATGTATTTTACTGTATAATCCGGTGTTCTTGTGTGACGTGTTTACCACTATATAGCGTTTTCTCATCGAAATTGTTTAGGGACGTTATAAAAATGCCCTTAGGAAGTTTTTAAACCAAACTGAAACCATGAGTGAATGACGTGTGTGTTTTAGATGGAGAATAAACCTTACGCTGAGACATTGACTTCAGCGTTTATAAGTGGTATGAAGCGTCCAGTGAGGTTAAGGTCAACCTTAATAACAGCGCGGCTTGCTAGAACGTCAGGTAGAACCTCAACCCAACCCACTACGATGACCAATATATTCCAAAAACTATAGCGAGCTCCACAATGGGACCCCCGTGAAAATGGACACCGCAACCTTCTCAAAACAATTTTCGACGTGAACTTTAATTCGAAGTTTCAATTTCATTCGCAACGATGAGTTGGTCAAGTCTCAATTTATCTCTATTGTACATGGACTGTGTATTTTCATCGAGTCGAGACGTCGACAAGAAACCTGAAAGACACAGCCGGCAATTTTAAAATGCCCCGTCAAACCAATCAATTTTAAGAAGAAGCAAGTACCAAACGCCCCGATTTCGCTGGACGATGTTGGCGACCATTCAACAAGAGACAACGCTCTCTATTCGACCCAAGTTTAAGGCATCTTCGAAGAATTCTGTCGACGAACGAAGAAATGACGCCATTACCTTTATGAACAATTCACAGGATTGTATTGTTATTTATTTTTTGTTTTAGATAGATATTCTTTTGAAATTTTTGTTAATATATTATTTGATTAATATGTAATTTTTTTTAATCTTTAACGAATTGCAAATATTAGTGGTTCTGGATTGGTTCGATAGTACTAGGCTATTGCAAAAATGCATAATCTATGTGTTTCATTTCACAGACATGCATATAACCACGAAGAGCAAACGCGCTTATCCAGCGGTTTGATGTACCACCCGCGTACAGTCGAGGTCTGTCACAGTCTGCATGCACTTCGGTCTCAGACAAGGTCAGTAACGATTTAACGATTATGCTCTCATGACCTTAAGTTAATCATGCCTTCAACAGTCATTCAGTCTAATACACACATGAGTGTTAAACGATATTGTTTTCTCGACTGCCCGCCCTTGAGGCATTTTTAGTGATGTAGCCTACGATAGTAGCCTGCCTCTAATTGTTCTTTTGCGCAAGCAAAGTTATACTTATATATATACTCGTTCTCACCGCGTCATATTATTGTTTCTTCTCGGGCCAAGTATACTGATTACCCCACGACCCTAGTGTTTGCGCTCAGACTGTGAAAATAGGTGAGCATATACGCTATACGATGTCTATCAAACAGCAAACAGCTTATAGAACCATACCAGCATACATTTGTATAGCTATGGTAATCGCGCCGCATGTAATATGCGATGTCTTGTCTAATCGCCTCTTAGTAAATGTGTCTGATGTTCCGAATATATTTCGGGTGTAAAACAGGATTTTACAAACACCGCACAGTTTAATGACGTTATACGACATATGTTTAATTGCCTCTGTCTATTGCTAGAAATACTCCCGAGCGAGTTTATTTCCGTTATCCAATTCGAGTCGTAAAACCTATATGACAGGTCACTCGTTATTTTGTTTTTTTTCATTTGATTGATGGCCTACATGATTGTATATCCCTGTATTTGTTCGCTCAACCATGTTCCTACTATTTGCAGGATCACCATGTCAAATTTTCAAGATTGTGTGAAATCGTCAAACGATCAATTCAATCATTAGTTCGTCTGAACTTCCGGAATGCACAGCGCGGCTACGACGAACAATAACTTCAAAAACTATAGAGAGCTACACAATTTACCATAGACATCAATAAAACATATACGCAAATGATTGAATAATTGGTCGAGAGACAACCATTATAAAAGAATTGAAAATTGCAATAGGTATAACCATTCAGCACCATCATTAACGCTGTTAATGCAAGAGTTTTTATATTCTGATTTATTATTTTGCGTTTCATGTTATGTCTTATTTTCTCTCATTTGCCCTTTTATTCTTTGTTCTCTTTATTTTTGGTAGACGTGTAAGGCGTGGTTTCAGAAGTATTATATGTGACCACTCTATTTAGGGTACTATAGAATAATCATATTTATCCCGTAAATTTTCATATTTATACTTGGTAATTGGAAAACCAATGGGGTTAACACACGGGCAATTGTCTGTTTTGAGTACTTGTTAAAATGCAGCCTTCAAATATATTTTAGTGACATAGGCTGTTTCAACGTGGGCACAGTGTAAATACTCGCTTGTTTCCCGAAGTGTTATATATTTGTAAAGCAATAGGAGTTTTCTGTAAATAAAAATTGACTTAAATATAAATAACACAACATAACAAACTCATTAAAAAACAATTCTTACCGAACTGTGCGTTGATCCGAACTAATCTTACATAAATTTAAAATTTCATAATAAATATCTTAATTTTTTGGGCAAAGAGAAAGAAAATCGGTTAATAAATCCGTTAACAAATACTATACAACTAAAGACTCATTTGGCCTACAACTAAAATATAACGAACTTAGAGGTAGAGTACTTAAAGCAGGAAAACACAACGATTTCCAATTAGCGTGCTCGTCTTATCGCACAACTTGGAAGCCGGAATTTAAATGCATTAAAAGCCGATGCACATTTATTACGTCGATGGCAAGCGATGAGAGCGATGCGCGATTATTGTGACGTCACGTCCTGTACCACCGGCTGATCGCCCTAGTAGAAACTTGTTCTTATCCATCGATCGCATCGCTCTCAACGCCGAGGTTTGGCGGGAAATCTCAGAAAACTTCGCGAGCGTGCAAAAATGAATCAAGAAGACAACTTCATATACTCATGGATAAAATATGATAAACTAAACATAATAATTGGATCAAAATCTCTGAAATTTTAGACGAGACTGGTAGGTTACACTTATTAAATACAGTAGGTGTTATGTGCTTAGGCTAGATTAATAATTTTAATATCACGCCTTTGTAATTTATTATATCAAAGAACATTTGAAACTATTGCAGAAATAATTCAATGGGTTAAGGCGCAAATGGATTTGCAGTTGGCTTATTGATGCCTACTGGAAGATGCGTTGCTAATTCAATCTGTTTTGCTAAAACAGCAACGATAGAATTGTAAATCATTTGTTAGAAACTTTGATCGTAAATATGGGTCTTTGGTTCACAACGGCCTAGATTGGAAGAAGCAAGTCGAGAAATTGTCGATAAGAATAGCAAGTAGAAAAAAATCCCACATGCATTGGACGATGGTGCGGCGAAGGTGAGTGATGTCACTTCCTCTTTTACTAATCTAAACATCGGCGCGAAAACGTTTGTCCCGAACATTAACTCTGAAGTCTTTGTGCCCAGTAAGATAGTGGAGATGGCTGAGAATTCCCAAAGAAGCCGAGATAATAAGCTCCGGACCCGAATCACTTGGAGATGGAATATGTTTTTTGTAAACATATCGCACCGAGATGGAGTATGACACGGAGATAGTTGACGAGTACTGACTAAGGAAGAGGCGCAAATAAGATAGATGAGCATGTTGCTCCCTAACCACCAGCATCTCTTCCTGAAAAACTGTTCTCCTCCAGCAAAGAGGAGCACTTCAATGTGGTCATCATCGGCCACGTCGACGACGGTAAGTCAGCAATCGGTGGTCAGTCCGTGCGCTTCCTTGGGATGGTGGACAAAAGCAAATTGATGTACGAAAGAGACGATGGAAAAGCAGTCGAAGTAGGACGGGCGTCCGAGACCGATACGAAACATTTCACAATTTTCATTGCACCAGAAACTACGAGTTTTGTGTCGAACAGGATCGAGAAGAGTGGAGAGGTGGTTCATGTGTTTAACCCAGTGGACTTTGCTGTCGCCCCAGTAATGAGGGCATCGTGGCTAGCGATAAGGGCTGGTGGTTTATTACTGTTTAAAAGGGACAATGTGAACTTTAACGGATTATTTTGGGGGGATTTTAAGGATCCACAGGCGACCGGCGAAACCGAGAGAACCCAACACTATACAACAAACCCTTTTCTAGAATATCCACATAAATGTAACCATTTGCAAACAAGAAGGAAGAAAATGTCCTATCGAGATCCAACTTTTTTTAGCTGTTGTGTAATGAATATAGTATTAACTAATGTGTAATGAATATAGTACTAACTGTTGTGTAATGAATATAGTATTAGTTATTTTGTAATAAATATAGTGTTAGTTATTGTGTAATGCATATAGCATTACCTAATGTGTAATGAATATAGTACTAGCTGTTGTGTAATGAATATAGTACTAGACTCTAAAGTTTTTTTATTTCTATGTGGTGGGTTTAAATTCCTTGCCTTTTTGGACGCTCGTCGGTTTTACGTTATTGTCTTGTTTCGTTGATTACTTGATTACCTGATTTTATGTATATTTGGCTGTGACTTTTTGCTTTAAGCGAGTAGTTATGTAGTAGTTCTGTAGTTATACAGTTGTGTAGTTGCATTGTGGAGGTTAAGGATATAGACCGAAAAAGATTCAAATAACTTTGGCTGAAACGCTACATTATGTAATGAATATCATGTAGCATCTCAATTTTTTTGTCGCCTAGTGTGACTTTTTCATTTTGAGTTATATTTATGTGTGACGTTATGTTTTTTTAAACCTCTTGTTGTCGTTTTTCTGTGTTGGCAAGTGCATGTTTTAATCGAGTTCAATATGTAATAGATGTTAATATTTTTCTTTGTTATGTTTATCAAGTTCGGATGGTAACCCGAGAATCCTTCAGTTTCCGATTGCATAACCAAACTTATTAATACACTTTGTATGAGATATCCCACAATGGATTAGCTAATCAGACATCCCGTTTGTTAAATTAAATTGAAAAAATATTAAATTTTCAATGGTAACTGGGAAACCCATTAAATAATAAAAGTGGGTATAAATATAGTGAGGGTAGAAACATTATTGACTTATTTAAAACAAGGTTTCTTTTAACCTTACTTTACCAAAACATATTTGCTACTTTTAACTTACCCTGGTGTTCGTAGATCCCTGTAAACCATGAAGAAAAGTTTCAGGTTCATTAGCTGTCACCATTAAGTTGTGAGGTGCTAAACAGGATTTGAAGGCAAACGCAAGATCACATGCGTGGACTGGGTTCGAAGGAAATGTGATTGTTATGTCAGTTGGCAGGCATTGTTCAACTTTATTTATTATATCATTATCATTAAGCTCATGAATCCAGCCTGACACTTTACCAAGTAAAGTATTGAAGTTGTTTTTGTTTGGATCAATTTCTTGTCCTGAAATTATATCCAGAATCATTTCCGTTTTTTTCTTAAAATCTTTGATCTCTGAAGTTGGGAAGATGAGTTCCAGATCCGTTTTTGAAGTCGGGTTACAAATGCCGAACAAGAATCTTGCCACAACTTCCCACTGGAACTCTTGGAATATGGAGCTGTAACGTTGAAATTGTTCATATGGCATGAAGAGCATCATGTACACAGCAGTGAGAAATTCATGCCACATGAGGTGAGAAAAGTAACTTCGCTTATGTCCTTCTAATATTTTCATCCTCATGCCTGATGCTTTGTCAACATAATGTGTGCATAAAGTTATTGGCCATTGTTTCTTTGATCTTAACTTTCTTGAAGTCCTTAATATTAAAAACTAGTTTTTGTTTTTTGAACCCTTTAAAAGCTAATTGACTTAATTTAACCAGTTCCAAGCTGATTTGTTCTTCCGTCATGTCAGATTTCATGGAGTGCTCAGAAGTCATGTAGTGAGTTAGTGCATAGATTAAGACTTGCGTCATTGAGTTTATCTCTTTGCCTGTAGATAGACAAATAATAAGGCAAGCCATGATCAGAATGCAATTGACCGGGACATAACACAATGCAGAAAGATTCGGTCGTTCCTTCAGATATTTTTTTATTTCAGGATACCTTTCACCACAGATCTGTGTTCCGAGTTCATCTATGGCATTTTGATCAAGGCCCAGCACTTCAAGAACGAAAGTTGGTCGACAATCAGGGTGTATCTGATAGAACTGACCTGGTCTAGAAGTCACAAGTTTTATGGCATTAGGTAGAAGAGAACCATTAAGAAAGTTCTTGATAATGTCCTCTGGCTTCTCCTTTCCATTGATCGTGCAGCGGTGGGTCTTTTTGGAAAATTTGGTTGCAGCTTCATCTAATCCATCCATCACAATGACAACATTGTGATTATTCTGCAACATGTCGATCACTGCATTGTTTTCCTTGTTCGAATGGGTAGGGAACATAGTCATGCCGTTGTCAATGAGAAATTGAAACATTGTTACTTTTTTCTTAAAATTAACATTTTTCATTGAAATGTAAAACAAATATTCGGTGTCTGGTAAAATTATTTTATCCAGAATGGATTTAGTCACCATCTTGCTAAGGGTACTCTTTCCGATTCCAGGTAACCCTAGAACGCTTATAGTGTTTCCATGTTGCTTGATATACAGTTCTTTGGCTGCATCACTTTTGCATTGCTTTTCAGCTTCCATTTGCGCAGTTTCTTTAGCTTTAGTAAAAATTTGGTCGATAGAAATTCTTGATGCATTAGATTGATAGATTGTATCTAATCTCTTTCGTTCCATATGGTTCTGCCAGTCATGACTTTTCTTCCAATCAGCATCAGATCGTTGAAATGACGGTAGATATTTGAAGTTGAACCCTCTCTATGGCTTGTTCAAGATGAATTGGCAGGATGGTTTCTCCAACAACTTCGTTTGCTCTAACAATCAACTTCTGCTTCAATTCTTTAGCTGAAAATATTTACAAAAGTACGATTTATTCTGATTTTATTTGGGTTGTAATGAAACTTTGTCATTTGACCTAAATTGTGGATAATGAACCGGGAAAATTCCCATGGTACTATAAAATGCATGAAAGTATTCTTTATAGAAATTTCCCGGGGCCATGAAAAAATAAATTGGGCTAATTTGGAATTTAGTTTCATTTCGCGAATGTGCTTGACAAGAAGCTTTAATTTAAAACATTTCTGGTGAAATGTTACTAAATCTAACACTTTTATGGTTTTTTAACTACCCAAGAAAATGAATTTTTATTTGACACCTATGGCTTTTGGTCGATTCACACCAATAAAACGTGTTTCGGTCCGACGATTTGTGTGAGTATCGATATACACTTATAATTTTATATGAAAAAAAAGGTGAAAACATCATAATTCTATCGTCATAGGATGCCAATTAACTTGGTTAAATCCTATATTGGATAACCTAAATATGCTAATAGAAACTGAAAAAATCGCATTTTATACCAGAACCAACCTAAGAAGTGTGGCATAGTAATTTAAAGTGGTGCCAATATTTTGAATTTTGACAATCAAAAAACAATATCTCGGATAAATACATTGTAGGGTAAATGTATTGGTTTCATCTGTACAAATAAAACAATGACATTTGTTTTTGCTTACAGTTCATATAACCCATATAAACAAGCAGTATGGAAAGTGCTGTAGACAGAACAAAAAAACATGATAAATAAAATGAAAATTAACACCAACAACTTACAAGACAGCACAAGTAAATTAGTTAAATAGTGATACCAATCTAGTTTGAAAACAAAATGTTTATCGGGATGATAGCTATCATTTTGAAAGTTACTAGAACATTTTAAAAAGTGAAGCATTGCCTTGGTTATTTGTGTGCATTATTTCTGGTTTCCTTTTTTTGTTATTTTGGAGCACTTCATTTTTCTGTAGCCTCTGGTATGTACTTTTCAGTTACCGGCAGTAATTTGCAGAAGTAAAATTGATATTCTACCAGACTGTTTCATTGCAAAATATTTCCATATCTGTATCAGTGCTGTAAGATGATGAACTTGAATTACTGGAACTGGCCAAGTCATGCTGTAAACACAAATGTATATTCAACATTTAATATACACAATCCACTTGTCATTGTTTCCAAATTTTTAATTACAAGACCAAAAAATAAGTGTACAGGATTATAGGATTGATTTTATTTGTTTCACTATGGTAATGCAATTATCGATGCTAGAACCCAGGGCCTGTGGTAACTTAATGATTGCCTAGATGCAAAACTTCATTTTACCATTCAGTGCAATAAAACGAAAGGTTGAAGGTGCGAAACTGGTCGCTAGCTAGTCGGTTGTGTCCTTGGGCAAGGCACTTTACGGACATTGCCTGAACCCAGCGGATTAATGGGTTCTACTAAATTGAAGGAACGTGTCTATCATGTAAAACACACTGCCATAGCTCTGGTAACCCGACGATGGGTGCGAGGTGATCTGATGATTGCCCCTGTGTTAACGCCCTTGGTTTTCCCATTCACGAGGATAAAGATGAATATCCTATCCTAAAACATCCTTATGTACAAAAGTGGTTAACAAAAGTTTTGCTAAATATTAGAATTAAAATCGAACTTGTAACGGGTAGTTTGGCAATCGGATATGTACCGCTGTAATGGTATCATAACTAGATACTTACAAAAAGTAGAATCATATATAGAATATAATATATTTATAAATGTAACACTTTACACACTTACCAGTCTCATTCAAAACTTGAGCTATAATATTCCAAGTTAACTCTGGTACAACTCAATTCATATACCGGTATGCAGACCTGGAGTTATTAGGCTTATATTTGCCGACTTAACATTCAATTCTTGAATTAGTAGTTAGAAGTTTTCTCAGATCCACCATAATTTTACATGCTAAATATATATTTAACCAGTACCTATAGCCTATCCGGAAAATTTATGTGAGTTTAAGTACCGGTACTGGGTTTTGTTCAGTTTAAGCTACACAACAGACTTACCTGAGATGTTGAACTAGTGCTATGCATTATTTGTTAGGCTATTTAAGCACAACAGACTAAGATACTGATTTTAAACTAAATATATCTATCTGCCTTGGCCTAATTGCTGCGTACTTTAGACCATATTCACTTCAACCCTAAATGTTACGGTTATTAATCTCAAAATTGTTGTATACGATTTCTATTATTTCCATTGTTACCAAAACTGTGGGCTCGCTTTTTTTAGAGCTGGTTGCTTAAGGTTGGCTGAGCTAGATTCAGCTGGCTGCCTTACGGTCTCTGGCGAGCTGCGCAGTGGAAAGTCTATTACGTTTACTCTCCACAAAACGCCTACCAAATATTATGGTAGCCACGATATTTAAAGTCTTGATCTCAGAACTCGAAGTCTAACTCTTGATTCAGTTTAGTAATATTTTGCGTCTTATTCAATATACGGTTTATTCGCCACTCAAGTTACTTGGTACGTTATTCAGAATGACGCCAGTTGTATAGTCTAAGGTACGTTATACAGCATGACGCAAGTTATCTCAAGTACGTTATATTATCTTGTTCAAATTTCCAGAATATATACGGCATTTACGAGGTGCGAGAAGTTTACGTGCGAGACGTTTTACATCTACACGTTTTAATAACTGTGGGGATTTAGGTGGGAAAACTATGTTAAACACAAAGGCCCATACAAGGTAATAATTACGTAACGGGTAATAATATGTGAGAGTCGGAAAACTTCAAATGCAAAAATAAACAACGTAAAAACACAAAATATTTAAGAAATAAAATAAATTAAAACAAATATAGATTATACGAAATGCTACAACTTCTCTTTTTTTCCACATTTTGTTAAGCTTGAGAATATAAAATCACGGTATCGTTGAGCATTTCGAATGTTCAGTCGAAATAACAATCGAATAGATGTGGTGAACGATCTCACGGAGTTTCGAGCATTTTACACGTTGATCCTGCAAATATACTAGAATAACCTGGTTGGGTGAATAAGTACAAAGCTATAATTGTGCAATCGTGCATTACAATATGGTGTCATGTATGTTAATACGTGATAAATGTTATCTAATATGTATAGGAAAAGTGTCATCTCACATTCAAGGTAGCAACGCCACAATTTGCATCACATGAGCCATATTTCCAT
>CH001374.1:2021-16030 GCA_000149265.1 Ciona savignyi | reverse complement strand
GGGTGCAGCATAACTGGGGTAAGGCTGGGTGTATTAGGGGCCCGTATTACAATGACTGGGTGCAGTATAACTGGGGCTAAGGTGGGTGTATTAGGGGGCCGTATTACAATGACTGGGTGCAGTATAACTGGGGCCAAGGTGGGTGTATTAGGGGGTTCGTATTACAATGACTGGGTGCAGCATAACTGGGGCCAAGGTGGGTGTATTAGGGGGTCGTATTACAATGACTGGGTGCAGTATAACTGGGTTGGTGTATTAGGGGGCTCGTATTACAATGACTGGGTGCAGCATAACTGGGGCCAAGGTGGGTGTATTAGGGGGCTCGTATTACAATGACTGGGTGCAGTATAACTGGGGCTAAGGTGGGTGTATTAGGGGGCTCGTATTACAATGACTGGGTGCAGTATAACTGGGGCTAAGGTGGGTGTATTAGGGGGCTCGTATTACAATGACTGGGTGCAGTCAACTGGGGCTAAGGTGGGTGTATTAGGGGGTCGTATTACAATGACTGGGTGCAGCATAACTGGGGCCAAGGTGGGTGTATTAAGGGGCTCGTATTACAATGACTGGGTGCAGTATAACTGGGGCTAAGGGGGTGTATTAAGGGGTTTTTCTTAATAAAAATGGTATTTTTATCTTTACTATAAATGGTAAGTGCTATAAGTGTGTTGTATATTTACTATAAGTGTGTTGTATATGATAGACATTTTCCTTTAATTTGTTAAAACCCAATAATACGCCCGGTTCAAGCAATGTCCGTTAAGTGCCAAGGACACAACCGACTAACTAGCGACCAGTTTCGAATATGCAACCATTCGGCTGAAAGGCGTCGCACTAAACCACCAGACTAATCGGTCGGACAAAAAACAAAGCCAGCATATACAATTATATACAATACGCCTTGTTACAAGTAGTCATAAAGACATTTAATACCTCAGTGTTCAAGATCCTAACAAAATGATACACAAATTACTGTATTAAGGTTCATAATGTTTAATACATGAATCAAATATGCAAGCTTGAACACTGCATTAACAATGTTTAATATCATTTATGTATCGTAATTTTTTAAACAAAAGTTTCAATCAAGACCTAGCGGAAAATCGTGTTTCATTTGAAAATTACATGACTCTTGTGCAAACAATTTTTCATAGACTGTTTGGTAATAATAATAGTATTTACTATCAATTGGTGTATTAATAACACTAGCTATTCTAGCAGATTCAAGAAAATAAATAAATGAGTTATAATATTTCTTTTGAGCAAAATAACTCTGGGCGAGATTATTATGAGCAAGTGTGTGCAACATTGTTTCACACTTTGCTTCTTCTAACAATCCTAAAGCTTTTCTCGATAACTCTATTGCCTTCTCATTATCTCCAACCTTAATAGATGAGAGAGAAGAGGACAGTAACAATGTAGGTTTGATGTGTTGTTTCACATGTTTCGCTTCTTCTGTTTGTTCCCATTCTTCATAACAATGTAGAATTATTTCCCACACGTAAGTTGCTTGATCAAAGCAATACAGATCATCTAAGCAGTCAGCATATTTCCACAACACAACACATTGCCTCCATTTATCCTCTGTTTCCATGACCGACACCATCCTTTCATCCAATATATAAAGCTCAGATTGAACATCTACTTCTCCATGGTTCCGCAAGCCTATCCTGCATCGAAGTTGATTGATTTTAGCATGAAACAAATGAACAACGTCGCTGCATAGTGGAAGTATTTGTCCACATAACTCCAAGCCAACCTGATATTCTCCCATACGATGTAAAGTACCCACCACTTCTACACATTTTCCTATCCCAACCTCACTGATTTCAATTTCGGAACCGAGTTTTAACAATTCCAGCTTCAATTCGTCCTCAAAATTCAACCACTTTAACATATCAAGTTGTCCTTCAAACTCCCACCCAGAATCTTCCAATTTATCAAGAGAAAGTGGAGAATTCATTGTTAATTTCTCGTGCCACAATCGATGCAACATATTTGTAGTTGCCATGAATGTTATGAGGTTTGTTTTCCCAAGAAGTTTAACTAAACCTGTAACAACTTTCTTATAACCAGAACCTTCCATAAAAATGTCATTCTGTCTTCTCTTTGATTGGTAAACTTTAAACCTGAGCTCACAAGCTATTGCCACCATAAATCGAAGTTTTTGAGCCACGATTCCACTACATCTTTTATCTTCTTCCAATTTATCAATGATTTTAAAACATGATGACTCTTTGATGCAATAAATTCGACCAATCGCTGCAACAAAGATGGTTGCACTTCGAAAGAACACTCGTTTAATGTTGTAGCTTTGAAAATCAGATGATGCACTAAATTGTTGTTCTACAATGTCAAAATTCTGCAAATCCTCGTCAATTTGTTTAAACAGCTCCGAAAATTCACTTTCCGTGTCATTACTCTCTACAACAGTATGCGACTTTCGCTGAAATTCATCAAAAGTTCTTTTATCGCCAGATATATAGCAAGTTTCGCCTAGCATGTCACCTAGGTGATATCCTTCTTTTAGAATTTCCTTTGGTTCCAGGAGTTTAAGCATTTCATCCACTGTTTTTATTAGTTCAGTTTCCCACGGTTTGTCTGTAGTAGGTTCTCTGCCAAGTGGAATTTTGCTTGCATGTGGCATCATGCCATCGAATGTAACACCATTTGGTGTGACCTTGTCATAAAACCAATTTAAACTTGGAATTGCAACAGAAGGAATCAACGTTTCTCCGAGATTGATTATAACAATGTGAAAAATCGTGGAAAACCACCTGAAGTATTCCATAATCGTTTCCTGATCTTTTCTTTCAGCAACGTCATTTTCTAGAAGAATAATAAACTCAAAGTCTGAATAGAGTGTAATTTCAGATCGTGCCAAAGAACCCATTCCTGCTAGAGCATATTTGCATGGAGGTTCCCCCATAATCTCAATGCACTCATTAGAAACGAATCTCATGAACCCAATGTCATCCTTTGTAACTTCAGTTTGAATATTTCGAACAGCTATGACTTTCTGATTATTCAGTGCCAGAAGTTCATTATTAAAACATTCGTCTGTGCCTTTTCGCAACTCCTCTAATACAGCCTTTATTGTATCAGATAGAAAAAAAAAGTTGTCTCTTTGTTTGGCCTTAGATTTCAGCAGAACAGCAGAGCAGAACCTTTGAAGTTCTTCTTGGATTTGTTGGTTGTTTGGCTCCCTTACAATAGCAGCGTTAAGCAGAGCTGCACTGCGAATACAATTCCTCTTTTTATTCTCAGTTTTATTCTCATAAACCTTGGCAAGTTGACAAAATATTGGAACTGATTTTATCGGATCTTTTTCCTTCCCATTTCTATCACATAATGACTTTAACTGCTGAACCAGATTCTTCTCAATCTCACCAATCTTATTAAATTGCATTTCGTCCTTTGTAGCTGAGAAACAACTTGATAATAAAGTTCCAAACATCCGTTAAAACACACTGCAAAGCACTAATTAAGCCCGATAAAGGCACACAGAGGCTCATAACAGCAAACTTACAGCGCAAAGCTTTTAATTGAACATAAACCGAGATTGTTAGATAGAATTACAATGGTATCAAATATACCAGGAGTGCCACCAGTGCGCATCATGCTCGGTGTTTCTGTCAATAATTAAACACGAAATTTAAACCTTTTTGTTCTACTGATCATCCGTGTAGGACAAACCGTCATCTTGGGTTACCAACATAGCTGATTCCTTTGTAGAGAATAAGATGGAATAGGATATCCACGTTTATCACAGTGAATGGGAAAAGCAAGAGGGTTAACACACGGGCAAATCATCAGATCGCTAGATTACCTCGCGCCCATCGTCGGGTTACCGGAGCTATTGCAATGTATTGTGAATGATAGACACGTTCCTTCAATTCGATAAACCCATTAATCTGCTGGGTTCAGATAATGTCCCTAAAGTGCCTTGCCAAAGGACACAACCGACTAGCTAGCGACCAGTGTCAAACCAGCAACCCTTCGGCTAAAAGGCGACACACTAAACCACCTAGATATTCTGTTGGACGAATAATAAAAGTACTGTCCGCTTTAAACATTTGAGATATAATTTCCTTGAGCAAACAATGGTAATATGAAGAAATGTTTTAAACCACCCCACCCACATATGAAGAAATGTTTTAAACCACCCCACCCACATATGAAGAAATGTTTTAAACCACCCCATCCACATATGAAGAAATGTTTTAAACCACCCCACCCACATATGAAGAAATGTTTTAAACCATATGTAGTAATCACCCCCATTCACAGGGACCAGGTGTAGAGCTGATGCCAGGCAGCAAGGCTGAATTAGATGGCAACCACATCCACCACTACCCACTACAAACTGAAGGAGTGGCATCTGGGAAGGGAGCTATTCATTTGCATGTAAGTTGTATGACGTGGGTGGATTTTGTATTAGCTGAAATATTAGTTATTGCAGTGTGTTGTGTGTGATTCACACTTTAATTTAGTAGAACACATTAATCCGCTGGGTTTCATTTACAATCATACAATTGAAAACTTTAGCGTGTTGATTATTGGTGTTAATAAGTGATTATTGGCATTTTCTTCCCATTATTACATCATTATAGTCATTAATTTCTTCACAATTTGTCTATTCGCATTAAATCGACATTGTTCTTAATAATTGCATTGTAACGTCATCATTCCGATTATTACGTCATAAATCATATTATAATCATCATAAAAACCCCATTGTTTTTTATTAAACCGACATTATTACGTCATAATTTATCACATTTTACTACTGTTTACTAACCCAGGGTTCTATAACCTGCGGCTTTTTCATCCTTCTGATGCGGCTCTTATAAATTTTATTGCTACTGTAGCGAACGCTTAATAAGTTTAGTACCTATGCATAAGTGAAACAAACAGAAGAACACTCGCGTCTTTATCTCACACAGTGTTGTTTTCCTTTTATTACGAAAAAATTATTAGTTTTGCGGCTCCCAGTGATTAATATTTTGTGGAATATCGGGTTAAAATGATTCATAAGTGCAAATGGTTGACGACCGCTGGGATATGCTGTTAGTTTCTACCTCGAAAAATAAAATTATTGTGATGATATGACGTGAATAATGGTATTATGACGTATGACGTGAATAATGGTATTATGACGTATGACGTGAATAATGGTATTATGACGTATGACGTGAATAATGGTATATAATAATGGTATTATGACGTGCCACAGGTGATAGAACCACCACAAGCCAAGTTATCAAACAACCAGATATGCGGGGAGGGTGGGTCCTCCATCACTATGGGGCGCCATAGAGCAGCACGTTTGAACAAGCAATCGGGGGATGCCCCTTCTATGAGAGCCATCGATGAGAAAGGTTTGTGATGTCATAATGTGGCTATGATTCACAATACACACAATATACAATGTTTAAATGTTTGTGTGAACGTGAGGTTAACATTTACTTATGTTTATTCTTGTAATAAGGAAAAGCAAGGGGTTTAACACACGGGCAATCGTCAGATCACCTCGCGCTCATCGTCGGGTTACCGGAGCTATTGCAGTGTGATGTATATGATAGACACGTTCCTTTAATTTAGTAGAACCCATTAATCCGCAGGGTTCAGGCAATGTTCGCTGAGTGCCTTTCTAAAGAAACAACCGACCAGCTAGCGACCAGTTTCGCACCTGCAATTTTTCAGCAAAGATTTTTTATGCAAAACGTTATCGTCTGGTTTCGATCCACCCACCTACCGGCTGGCCTAGCGCATAATCCGCATAACGAACGAACCGCTCTCAGGCGAACTGATTGGAAACTTCGTCAACATCCAAATGTCCAACAACACTTTCGAAGATCTTGATATCTAATATTGAGCTGATGTCATCATACCACGTCATCATGACGTAACGCTGCTGTTTTCAAGTGCCTTGTAAATACCACTGTGTAGACAACGAAACGACAATTGTTGCGTCACATTGTGTTTTTATATGACGTCAGAAACGACCACTGTTACGTCACACTGTGTGTTCGTTACCTAAAGTTTTGTTCTTGAGATTCCTTTTAAATAAATGTTTTTATAGAAATGTTATATTTTCCAGAAAAACTTTAAAACGCGAAAATACTTCAATATATTGTTGTAGAAACAAATCAAAACGCGGTGTCGTGATTATCTGGGTTAAAGTTCATGAATTCTAGTTGATTGTCATGAAACGATTAAGTCGTAATAGCTTGGTGGGTTAGTGCGTTGCATATTATTGGGACCGTTTGTAGGTTCGAAACCAACCGCTAACTCATATAGGGTTGTGTATGCTTCAAAATGGCACTTAACGGACATTGTCTGAAACGAATTAATCGGTTAGCACTTAACGAAGATCGCATGAACCCAGCGGGATTAATGGGTTCTACCAAATTGAAGGAACGTGTGAATCATACACAACACACTGCAATAGCTCCGGTAACCCGACGATGGGCGCGAGGTTATCTGACGATTGCCCGTGTGTTAACCCCCTTGGTTTTCCCATTCACGGGGATAAACATGAATATCCTGTGAGTTTGTTTCCGTTAGGTTGTAGATTCGGATTTTCCATCTTTTTTTATTTACTGAACATCCTATATCATAACCCGATTGTTTCATTATTGATAGAAACCTTACACAAACAACCAAGGTTAAGGTTGGTTTCGTTCCCACTACCTTCCGACTTTTATTATTGACTGTTTTACCCTCGACTCTAACGGTTGGGTTTTATTGATTTTGTTTTTCTTTAATAATATTGAAACTGACATTTTAGATAATATGACTCGACGTAATATTTTCCTTATGAAACTATTTTTAGGAATTAATTTTAAGACTGTTTTAAACTTAAATAACCTATGTTTTCCCATGCCAACAATATGATACAACACAAGACGCTAAGAAAATAACAAACTTTTCATTCTCGTTCTTAAAATAACGTTTTCAACTGATCACGTGACTGGTACTTTACTCCTACCATGACTTTCTATGACCCCAAAAACTACGTTTCAAACTTGAGCTTGTCCGGGCCCGACTTCGATAAATAGGTAAAATGAAAATTAACAAAATATGAAAAGTGTGGTAACAAAGCAGCAAATGGAAGATATTTGTCAGTTGTTGTTAACATTTCCGACAAATAACAACATTACGACTTGTGATAACGAGCTAGCGGGTTTTACATTCCATTTTAATTTAAAAAAGGGGAAAACACCTAAACCGATAATTTTTTATTAATCTCATTCTGAATTCGTCGTTTATTGACGAAACAATCGCGAAGCGTGTTTTCCTTTATTATGAAGTCACAGAACAAATCTAAGCAACAATAGCACATTATGACGGTGTCAAGAAGATAGCTATATACAAATAATTCTGCTGGATGCATTATTACGTAACATTGAAAACAATGATGTCAGAAACAAATCGTCCGCACGATGTCGTCCAAGGGCACGATTTGAAGACCAGTGGCTCTCTTCTCCCCACTAGCGGCGGAGATTTCAACGGGTGAGTCCTCGGTCTGTGGGGAGATATATGACGTCAGTGGGGAATCCCCAGTGGGTACACGCAAGTTATTATACGGGTCGGGTTACCGTGTACGTACTGTCGGTGTCAGGGTTATTACAGTAGGATTATTATATTTCTACCCGTGAATGGGAAACCAAGGGGGTTAACACACAGGCAATCTTGAGATCACCTCGCGCCCATCGTCGGGTTACCGGAGCTATTGCAGTGTGTTGTGTATGATAGACACGTTGCTTCAATTTGGTGGAACCCATTAATCCGCTGGGTTCAGGCAATGTCCGTAAAGTGCCTTGCCCAAGAACACAACCGAATAGCTAGCGACCAGTTTCGCACCTACAACCCTTCGATTAAAAGACTGCGAACTAACCAGACTATGCAGTAGAACACACAATAGTAAAAACCAACTATAACTAGTTTCGGCCCCACAACCTTTCAACCCCAAGCACCCTTCATATGCGAGCCAGTGCAATATTCCCCCATACCTTGAGACTTCCGTCCAAAGCACGAAGATCAGATATGAAGGTACGAGCCACCTCCATCGCTCCTACCTCCTCGAAACAATAATCGGTGCTGACCAATCGCAGGTCACATGAAGGATTCGGAATGTAATCAACGAATATGTTTAAGAAGCACCTGTATGACGTAATATGATGACGTGTGATGACGTAATATAATGACGTAATTATAACGTTTGATATTTTAATATAATGACGTAGTATGAAAACGTTTTGTGTCGTAGTATAATGACGTGAAATCATGACGTAAAAATAGCGGGATTATGACGCGTCGCACTCTAATCTGAATTATGACGTAAAACCCAAGTAATTATTTTCCATTATGCTGAAGAAATAAAAAAATCCCAGAATCGACATTATGACGATTAAATCCCAATGCGCATGCGCAAAAAGATTGCATTCAAGCATTGTTACGTCATTGAAACCTGATATTTATTTTCGCGGCTCAGTTCCAGCTCCTACAACCCCCCTCACACACAAACACAAGCACGCGCGCACACACATACACGCACGCGCGTAAACAGCACTGCATTTGCGGTCAACATGGTTTCCCGTTCCTCGGGGATTCCCCGCATGTGCGATAATGCGTCTCTAATTCCTGGAACTGAAACCATTCATGCGTGAGATTCCACGGACCCGATATTCTACAGGTGCCGTCGCGTTCCGCGTGACTCTCACCGAGGAGTCGCTATTGTTGTGTGTTTGTTACGTAACAATGGTTAACCATAAACACGCGACAGCTAAATTAGGTGTCTTACGATACCCGTGGATAAAGCCTGGCTTCCCACCCACGAGGATATAAATGAACCAACCATTCACACACTGTAATAGCTCCAGCAACTCGACTGTGAGCATGAGGTGTCTTACGATACCCGTGGATAAAGCCAGGCTTCCCCACCCACGAAGGATATAAATGAACCAACCATCCAACACACTGTAATAGCTCCAGCAACTCGACTGTGGGCATGAGTTGTCTTACGATACACGTGAATAAAGCCTGGCTTCCCACCCACGAGGATATAAATGAACCAACCATCCACACACTGTAATAGCTCCAGCAACTCGACTGTGGGCATGAGTTGTCTTACGATACCCGTGGATAAAGCCTGGCTTCACACCCACGAGGATATAAATGAACCAACCATCCACACACTGTAATAGCTCCAGCAACTCGACTGTGGGCATGAGGTGTCTTACGATACCCGTGGATAAAGCCTGGCTTCCCACCCACGAGGATATAAATGAACCAACCATTCACACACTGTAATAGCTCCAGCAACTCGACTGTGAGCATGAGGTGTCTTACGATACCCGTGGATAAAGCCAGGCTTCCCACCCACGAGGATATAAATGAACCAACCATCCACACACTGTAATAGCTCCAGCAACTCGACTGTGGGCATGAGTTGTCTTACGATACACGTGAATAAAGCCTGGCTTCCCACCCACGAGGATATAAATGAACCAACCATCCACACACTGTAATAGCTCCAGCAACTCGACTGTGGGCATGAGTTGTCTTACGATACCCGTGGATAAAGCCTGGCTTCACACCCACGAGGATATAAATGAACCAACCATCCACACACTGTAATAGCTCCAGCAACTCGACTGTGGGCATGAGGTGTCTTACGATACCCGTGGATAAAGCCTGGCTTTCCACCCACGAGGATATAAATGAACCAACCATCCACACACTGTAATAGCTCCAGCAACTCGACTGTGGGCATGAGGTGTCTTACGATACCCGTGGATAAAGCCTGGCTTCACACCCACGAGGATATAAATGAACCAACCATCCACACACTGTAGTAGCTCCAGTAACTCGACTGTGGGCATGAGGTGTCTTACGATACCCATGGATAAAGCCTTGCTTTCCATCCACGAGGATATAAATGAACCAACCATCTACACACTGTAATAGCTCCAGCAACTCGACTGTGGGCATGAGGTGTCTTATGATACCCGTGGATAAAGCCTGGCTTCCCACCCACGAGGATATAAATGAACCAACCATCCACACACTGTAATAGCTCCAGCAACTCGACTGTGAGCATGAGGTGTCTTACGATACCCGTAGATAAAGCCTGGCTTCCCACCCACGAGGATATAAATGAACCAACCATCCACACACTGTAATAGCTCCAGCAACTCGACTGTGGGTATGAGGTGTCTTACGATACCCGTAGATAAAGCCTGGCTTCCCACCCACGAGGATATAAACGAACCAACCATCCACACACTGTAATAGCTCCAGCAACTCGACTGTGGGTATGAGGTGTCTTACGATACCCGTGGATAAAGCCTGGCTTCCCACCCACGAGGATATAAATAACCAACCATCCACACACTGTAATAGCTCCAGCAACTCGACTGTGAGCATGAGGTGTCTTACGATACTCGTGGATAAAGCCTGGCTTCCCACCCACAAGGATATAAATGAACCAACCATCTACACACTGTAATAGCTCCAGCAACTCGACTGTGAGCATGAGGTGTCTTACGATACCCGTGGATAAAGCCTGGCTTTCCACCCACAAGGATATAAATGAACCAACCATCTACACACTGTAATAGCTCCAGCAACTCGACTGTGAGCATGAGGTGTCTTACGATACCCGTGGATAAAGCCTGGCTTTCCACCCACAAGGATATAAATGAACCAACCATCCACACACTGTAATAGCTCCAGCAACTCGACTGTGGGCACGAGGTGTCTTTGAAGTTTTTTTGTAAATTCGACGGACATAGACATCCATTACCAATAAATCACAATCACCTCGTTCTCATGACGTCACGTTGCCTTATAAGGACCGCAGGATTCTCTTTTATCTCGTCGAGCGACCTCCCAAATTCCCGGGATATTTCGCTCCAGTGTTCCGTATTGCTGAAGGTTTCGAAGGGAGCTTTGATTGACATACAGCCGTACTCGAACGCGAAGTATTTCAGGTATGACGTGTGGTCGCAGTAATGCACCACACCCACCTGTGGTTAAAGTGTCGCGTTATAAGTACCTGTGGTTAAAGTGGGTATTTATAAGTACTTGTGGTTAAAGTGGGTAACTACCTGTGGTTAAAGGTCTATAAGACTTGAACGTTGTTATATTTCACCTGGCTTGATCACCGATACACCCAACTAGCTAGCAACCAGTATTGAATCTGCAACCATTCGGTTGATAGGCGACGCACTAACCCACCATCGGTGTACCCCGTGTGACGTAGCACACGTCACGATTCACCCCCACAAATGTAGTAATATGCGTGAAATTATTCAAACCAAATTTAACATTAAGCGAAAACCCCTTTTATACAAATGACCTCCAAACATTATGCTTTCCAAGAAAATCTATTAAGATAGCTGTGCATGTCGGCCGTAAAATATTTCTAGCACGGAATTCTTAAAATTAACCCACGAAATTTCCAGCACGAAATTCTTAAAATCAATTAACGAAGTTTTCACGTTATTGGGGGGATGAGGTATAGTTCCGGAATTGACGTCACGTAATAAGTCGCATATCACGGAAATGACGTAATAACCTCGTGGTATTTCATTTGAGCCAAATCCCAAGCGGATATTTACACAAATCGCGTGTTTTCTTTTTTTAATCTACGTCACAGTTACTGCACGATTTGCCGTTTAATATTGCGTCGGAATCTGACGCTTTACGGATGACGCGACTGTAAGACGCTGAACGCTATACGCATGCAGACTCATCAAGCAACGGTACCTGGCCAATATACGCTTATATTTACTCTGATTATTTATTAACTTTTAAAATAATATTTTTGTTATTGATCTTGCGTAAGTTAAGCAACAGCACCTAATCATATATTGTAAACCCTCTTTTCAACAATACACTGTTATTGTGTGTTGGCAGTATCATAAGCATAACTAACTTTAAAATCTAAATATTTTTGTAATTTATCTTGAGCTCATGAAAAAGCGAATAATTAGTCATTTTTTCGTGCTGGGGTTTAAAATTGAAATCGTTTTCTTTTGCCTGGAGGTAATACAAAATGAGTAATTCATCGTTGTTCTCATAAAAAAACATGGCGATTTAGTCCATAGCTTCCGGACCTTAGCAAAGTTATATATTAACGTCACCCTGGCAACCCGCATCAGTTTTGAAGTTAAACTTATTTTACCCCTTTTTTTTAAGTTGAACTTATTAAACACTTTACAACCACCACCACACGGCATCCCATAATAATGTTCACCATATTCCAGTGCTTCTCAACGTTTTTGACCCAATATTTCCAAACTGACCTTAAGTCATGGGTAAGAAAGAGTTTTTCATAATTTTTACCAAAAAATCATTATTTATTCGTTTATTTGACTCAAAGATAAAGATGGTGAATTAGGAATTTTATGTTTATTTGTAATGGAGTATGCACTGACTTTTAACTAAGGCAACTGTGCAAGCGGACTCATCCAGGCCATTCCTTGGGTTTAGCAACCACGTCTAATTATAGCGAAATTTAATAATTTATTGCTTTTTAGACGTGTTCTAACGACTGTCGTTTAGCCGTTTTTTCCCGTTTTCCAAATTTTTATCAATAGTCCCGCTTCGTGTTTTCACCGTGGAAACAAAAAAATACACTAAACTAAACTATTCCATTGTCTCAAATGAGTCCGCGGACTCGGGGTGAGAAACACTAATGTTCACCAATGCACTAAGGTTCAGCGGTTTTCTTGCTGTAAATCAATGATTTTAACGAGGCCGAGGAGACTTTGGCAGAATTCTTTGTTTGTTTTGTTGCAGCAGGAAATTAGGCCCCAGCATATGCCTGGTACCTCTAAATACTACAGGAGCGCTTGGACCGCTTGGAGCGCATGGAGCGCTTAAATCGCATGGATCGCTTGGATCGCTTACTATACTTAGTAATTACAAAAGCCACGATAATAATGTTAGGGTTAGGGTTAAAGTTAGTTCTGGGGTTGAGATTAGTGTTTAGGACAGGGTTAGAATAACTTTCCATAGCAATCTAAGGGATCCAAGGGTTCCCAAGGGGGCTCCTTTGTAGTATTGAGGCACCCGCCTACGCCTGGCTCAACTTATATTTCGTCTGGACTGCAAACGATTTGCAAGCCTTACCAGGCCTTAATTGGGCATAGAAAACATATACACTCGCATTAATTATGGCATTGATTGTCACCACATGTGCCTAAACTACGAGTAAGTCGTGCTTAGGCTTTGGTTAATTAGCAAACGTAACTAAATCATAGATTCTTTCTCGAAAATTCCAGAGAATTGTCAATCCTGTAACGGTCGGAAATAAAATAGGAGAAAGTCTAGTTTGGATCCTAATTTTAAAACCAGTGCGTTAAACCTAAGTAACTATTTAAAGTAGCCAATGATAGAATTATTTTGAAAAGTTCCAGAGAAATTGTAAATCCTGTACAGTTTGGAAACAAAAGCTATTAATAAAAATCTATTTTGGCTCTTTAATTTAGAACCAGTGCGATAAACAAAGTGACTATTTAACTAAAAAGCGAAAATGCGACGAGACGCTTAACCGGTGAGAGCAACCAGATTCATTAACCGCTGGATTTACCTGGTGGATGAAAGTAGTGATGACGTCAATCATAGAAACCTTATCCAATCGTGGCACGTGACATTGGATGGCTTCCGATAGAGTCTTCCATTCATCTCTGCGTGGTTGTGGCTAATTGTAATTACTGGTTCTCCAACCCTGGCATGGATTCGCACCCAGGATCCCTGGTTCTTCAACCCTGGCATGGATTCGAACCCAGGATCCCTGGTTCTCCAATCCTGGCCTGGATTCAAACCCAGGATCCCTGGTTCTACAACCCTGGCCTAGATTTGAACCCAGGATCCCTGGTTCTACAACCCTGGCCTAGATTTAAACCCAGGATCCCTGGTTCTCCAACCCTGGCCTGGATTCGAACCCAGGATCCTGGTTCTCCAACCCGGCCGGACCGAACCCAGGATACCGA
>CH001375.1:58566-72272 GCA_000149265.1 Ciona savignyi | reverse complement strand
ATGTCCATTCTAAAACAATTGTGGTTTATATACCAAGACGGTTTGGTATTCTCGGTTCGGTGTTAATTTTGTTAGATAGGTGTTATGTTTGTTTTGCCTAGCGGATAAAGTAGAACTTTTTCGCTTGGTCTCTGTGGGTTACCATTGTACTTGTTACTAGAATTCAGCCCTGCTTCGAGCATATCCGTGTTATTGCCCTTGTCTTGAACGGAAAGTTAATTTGTATCTAAATATTTAAGGTATAGGCCATGCTTATCACACTTTTGGTTTGGACTTCTATAACTTCACTTCAAAACTATAATTTCGCTCAAGAACTACGGTTAACAAGAGATAAGTTTATCAACTCTTTAACTCGGCACAGAAACCCATGGTAGAATTACCAAAACTAAAATCACTTTTTGTGGTTTACAATTGAAAGTAAAATTATAAAGTCCCCTATTAGTAGTAAGAATGCCTTTTGTTATGGCGAGTTGCGCAATATGTGTAAGATTTGAGAGTTTTTCAAGTGACTGGTTGTGATATTTTCTGCAGTTAATTTGACTTGTGGCATATGTTTCAAAAATTATTTCTATTATGTATAGAAGTAAAATTAACAAGTTAAAAAAGCTATTGTGTAAAAAACAACGTATTGCACTTTTTTGGCAATAACTTACCGGAAAAGTGGAATACGAATATAAGTCGGAATAAGGTCTTGATACTGCTGGAATTGCGCGTTTTGTTAACGAGTCCTGTTGCGCTATGTCTGGAAAGGTGTCGCAAAAGGACGTAACAAAAAACATTCTAACTCCATGTGAGCACATTTTATGTCATCATTTATTACGTAAGTATATGCTCAAATAAAGTGCTCTGTATTAAGCTTGGTTCAATATCTGGACATATAAGGTTATCTTCGTCCAATATATATCCTTCTGGTGTCGTCACTTCTTCTTTTACCTCACTGATTATCGGCGACAACGATTCTTTTGATGAGTTTGGGTGAAGAAATACAGAGCCAGTTACGTTCATTACATCTTCATAATCCTATTAGAACAGATGAGAGTAAGGTTTTGTGAATAATGGTCCCTTAAAGAGATATTCATATTGTTTTTGCCTTGTAATCCAGCGGGTATGTGTGTGCCACTACTGTCCTAAAATGTTTTTAATGTGACTTTTTAAAAAAGATTGGCTTTTCATGTTTTATTCGAGCGAACTGGAAACGCATTGGCAATTATCACACGGCTACTGTCATATTACCACGCGTCCAACGTCGGTTATTGAATAATGCGAAACGGATTTTTGTAGTGTTTTGCATATTCCTCCGCCCATTTAAGACCATTCCATAATTACATTAAAATCCGTTTCCGTCGATCGTAACGTCCGCTGGGGTGCGCTGCTGAGCACCTTAATCAACTTCTGCGTTTGTTCGTTTTCGCGAAGCTTTTGTACGACTTGCTGATCCAACGCGTATTTCTGAAACGAAAAACCGAATAACAGGTTACTTGGTTTTGCGCATAAGGGGATTAACACACGGGCAATCGTCATAGTCTCGCGCCCATCGTCGGGTTACCGGAGCTATTGCAATGTGTTGTGTAAGATTCCTTCAATTTAGTGAAACCCATTAATCCGCTGGGTTCAGGCAATATCCGATAAGTGTCTTGCCCATGGACACAATCGACTTGCTAGCGACCAGTTTCGAACCTCCAACCTATCGGCTGAAAGGTAGAATGGTTTAAGTGGCATCGGAGTACAATATAAGTCCAAATAAATAGATTGATAGGTTAGTGCGTTGGATTTTATTTCCTTCATAAGGGCGACGGCTAATTTATTTGCTTTAGCTTATACAACCGTGTTAACTCCATATATCTTCGCTTTGAAAGTGATATTTGTTTCAGAGGGCTAAGTTTCTAACCCATGGTGGGCTCGTGGCTAAAGTTATTTTTGTATCAAAATTGCCTTACTTGTGTGATAATAGTCGACGCCGAGGCAAACTATGGGAATGCCAGCTAGGACTTCCAAAAGTTTTAACGTGATTAGACAACACGTTCAAGCCAAATACCTGGCGACAAGACGTGTCTGCCACCAGATTGTGACACAGAAAAATAACGGAATGAAATCTAAATGTGTTTCCTATGAATTTAAAGGGAACCTGTAATAAAGTGAGACAAAACTGACTTGTATTTGCTGCCACTTATTCGAACACCTTCCCCCGTTCGAACACGAGGCTGTAATATTGGATCCTCTGCCGCGTATCTCCTTGGGCTTTGTCACGTGTGCCATGCGCAGAGCACGTATGTGACGTAATCGCTGATGACGTAACATCGATGCCATCCTGGGCGTCAAATCGTCACGCTTTTCATATTCGTCTAATACACTCAGGGGTATTCTAGAAAGATCCGGCTTTTCGCCTGTTTGGAATATAACAATATTGTATGTTCTTTTTTTGTGTTTGACTCTACTGGCAAATGTAAATTTTGAGAACAAATGTAAATTTTAAAATATTGTCCTTGGTTGTACTCAATCGACTAAAACCAAATTAATCAATAAATTGTAAAATTTCGTACTAACCTGTTTTGCAGGATCGAAACTGGTCCCTGGTTAGGTTTTATTAGTCTGTGTTTTAATAGTCGTGATTATAGTAAAGCTAAAACGTATCAAACCCTTGTATTTACTCCAACGGTAGGCCGTTAAGAGAGCGTCCTGAAGCACCATGAATAATCCAATAAAGAGCAAAAATAAACAAAACGATTGCGTTATCCACAGAATATTTACCTTCTTCACTAGAATCATCTTCGTCGTTGCCGAATAGCGATCGCCGTACTTCTTCGTTGGCTGGCTTGTTTCGCTTCTTGTACTTTCGTTTTTGAGTTTTAGGGTGAATTTTCTCCTGCACGGTCGACAGAAGTTTCTCGAGGAGGAGTTGGAAAGAATCTTGTGGGTCCTTGGGAAAGATATTCACGTTTATCCGCGCTATTAGCATAACGCAAGAGGCGTTATTACATGGGCAATTGTTGGATTACATCGCAAATACAAAAGGGATGAGCGGACGTCTGGTCGGTGAGCTGACAACACCATTGTGTGCGACCGGTTGGTCTCGCGGTTAAGTGCATCCCCTTTCAATCGAAAGGTTGCAGGTGCGAAACTGGTCGCTAGCTAGTCGGTTGTGTCCTTGGGCAAGGCACTTTACGGACATTGCCTCAGTGGATTAATGGGTTCTACCAAATTGAAGGAACGTATAAATCAAATAAAACTCATTGCATTACCCGACTACCCGACAGTGGGCGCTAGGTGATCGGAATATTGCCCGTGTGTTAACCCCCTTGGTTTTCCCATACACGGAGATAACCATGAATATTCTATCCTATCCTATCCATTTCATAACTAAGACGAATCCACATCAAAAACGAAATTGCGAATTCTATAAAAAACGGAATTGGCAACGACCCCATCATGGGTTCGAAACTAAGCCAGGTTAAAACAAATACACGTAGGGATGGTCCTACGCAAACAATCGATACACTTTACCTTTGTCAGGTTAGCTGATGGGGCATTGCAGTGCGTTGTGCGTTTATGCTTGGGACGTTCGTTAAGTTATAGTAAATCCCATTAACCCACTTGTTTGGGGGAATGTCCGCTAAGTAGCTTGATGTAGAACACAACCGATCAGCTTGTATAAAATGGTATATGTATCGGCCGCGTTAATTAATTGACTACACTGCCGTTTATTCTTTATCTTTATGATTTTAATCGGGGTAATTTTCAAAACGAGCTTGTCACTAAAATAGTTGTTTATACATAAATATGTGCATGTATCGGTAGTGTTAACCATTCGGCCGCACAACCGTGCACGCTTCCACAAAATGAGCTATCCAGTCGGACTGACCTTTTGTGGCGACTTCTTTCGAGGGGTTCGAACGAACTTGGTCATACTACTGGCAATGCTCCCAGGAACTTGGACATCTAGTCCAAGGAACTCTTCAATACCAGGAATGTCTTCGGCTTCACAAACTTCGATTTTCTTGTCGTATTTTCGTGGTGTTGTCTTGATTTGCTTCTGGAACATTTTTTAATTGTTTCTGCTTAAACTACTTTTGTGGTGTTGTTTTGATTTGCTTTTGCAATATTTTTTAATTGTTTTTGCTTGCCATGCCGTTTCTATTCGTTTTTGCGTAAAATATTTCGTGGTCTTGTTTTATCGACTTTTGCAATAGGCAACCATGTTTTATTTGCAGTAAAATACTGAAACGACACTTTTTCTCTTGGAATTTAAATCAAATAAGCATTATATCGATATTATACTTAAACGACGGCTACGATGAAATAAATTATTCTACCTGGGTAGATATGCTGTGCGCTTTAACTTAAAACTCCATGCTTTATTAATATTACTTCAGTGTATTGTATGTGATTTAGACGTTTTTTAAGCTTTAACACAACCCATTAACCCAAAGGGTTTAGGCTTTTTCTGCCAAGCGCCTTGCCGAATAACGCAATAGCCAGCGGCTGGTTTCGATGCTGTAATGATGTGCTGGTAATCGTTTGAAGAAAAATAAACGCCAGACTTTAGTACCTTTCCACTGTCGGCTGAGTCGGTTTTCTCAGTTGATTTCTTACCCACACTTTCTGCAAAACAAGAATAAAAGAGATTAAACAATATATGTTAGGATATAGGATACAGTATTCATTTTATCGCGCTGGAATTGGGAAAACTAAGGGGGTTAACACACAGGCAATCGTCAGATCACCTCGCGCCCATCGTCGGGTTACCGGTGATATTGCAGTGTGTTGTTTATGATAGACACGTTCCTTCAATTTGGTAGAACCCATTAATCCGCTGGGTTCAGGCAATGTTCGTAAAGTGCCTTGCCCAAGCACACAACCGACTAGCTAGCGACCAGTTTCGCACCTACAATCTATCGATTGAAAGGCTACGCACTTAAAATGCCACTTTAAACGTTAACATTCATTATAATTCTAAAATATTATAATTCTAAAAATGACGGTATATTGGTACATGTTAAGATACTTTACTTGATAAATAGTCAGGTCAGCAGATTTACTTTTTAGCACAAAATAAAGTTATTTTAAGTTTGTGGGCCTGCAATTTTTTTGGTAATATGCCCTACCCAAGGGGATTAATAGGTTCTACTAAATTAAAAAAGTGTGAATAATACACAACGCAATGCAATAGCTACAATAACCCGGCGATGGGCGCGAGGTGATCTGGCGATTGTGCGTGTGTTAACCCCCTTGGTTTTCCCATTCACTGAGATGAATATAATTATCCTAGCCTAATAAAAATAGAACAAATATAGTCAAAGCATATGACAGAATAAATTATGCAATTGCAATGTAATAGGATATTCATGATTGCGTTTTCACATGGGTAATCGTCAGATTACTTCGCGCCCACTGTCGGTGTTACTGGATCTGTAATGGGCGCGAGATAATCTGATTGATTGTTTCTCTTTTCCCGTTTACATGGGATAAAACATAGTCTTCCTTAGTTTAACACTTAATAGCTTGTAAAAATAGTCTAAGGAATAAAATATATAAAAGTGGGTAAGAAATGTCGTAGTTTTATTTCTTTTGAATTACCTTTCGACTTTCGACGCCCTTTCTGAGGTTCTTTCTTCGGCCGATTGCTGCTAATCTCGTGTTGGAAGTTCATTTTGCCGGTGTAGCTCTTATAAGCGCCTCGGTCCTGAAACTGAACCGGCATTTCCGTTTTCCACCTCACGCTTTGAGGGTACGTGGATAGTCTTGTAACGCCGGTTGAATATGGGATCTGAAAATCGGGAAAAACAAGGTCCAGTATAGGTGGACATGGACATCTAGTCATTCGTAGTCCATTTTCTATTGAAAACAACTCGTCAGAAGAATTCATTTTTAACAGAATTGCAAGAAATTTAAGAATGAATGTTCGCAAAATGTAGTTTTTTTATCGCCTTTACGTTGTTTGCAGTTGCCAAGGCATATTAAGTGAAGAAAATGAACTCACAATGCCCAAGGTTACGTCATAGCTAAACCAACTTCGTCATAATGCTCTTTGTGTGCTGTATTTTCCAAGTCAGGATTTTTTGTAAATTTTATTACAGAAAGAAAAGAAATAAATGTTACAAGATACAAAATGAGTAACCCAGGTATAAAGGCTACAGATCGAGCCACCTTGCTGACACCGGTGCAGCCGAAAGGCGCAGAAAACCATGCACGAACTGTAAGTGCAAATTATGGTACAGACTATAGCTTATATATTTATGTTCTGTCCTCGTAAATGGTTAACCGCAATCGACTTTATCATACTGAAAATCGTTAGATTACCTCACGAAGACGTAAGGGAGCGTTACCACACGGGCAATATTCAGATAACCTCTCGAATACGTAAGGGAGCGTTACCACACGGGCAATATTCAAATAACCTCGCGAATACGTAAGGGAGCGTTACCACACGGGCAATATTCAGATGACCTCGGGAATACGTAAGGGAGCGTTACCACACGGGCAATCGTCAGATACATCTCGAAAACGTAAGGGAGCGTTACCACACGGGCAATATTCAGATAACCTCTCGAATACGTAAGGGAGCGTTACCACACGGGAAATATTCAAATAACCTCGCGAATACGTAAGGGAGCGTTACCACATGGGCAATCGTCAGATAACCTCTCGAATACGTAAGGGAGCGTTACCACACGGGCAATCGTTAGATTACCTCTCGAATACGTAAGGGAGCGTTACCACACGGGCAATCGTCAGATTACATCTGGAATACGTAAGAAAGCGTTCTCACGCGGGCAATCGTCAGATTACCTCTCGAATACGTAAGAAAGCGTTCTCACACGGGTTATATTCACATTGCCTCTTGTCTACCATCGCGTTGCTAAAGCTACTGCAATGTGTTGTGTATGGTTGAAACGTTTCTTTAATTTACCTAAAAAACAATAATTTTACTGGTTTAAGGCAATAAGTGCCGGACACAAGCAAAGGACCGACTTGCCTAACGAGTTTTGAACCCGCAATCCTTTAGCTGAAATCACTATCCCGCCAAGATATACGGCAGAAAATTACTGTTAGTTGCCTAACAAAAGTACATTTGCATTAAGAACAGCTCTCAATTACACACTAGAAACCCGATGCTATTGTGTTTATACCGCCAAAATGTCCGTACTATATTAATCATATACGTTTGTTAACCGCGCATAAAGCTATTAAATAATATAAAAAAACAAGATGTGTCCCATTTTTTCCAAATGGTTACCTTACTTCTCATTACATTATTTAATAAGTAGTAAACTTAATTAATAATTAAATAATTTAGCAAGACGCCCGCCGCCTTTAACGTGTACTAATGTATTACCCAAAGAATAATATAAAATGAATTGATAGCCCCATCCAGCTTTTACGTGTACTGATATATCATTTATTATTAAATATGTTAATAATGATCTAATTTAACAAGTTGACTGTGGTAAGTTACTTTATTATTATGTAAATATGTTAATAATGGTCTAATTCACTGGTTCTCAAACTTTTTAGAGTTGGGACCCACTATTAATTACCACAATTTATGGCGACCCACTTAATATATATATATATATATAGTTGTTGTAACATGTGTGAGAGACGAAAGGTTCAATGACCTGAGGTCAGGTGAAGATCATGCCACGATTCAAGATTGTGTAATGTAACAATTATGATAATTTCTCCTTAATTTTTGTATAGGAAATAGCCAGTATAGTTAATCAGAGCTTTCTATAACTTTTCACGACCCACCAAGATTCCTTTCGCGACCCACCGGTGGGTCGCGACCCATAGTTTGAGAAACGCTGGTCTAATTTAACAATTTAACCGCCGTATTTACCTTATGCTGGTAGGACATTTTTAATACTATGTAAAATTTGTCAATACCTTATTATTTAGCGAACAGTATTATCTAATCGATAAGAACATTTAAAAATATTTTCCAGAGGCGGCTTTCAAGTGTAATAAGTACTAAAGAGAAGCATAAGAGCGGTCCAACCGAAGTTTTAACAGCCCATGCTGAAAGGTTTATGTTTTGTGTTTGAAGTTTTAATTCGTATTAATGCTTTGTGTGGATAAAGCTAGAATAGGCTACCTCAGACTCGCTAAGGATTGCGTGCGATGCAGCCAAGATAGGATAATGATGTTTCCCGTGAATGGAAAAAAAACGCATGACCGTATCACACAGGCCATCGTCGCATTATCTCGCAATTATGTAAGGATAGGATAGAATATCACCTCGCGCCCGTCGTCGGGTTGCCTGAGCTATTGCAGTGTGTTGTGTGTGATATAGACAGGTTCCTTCAATTTGGTAGAACCCATTAATACGATGGTTAAAAGCAATTTCCGTAAACTGCCTTGCGCAAGGACACAGTCGACTAACTAGCGACCAGTTTAGCCACTGCAACCTTTCGATTAAACGGCGACGCACTTAACCGCCCGACCAACCGACCGGACAGTAGCGTTCTCGCACGGTCAAGATAATCTCACGCCCACCGTCGGGTAACCAGAGCTGTTGCTGTGTGTTGTGTATGAGACTTTTTTTTATTTTCGTACAACCCATTAATTCTCTGTGTTTGGTCGATGAGACCAGTTTTGAACTTGAACCCCTTAGACTGAAAGGCGATGCCTTAAAGAAACAAGCTAACACAGGTTTTTGGGAATAACGGGGATAGGAACCATGCGTAACTGGTAATTTAATTCATTTTAATGTTGGACTTTAAGTTCTAATATATACACAAAGAAACTGGAAAATCTCAAATATAAACGAAAATAAAAGAAACGGATTTAAATTCCAATATATACACACCAAAAACTGGAGAATCTCATGTTTAAACGAAAATAAAAGAAACGAAGTAATCAAAATATGTTTACTTTGGAATCGAAGGAAACTCATAAAAATTAACGTTTGTTGTTTGAATTAAATATAAAATCCAAGGGTTAACTATAGTCTGACAGATAGTCTGGTGGTTTAGTGCGTCGCCTTTCAGTCGAAAGGTTACAACTTCGAAACTTGTCGCTAGCTGTATTGTTGTGTCCTTGGGCAAGAAGAACGTTTGCTGTTCATTGACAGGTTTTGGTTGTGTCGGAGCAAAATCAAAATATGTTCCTTTAAAAAAAAGTTTAAAAAAATTAAAAAAGATTAAAATTCGTTCATCGTTTGCAGGTTTCGGATGCGACTCATACGTGACTTCCGGTTGCTGGAGAACCTCAACGAGATGGAACAAGGATTAGAGGCTCCCAAGTATCATCCGGAAGATATTGAGAACAAGAAGAAAAGAAATAAAATCCTCACCGAGAACCCATACGCTTTGGTTAAGTTCAGTCAGATAGCAAAACTAAAGGTGATGGCCAGGATTCTATTTGAATAAGGAACTGATGATTATGGTATAAGAGATAGCACCATATTTGTTTTATTATATATTTCTATATTAATGCTAATTATAGATTATATAAGATAGGATATTCATGTTTATCCTCTTGAATGGGAAAACCAAGGGGATTAACACACGGGCAATCGTCAGATCACCTCGCGCCCATCGTCGGGTTACCGGAGGTATTCCAGTGTGTTGTATATGATAGACACGTTCCTTCAATTTGGTAGAACCCATTAATCCGCTGGGTTCAGGCAATGTCCGTAAAATGCCTTGCCCAAGGACACAACCGACTAGCTAGCGACCAGTTTCATACCTGCAAACTTTCGGTTGCAAACCAACCTGATAAATGGGCTCTACCAAATTGAAGGAACATTTCTATCGTATACACAACACTGTGCAATAGCTCCGGTAACCCGACGGTGGGCGCGAGGCGATCTGACGATTGCCCGTGTGTTAACCCCTTGGTTTTCCCATTCACGGGGATAAACATAAATATCCAATTCTATTCTAATCACACTCGTTCAATCCACAGTCTACAGTCACGAAACAAGAGCGACGGTTCAAACGCATTAAATGCCGGGGAAACCACCTACCCTCCACTAGACATGTGGGCAAACTGGGTTGTAGAAAGCAACTGGTTCCAGAACTGCATGTTGGTGCTCATCGTGTTCAACGCTATTTTGTTGATCGTCGATGCTGAGATTGGTGAAACGACGGATCCAGACTACATTGTAAGTTATGATAGGAGAATCATGTTTATCCCCGTGATTGGGAAAACTAAGGAGGTTAACACACGCACAATCGACAGATCACCTTACGTCTACCGTAGGGTTACCGAAAGTATTGCAGTGTGTTGTGTATGATTTACTCGTTTCTACAATTTAGTAGAACCCAATAATCCGCTGGGTTCAGGCAAAGTTCGTTAAGTGCCTTGCCCAAGGACACAACCAACTAGCTAACGACCAGTTTCAAATCTGGAACTTTTCGGCTCAAATGCGTCGTTCTAAACCATGTCCAGGTAGCTGACTGATGGTTACAGGTTCGAAACTAGTCCGATGCTAGTTGGTTGTCCTTTTTCGCCTTTTTTTTGCTTTAGTTTTTCCCAAGAGAGTTACAAATGTATCCTTTTTACAAATAACACTAAATAAGAATTCAAACCGCAGGGCGCAGTGCGCATTATTCGCACGTGCGATTATTGCTGCTTGTGGATTTTTATCGCTGAGATAATTCTAAAGTGGATCGATGATTTCAAAAGCTTCTGGAAGAATGGCTGGAATGAACTGGACTTTTACGTCACAGTTGTTTCTGTTTTACCAGAGGTACTGCTGTAGTTTGGCGCATTAGATAATGTATTAGTATTAGATAAGATAGAGTAATTATATGTTTTATTATTACGGGTGAGAAAACACAGGGGGCATTATTACAAGGGTAATCGATAGATTAGCTCATGACGATTATCCACTTACTTGAGCTATTACAGTGTGTGGGATGTAATTTAGAAGTTCCTTTATTGTGGTAAAACCCAGAGGTACAGCAGTAGTTTGGTACATTAGATAAGATATGATAGTCATGTTTTTTTCTTAGGGTGAGAAACACAGGGGGTATTATCACAAAGGAAATCGTTAGATTAGCTCATGCCAATCATCCACTTTAGATATTACAGTGTGAGATGTAATTCAGTATATCCTTCAATTTGGTAGAACCCATCATTTCATTAGGTTCAGGTGATGTTTGTTATTCGCCATGCCCAATGACAAAACCAATTATCTATCATATGGTTTTATCTACCAGTACGATTTTCCAGATAAATGCAGACCGCCGATACTTTTACTGAATGAGAATATAAATTCTTGTTTTTTGCTTTTGTTTTAACGACACAAGTTTTAAACCCATGATAGACTCAGTATTAAAACAGATTTTTGCATATAATTCGGTATATGTATCGGCCACATAGCATCCATTACTTTATACTGGGCCAAGTTTTGACCACATAATGGGCTTGTCACTTTTACATTTAAAACCATATAGGAATGGGCCGGGTGAGCCACCAAGATGAAGATTAGCCACTCAACATCACTTTTCATTTTTTTACCGGGCTCAGTTTCGATCCTAGTTTGGGTTGGTTACTTTAGTCCATTTTTTATATATCGAATTGGTATATGAATCGGTCGCCTTAAGTTTTGGACCGTTTTTGTATAGAAGTCGGTACATCTATCGGTCGCATTAACCATTCGGCAACACAACCTCAACATTGATCACTTTTTTTTACTGACACAAGTTTCAAACCCAATATGGGTACGTCACTTGAGCCCTTATATATATATATATATATATATATGGTTAGCGCATCCGATACATATACCGACATTGAACTTTGTCCACAGTTGGTCCGACTGGTCAACAGCGACGCAAGCGGCTCTGGGATGATTCAAGCTCTTCGGTTCCTCCGCGTGCTGAGAATAACAAGATTGCTAAAAATGGTGTGTTTGTGTGTTTATGGCGGATAAACGGTCTGTTTTGTCTGTCCTTGAACAAAGCACTAAGCGGACATGGACTCAACTAAGTGATAAATAGGATAATTATATTTTTCCGGTTACTGGAAAAAATCATGAAAATTGTCACAAGAGGAATTATTAGATTACCTTGCAAACTTGTAAGAAGGCGTTCAAGCACAGGTTATCTCACGGCTATTGTCAGTTTTCCGAAACTTTTGCAGTGGGCTTTTTACGGCAGTATAGTCTGTTACTATTACCCCATTTGCAGTTTCTTACCTCTTTTGTTACCCATACATGTCTTTAAATTACCTATATCACAGATTTATGCATTTTTTATATTTATATAGGTATCACGCTTCGAGCAAGCACGCATTATCTTAATGGCTGTTAGCAAAGCATTCAGCGCAATGTCTTTCATCTTGCTTTTGCTGGCTCTCTTTATGTGGATGTTCGCGCTTATGGGGGAAGTCATTTTCGTGAGGTACGTTCACTACGATTAGTTTTTCCATTTTTTTCATGAGCCAAGTTTCGAATTCGTTAAGGGCTCGTCACGCGTGCCGTTTTTGTATAAAATTTCGTATATATGTGTTGGTCGCGAACTATTCTCCCACATGACTGTATATATTACACCATAAAATCTCGTACGTCTTGGTAAATTAAAAAAAATAATAACAAAAATCCACACAACAGATACACACAGTACGATGGAAGGGCACAAGGGACCCAACTTCTCTACCAAACAGCATTCTCCGACATTCTATGGTCGTTTGCCACTCTGTTTCAGCTCATGACGCTTGACCATTGGTTAGAAACATTACTGGTAAGCTTTGAAATGTTCTTTCTTGCAGCACGATCGGTTACTCTGGTTGTTTAGTGCGACTACTTTTAAACGAAAAGTTGTAAGTTCGAAACTGATCGTTAACTAGTCAGCTGTGTCCTTGGGCAAGGCACCTAATTGACATTGCCGGAACCCAGTGAAATGATGGGTTCTACCAAATTTAAGGAACGTCTATCATACACAATACACTGCAATAGCTCCGGTAACCCGACGGTGGGCGCGAGGTGATCTGACGATTGCCCGTGTGTTAACCCCTTGGTTTTCCTATTTACGGGGATAAACATGAATATCCTATCCTAACCCCCTTGGTTTCTCCCGCTTACGGGGACCAAAATATTCCTCGCAAAACGATATAAAAAAAAGAATAATTCTTTTTTAAATGAGTCGTAAATCAATTTTAACATCAAAATTTTAACAAACAAGGACAATACATCTAGTGTTCCATAGTAATATTACGCAAAAAATGTAATTCTTTTAACTTTAGTATTGAATTGTCAATGTTATGCAAAAGAGTTGTAATTCAAATAACTTTTCCAGGATTTATTGAAAGTGATGACGACACAGTATGAATCGACGATTACGGTTGTTTACATCTTGGCTTGGATTTGGGTCGGATCGTTTGTGTTCAAGAATATATTCGCTGGGATCATGGTGAATAACTTCCAAACTATCAGGAACGACCTACATTGGGAGAAGAAAGAAAAAGAAGCAAAAAATGAGGTATGAATTTATTATCTGACCGCGATTTAGCCTTTTAGCCGAATGGTTGCAGATTCGAAACTGGACCTTATCTGGGCAAGGCACTTAGCGGAAATTGCTTTAACGCATTGAAATAGTGGAGTTTATTAGACTGAAGGAAAGTGTGTAAGGAAAGTGTGTAAAAAAAAGTGTGTATCGTAGACAAAACACTGCAATAGTTCCGGTAACCCGACGGTGGTCGCAAGGTGATCTGACGATTGCCCGTGTGTTAACACCTTTTGTTTCTCCCATCACGGGGAT
>CH001375.1:43914-58466 GCA_000149265.1 Ciona savignyi | reverse complement strand
CAAGTTTTACAAACTTTCAGGTGGACAAGTTCCAGAAAGAATTTACTGACGAACTGCGGAAAGCAGAAGAAGATGCAATATCTGATGGTTTGTATACGACACATTAATTAATTGAATTCCTAAGATGTTCACTATGTGTATGAACTTGATGCAAGTCAATTCATTTTAAAATTTTGAGTCAAGTCAAGTCATTTTAGCGTCTAACTTAAGTCAAATCAAGTCATTTAAATTTCTGACTCGATTCGATTCAAGTCAGTTCAAAGTTCTAACTCGATTATTATTAATTATTTGTGAAATTGGCTTAAGTCAAAACTCAAGTAATTAACACTTCTACGCGATCTATTGATTGAGCTAACTACCTAATCTAAAGGAACGTGGATTTCTTAACACCATAAATATGTACCGATATACAAGTATTTAAGACCTGGTTAGAAAACCTTCCCATCTCTCTACAGATCTTCCTAATGCTCAGATACTTGAGGAAGATGACGTCACTCCAATAGCCGCAATTCCTTCAATTAATATTCAAGTAAATGTTTCTTGATGTCGTTAAATTGTAATAATAGAATATTCATGTTTATCCCCGTGAATGGAAAACGTAAGGGGCGTTAACACACGGGCAATCGTCAGATCACCTTGTTTTTTTTCATGTACGGATATAACATTCTATGTTTCCTATGTTTACGAAAATCAAATATGCATAACATTACCCCACATAGAAACACCATGTATTTGTTCGGTGAAAGGGCTAAGTAGGTTAAGTGCGTCGGTTTATGTTTACAGAAATCAAATATGCATAACATTACCGTACATAGAACAAAAAAATTACTGTACATAGAGCAAAAAAAGTTTTGGACAAAAAACTTGGCGGACATTGCCCGAATCAAGTGGATTATTGGGTTCTATCAAAATTAAAGGAATGTTTAACCATGTACAACGCCAGAAATACGATATGCATAACATTACCGTACATAGAAATACTTGTATTCGTTAGGTGAAAGGGCTAAGTAGGTTAAGTGCGTCGGTTTTAGAGTTTCATCCTTTCAGCCGCAGACATCTCATGACGAAGTAGACGCGGCGGCCGCTGAGGAAAAGAAAGAACGAGAAGATTATACTTTGGCGTCATCTCTGGTGCAGAAGCGATCAACATTATCGATGTGGTCGCAATTGTCATCTTTGCCGGCCGGATCTGACGTGGTTAGTGTATAAAAGGGTTAATAATGTACTATGTATATATTATTAAAACACTGCACCATTTAAGGATTATGTATTTAGAATAGGATATGTACGCATATTCCTGATGGTAACTAAAGGCAAAGGGCGTTTCACATGGTCAGGTACCGTCGGGTTACCAGAGCTATTATAATGTGTTGTAAATGATTGGGATAATCTTTCAATTTAGTATAACTATAAATTCATCACTGGCGCTCTCACAGATTGAGCTATACTGACTGACTTACATCATTCATCTGTTGCTTGAGGTCTTTAGGCTGAATGATTAACGCGACCGATAGATTTAACGAATTTTGTACAAAAGTGGCTATTCGGAATCCTAATCCAATTAAAAAAACTCAACCGATATGGTTACCATTTATGTACAAAAACGCTAGTATTGACGACTCCACCGTGTTGTTTAAAATTAAACCGGTAAAAAAATCGACGAGCTTTGACAAAATTGTCGATTTTTTGACAAAATTGAAAAATTGACGAGCCCTTCGTGTTTTTTTATATAAAAAATAAACCAGTTAAATTAGCAACATTTGTTTAGAACCTTGATGAAATTGCCGGGTATACAGAGACCGACGAGATAGTACGACAGGCACAGTGGGATAACATAGTGCAACGACACCTCGACCTAGTCGCGACCCCTTCTACAGAGACGGTGTGGCCCAGAGATATTCTGTTCAAGTTCTACCAAGCCATGGAGAACTTGCAGGAGAATTTGCAAGAGAGGAATGACATCATATCCCTGTTAAACCACGCGCTTCTGCAAATACACGATCGTTAAACGCGTTTCGACTGTTTTTTTAGATTTTCTCATTGGTTAAGTATATATATAAGCATGAATATTCTATAGCCTTTCTAATAAGGCTGTCTAAACTTCAAAATGTTTGCCTTTTTATTTTAGTTCGACGGTGTTACTGTAGGATAGATGTCCTTTGGGTAACATAAGTTCAGTGTGATCGCATACCGGTACGTGGGGAGAATACCGATCTGTGCGTTTAATTGTGGGGTTGGGTTTTAAGATAAATGTTTTTTTCTCTGTGGTGGTTTTTACTTAAGAAAGATCGCCGACCGTTTAGCCGGTCCCGCCCACCTTAGGTTAATTCATATTTTTTATACGATTTAGAGTTTAGACGGTTCTTTAATTTTTGTACAGCAGAATAGTCCACGGTGTTCAGGCAATGCCAATTTAGTAAACTGCCTAAGGACACAACAGTCTAGCCAACGGGTGGGCCGATCTACAATTTTTTAGCTAAGATCTCCAGCGTTCGTTTATTGAATTATCCCGAGGACTACTTTATGCAAATTTGAGTGGTTACGTAGAGGTGTTGGACTGTTGTCTCGCGACTATACTCAAATTGTGGTGACTACTATAATATGGTATATGGTGATATATTGTTTTATTATGATAAACAAACCAAGGGTGCCCCGGCTTGTGACCGCGTGTGTGGTCACGGCTCTAAAATCATAAGTGCGTAAAAAGTATTCAGGATATTCAAGTTTATCCCGGTGAATAGTAAAAGGCAATAGGCTCTTTATGACACTAGTTATCGCCAGATTACATGGCGAATATTTTTTACTGGGCCAATTTTCGAAATGTGATCGTCACTTGGACCTTTTTTTATATAGGAGTCGGTAGGAGTCGGTTAACCATCCGGCCACACGACCGTACACTATACCTACATGGCGAATGTGTAAGGAAGCGTTCGATAGTAATCGAATTGCGCCCACCGCTGGGTTACCGAAGCTATTGCAATGTGGTGTGTGCGATCTAGAGATTCCTTGAATTTTATTACAACCCAATAATCAACTGCATGGATTCCGTTAACTGCCTTGGCCAGGGACAAAAACAACTACTTAACCAATTTTAAAACAATAACTTTTAGCTAAAAATCGGTGCAGCAACCCACTAAGCTATTCGGTGGGTTAGGTTAAGTCAAATTTCTTACACATGGCTTCTAGGATATTTAGTCTTGTTTCCTAGACTATAAGTCAGATATTTATGAAAGCCCTGGCTTATCATACAAAAATACAAGTATCCTAAAACAAAAACTGTTTTTTTGGTGGGAATCCCACACGTATTTATAATTGTCTCGCTGTGTATTTTTAACTATTAATTAGTTGCCATTTGTTCATATTTTGTGCATGGGAAGTTGCGATTAGTTTCCTGTTTTTAGCAGCTCAGTTGATAAATGGTTTCCCACGAGTTCTGTTCCCCCTTATCTTACCCTAGTTAAATACCCGTATAAAGTTAATACGCTGCTTCATTTTATTAATTAGCAGGTCTTGTCCGGTCGGTTGGCCTAGAGGTTAAGTGCGTCGACTTTCATAATCGAAATGCTGCAGGTGCGAAACTGGTCGCTAGCTAGTTGGTTGTGTCCTTGGGCAAGGCACTTTACGGACATTGCCTGAACCCAGCGGATTAATGGGTTCTACCAAATTGACGCAACGTTTCTTATGCCCATGTGTTAACCTCCTTGGTTTTTCCATTCACGGGGATAAACATGAATATCCTATCCTATCCTATCTAATTTTTATTACCCTACAAAGTTTTAAAGCCGTTATCGTCACGAAACCTTTTTTTCGTAGAAATTAAAATTTTAATTGATCCCGTTAACCCGAGAAGCACAGCTGTTTTTATTAAATATTGGTGATTTTACAATTTTAATTTTTTATTTATCTCCTCGTTAATTCTATGTTTTAATTTCCATCTATCATATGATTAATATGACGTCATAAATCGTGTATTTTCATTCGGTGAATCGCTATTTTTTGTTTTCTTCGTGTTTTGACTTGTGAATGGCGCTTATGGTCAAGGAAGTACAATTAGTCATTCAGAATTATTGAAGTACATGTAACAATCGCTTAATTTCTAAAAGTACGACGGTAGTTAGTAGTTACGATCTAGGCTAGATTAAAGATTAAGTTATTTTAATAATAGGCCGAAGAGTAAAATGCTATATCAACCATTTATTCGTTTGGTCTGCAGGATATATTAAGTTATTTTAACAATAACAGTATAAACAAAAAAATTAGAACACATAAGGCCGAAGACTAAAAGAACAGAAACTGCACACTAAAATAAACATTATGACATTAGAGTTAGTTTAAAACATGGGGTTGTGGTTAAGGTTAGGTCTAGGTTTAAGATTATTGTTTAGGGTAGGATTTAAATTAGTTTTTTTAGAGTGCGGTTTTCCTCCCAACCTCCGGGCAACACTAAAAGGAGGGAAACTGCTCTAATTTAAACCCTGCCCCAAACACTAATCTCACCCCTAGAACTAACCCTCCGTCCCGCCTTACCTCCTTTTAGTTTCCTCCTTCCCGCTTTTCCTACTTCAAGTGTTGGGGTGCCTCTAAATACTACAGGACCGCTTGGAGCGCTTGGATCGCTTGGATCACTTAGATTGCTATGGAAAGTAATTCTAACCCTGTCCCAAACACTAATCTCAACCCCAGAACTAACTTTAACCCCAACCCTAACATTAATATCATGGCTTTTGTAATTCCAACCCTAACATTAATATCATGGCTTCTGTAATTACTAAGTATAGTAAGCGATCCAAGCGATCCAAGCGCTCCAAGCGATTTAAGCGCTCCATGCGCTCCAAGCGGTCCAAGCGCTCCTGTAGTATTTAGAGGTACCGCAAGTGTTGTCCTCCTGTAGTGTATAGGTTAGGGACACAGGTGATGGTGAGCATACTAGGATAGGATAAGCTTGCATTCTACGTCCTGACCACTTTCTACATAGTTGTGTTTCAATGCAGTGAATTTAAAATTGAATTTAAGAAGTTCAACATGTAATATATATATTAAATATATATGTAAGTAGGGCAGCCATGTGGTAAGCACTTAATGTACATCAAACTGAGGCTACAGCTGATCGATATTTGTGACGTCATACAGTAGCTTATGGGAACTCCTGATGTATTATGGGTAATTTTTTTCCTAGGAGAGAGTTGTTCATGCGAAACGACAAGTAACTTGTGGAAACACATGGTGTATTGTGGATTATATCTACCGGTATATATCTAGCGCGCTTCTGTATGAAGATTTTAAAACATTTCGAAATGTGATGGGTGCTAAACCAAATGCTGGGTATTCAGTGGTGTGCTTAGTCTATGCACTGCACACACTATTTATTCTATGCAACTGCACACACTATTTGCGTGAAAACTAACTCTAAGCCTGAACCCCAACCCTAACGCTAATCTCTACCTGAACACCAATCCTAACCCAATCAGTCAACCATGGGGTTATTGTGCATTGGTATTGATATAATACCGGTATTAAATTTGCGGTAGCCTACCTCTAAATACTACAGGATCGCTTGGATTGCATGGATCGCTTACTATACTTCGTAATTACAAAAGCTATAATATTAATGTTAGGGTTGGGATTAAAGTTAGTTCTGGGGTTGAGATTAGTGTTAGGGACAGGGTGAGAATTACTTTCCATAGCAATCTAAGTGAATCAAGCGATCCCGTAGTATTTAGAGGCACCCTTTAATTTGTGAATTTTCCTGGATATTGATCCAAGGAGATGCGGTTTTAAAATCATCTTTGCCGATATACAGTTTAAAAAGAAGAGAATCGGCCTAAAAAAAGAAAAAAAGATTTAAAAAAATTACGCACAACACACCAGGAGTTCCGACAAGCGACTCAGTGACGTCAGAAAGGTCGATCAGCTGTAGCCTCAGTTTGATGTACATTAAGTGCTTACCCAGCCATGTTTCACTACAGTACATATACTATCTTCTTTAATCAGAAAGTTGACCTAACCGATTTTCCATTACTATTTTTGACACAAAATACTTCAATGAAATTTTCCCAGTTTGGGAAGAATGATATTTATTTGCTCATATTTTAATAGAAACATTTTTCAGGAAATCAAAATTAAGATAATTAGTTTGTAATGGCCAGTTCTGAAGATTCGAAAGCCGACGCCACTGGCTGCGCTGGAACCAACCCTGATCCCAACACGAACAACTCATCACAATACGAGTGTAACATCTGCCTCGATACTGCACGAGATGCCGTCATCAGCTACTGCGGCCATTTGTTCTGCTGGCCGTGCTTGAATCAGTGGTTGGAGACGCGACCGAATCGTCAGGAATGCCCTGTTTGCAAAGCCGGGATCGGGAAGGACAAGGTAGTGCCGCTGTACGGTCGTGGCAGCTCCTCCAGTACCGACCCTCGTAACAAAGACCAACCCCCACGACCCCAAGCCCAGCGGCCTGAACCCGAGAATCGATACAACGGGTTCAACGGAATGAACTTTGGAGACGGTGGGTTCCAAATGTCCTTTGGTATAGGGGCTTTCCCTTTCGGGATATTTGGCTCTGTGTTTAACATCGCAGACGGCCGGCCACCGGCCCCTCCCCCCGGTACTCCTCAGCATGAAGATGAGCAAATTTTATCTCGAATATTTTTAATAATCGCTATTTTTTTAATGTTTTGGTTGTTTATTGCGTAATGTTTTTAACCTTGTTTTAATCCGTTATCAAAAACTATTTATTTCTGCCTGAAATTGAGGAACATATCAAGCTATATGTGTTAGAGCTAGTTCTAATACTGTTTTCAATTATGGTGTGTAGTTACTTTTTTTATCCTGCTTTCTCTATCACAAATTGACTTCTATAATTAGGTTTGATTTGTTGATTTTATTGCGTCGCCTTTCAATTAAAAGGTTGCAAGTACGAAATTGGTCGCTAGCTAAACGGTTGTGTCCTTGGGCAAGGCACTTTATGGACATTGCCTGAACCTAGCGGATTAATGGGTTCTACCAAATTGAAGGAACGTGTCTATCATATACAACACACTGCAATAGCTCCGGTAACCTGACGATGGGCGTAAGGTGATCTGACGATTGCCCGTGTGGTAACCCCCTTGGTTTTCCCATTCACAGGGATAAAGATAATTATCCTATATCCTATACAAAAATGACAAGCAGTGTAAAATTGTGCGTGGTAGGCTGTGAAAAATCGTCTTTCAGCCGAAAGGGTTGGAAGATCAAAACTGGTCATTAGTCAGTCTGTGCCTGAACTGTAATTCAATCCTTTAATGACATTTCATTTTCCTGGATCCAAACAATACACTCATACAAGTCACCCATAGAACATATTTTTGTTATACTACAGACCCCTTGAACGTTTTTTGTCTACTTAGTTCGAATTAGCCAAAGTAGATTTAGATAAAAACCACTAGGTATTAAATAAGCATCTATTTTCTTCATACTAATGCACTGATACTATAAATAAAAACACCTTTCAGGATGTTAAACTTTTATTCTGCATTTTTATGAATTTGAAATTAAAAAGAACAATTTACAGAATATAATGAACTTTAGCGGCGAGGTGAATTAAGTTTGGCACAGATTGATTTTTTAAACATCATATAAATGGACAATGACCATTATTCCATCATATGAATGGACAATGAGCATTATTCCATCATATGAATGAAGAATGAGCATTGTTCCATCATATGAATGAAGAATGAGCATTATTCCATCATATGAATGGACAATGAGCATTATTCCATCATATGAATGAAGAATGAGCATTGTTCCATCATATGAATGAAGAATGAGCATTATTCCATCATATGAATGGACAATGAGCATTATTCCATCATATGAATGAAGAATGAGCATTATTCCATCATATGAAAAAAGAATAATCGTTATTTCATCATACGAATGCAATTATGCAATCATTTGAATGGACAACAATGATTGTTACATCATATGAATGAACAATGACGATCATATAATAAACATTATTCCATCATATCCAACAATGCATCTGCTTCATCTTCCTGCAATTCCATTGGTTGAGCAGAAGTTTTTAAATCTTCCAAGGTGGATTCATCTGAAAGAACATTCGACCGATTAGCTCAATTGGTAAGAGCTTCGGCGGTCTGCAGACAGCCGAATAGTTGCAAGATCGAAACCAGTCGGAAGTCGCTTGAACCCAGTGGATTAATGGGGTCTACTATAACTAAAGGAACACCTCAATTATATAGTCTATAGTTCTGCTAATTGATGGTGGACATAAGGTAGTCTAAGTTATCAAATATGTCTCTTTGATCATTTTTTCCCATTCACAAGGATAAATATAAATATTTAATCCTAATAGAATATCTTTAATATATAAGATGACAAAATTAGTGAAGAAACTCACCTTGAATACCATTCTCCACAAGGAAACTCCACAAATTAGGATTGGATTCTTGAACAACTTGTTTCAACTCGATTATAAAACTTTCGGCTCTTTCGTTCTTGTTTTGCTGAAATATACAATAAAAATAAAAAAAAATTATGAAAAAATTAAAGAAAAAATTTAAAAACGAAAATAGGGAAAAGCTAAAAAAAAATTAGGGAGGAAAAAAAGGAAAATTTGGAAGTAAAGATTAATTATTTCATTCAAGTTACCCATTTCTCGAGATGATATGCAGTCAGTTAGCTTAATGGTGGCCTATCTGACCATCAGTTGTAAGATTGTGGGATTGGATAGGACATTCATGTTTATCCCCGTGAATGGGAAAACCAAGGGGGTTAACACAGGTGCAATCGTCAGATCACCTCGCGCCCACCGTCGGGTTACTTGAGCTATTGCAATGTGTTGTATATGATAGACACACTAGCTAGCGACAAGTTTTGCACCTGTAAACTCTTGATTGAAAGGCGATGCACTTAACCGCCAGACTAACTGGCCAGATAAATTGAAACCTGTCGTTAGCTCTTCGGTTGTTTCCTTACATTAAGGGTTGGTTAATGGGTTAAAGTAAGGAAGGGCTTCCTTATTAAAACTACCTTTTTTGCTTGTTCTAGAAAGGATTTCAAACATTCCAAGATCTTGTATTTCAAACTTTCTGAGAATGAATCTTTGGCGAATTCTTTTATTTTCCGTTGCATTTGGTTGAAAACTGGAATGCAAATATATTATAAGTAGGGGTGGGTCCATGGTAGCACTGGGGCCAGGAATGTAGGCCACAATAGATTACATTAGTATGGGTGGGTCCATGGTAGCACTGGGGCCAGGAATGTAGGCCATGATACATTACATTAGTATGGGTGGGTCCATGGTAGCACTGGGACCAGGAATGTAGGCCATGATACATTACATTAATATGGGTTGGTCCATGGTAGCACTGGGACCAGGAATGTAGGCCATGATACACTTCATTAGTATGGGTGGGTCCATGGTAGCACTGGGACCGTGAAGGTAGGCCAATATACATTACATTAGTATGGGTGGGTCCATGGCAGCACTGGGTCCAGGAATGTAGACCATGATACATTACATTAGTATGGGTGGGTCCATGGTAGCACTGGGACCAGGAATGTAGGCCATGATACATAACATTAGTATGGGTGGGTCCATGGTAGCACTGGGATAGTATTCATGTTTATTCCAATGAATGGGAAAATCAAATAGGTCAACACACAAGCAATCATCAGATCACTTCAGGTCCATCGTCTGGTTAGCGGAGCTATTGCAGAATGTTGCATATGGTTGGGATGTTTCTTTAATTTAGTAAAACCCACCATTACAAACGTTAAGGCAAATTACCTTGCCCATGACACAACCAATTAGTTTCGAAGATGCAACCCTTTGGCTGAAAGGCGACCAACTAACCAACCAATCAGTTTTCCCATAATAACGAGGATAAACGAATATCCTATCAATCAGAAAAATTGTAAATCAGAAGAAAACAGTTTTCCAATATTTACAGGGATAAATATCCCATCATTTTGTAATTATCATATTTCGAATCTCAAATTACCTTCGTCATAGTTTGAATCAGCATTGTCCAACAGACAAAGGAAATCGTGCACAGGAGTTGCAGTTCCGATGGTGGTAACTTCCGTCGAACTGATATTCGTCACAACTGGCTTCTCCTCAGTTTCCCCACTATTCGAATCAGACTCTGGTGCTCTGAGATGAAGCGTGATTTGAATAGAATATATAGAATTTTATGTGATTAGGATGAAGGGTGATTAGAATTTTAGTATAGGATATTTATGTTTATCGACGTGAATGGAAAAACCAAGGGGGTTATCACACGGGCAATCGATAGATCATCTTGCGCCCATCGTCGGGTTACCGGAGCTATTGTAATGTGTTGTATATAATAGACATGTTCCTTCAATTTGTTAGTAAAACAAAGTAATGAGGTAATGCATGATTATTCAGAATAAAACACTTTTGTATATTAGTTATGTTTTTTCTGTAATTGGGAAAACTCAATAGGTGTTAACACATGGGCATTATTCAAATAAACTACCGTCGGATTATTGAAGCAATTACAGTGTGTTGCGTATGATTGAGACGGTCCCCTAATTCTATTTTATTTATTTTGTTCAGGAAAGTCCGCCAAGTATCATGCTATCAGCTGGTTTCTATCCCACAATCTTCCGGCTGTCAGAATGCCAACACTCTTACCAACCGAGCTATAAGGCCATGTTATTGTACAATAATTATTCAACAATAGAGTCCGACTTGTTATAACACAGCTTAATGGACTTATCACAATAAACTAATCTTTAATAATGATTATATGATTATACTTATTTGAACAATATTACGTTTCACGACCACATTAGTGTATTTTTAATATTGTTTTAATTTTAATTTAAAAGTGCTGTAACTACTGTTGCTTTGCCATTTTTGTTCGTTTTTTGTTAAAAGACTTAAAAAAAAAGAACATTCTAGAATACTTGTTATTTATCCATGCATCAAGAGATGCCTTTTCCTTCTTTTTTGGTGGACGTGATATACTTATCCGTATATTTTTCATAAATTTTATTTAATTTTTTTGTGCTATGTTGCTTTGCCAATTTTTTTAGTTTTTTATCAAAAGAAAAAAGAAAATGGAAAATTCTAGAATACTTGTTATTTATCCATGCATCATGAGATGCCTTTTCCCCCTTTTTAGTGGACACGATTTCAAACTTATCGAATAATCCTTCGATTAATCTGTTGGCGTTGGCATCAGTTGGGATGGTCAGTGCATCTTGAATAAGTTGGTTGGGTTCAGGTAACCCTGCGTTAGGATCCTTGGATCGATGGTCCAAGCATTGAAATGTACGTTGGAAGTGTAGATTCATTTTCTCTTTGGGTTTGAATAGTGGGTGTGGGTTGTCACTGGAAATGAATTTTTTGTTTAGGCAAAAAACATAAAACCATAATCATTTTTATCTTAATAAAATCATTCGGAAATATTTTTTTCCAAAAAATGCAGAACTTTAATTTTCTTACTCCAAAATAATAATTTTCATATAGTCAGAAAAATAATTTTAAAAAAGATGGAATAAAAATTTAATCTCATTTTAATTTAGAATGGAAACCTTTTTCGAAATGTCTTATTAAAGAAAGAATTATTAATCTGAATTAGTTCAGTGTTAGAACATAAAAACATAATAATTTTTATCTTAATTAGAACATTTGGGAAAAGTTTTTTTTTCAAATTTTGACAATTAAAAATGTAAATTATTATTTGGGTTAAATGTTTTTTGACCTGGCTAATATTTTACTCCCAGAGTTTTAAATTCTTAAAACTAACTTTGTAGACTAAAAAGTTACATATTTAATATTTTATTAAAATCATTTTTAATTTCCCTAATGATGATTAAAGTAAACATTGCATAACGTTTCCAAATTAGGCAATTTTTTTTAATTGTTTGGTTTAACGGCAATATCTGTGTGTTTATTCTATTTTTATATCATGGGTGATCTGTTTTAGCTACAGTAGCATTATACACATGGTATAATTTAAAAAAAACAGACGGAACCAGTAAATCAAACAATGAACAATTGTCAGCGACTAGTATGTCCATGTTACGTGGCAAATGAATATTTACTCACGAGCTGCTGAATTCCATAGCGCTGATAAGGTCTTCCACATATTGTAGTTGGTCATCGCTTGGTGCAGGTTTGTTATCAAGTAATGGATCCATACACAGTGGTCTGAATGAGGATAAGGTTGTTATAAGTGTGAAGTGATGGGTAATAAAGCGTCAGGCATGGTACGAATACAGGTTAATCATTTTAGTGTTGCTTTTTTACATAAATTGAATTAAGTCCGATACGGGGGTTTTAAGAAAAGTAGTCATGGTCAAGAGAAAACACCAACGAAAGTAAACACACAGGAATCCATATATTACCTTGTGTCCACCGTCGGGTTACCGAACTATTACAGTGTCTTATATATGAAGCTATTGATTTACTAGAAACTATTGATCGAGTGGGTCACAAACCACAACTGGTGTTATCACATGGATAATCATCACCGTCAGGTTACCTGAGCTATTTAAGTGCGTTTTGTATGATTTAGTATACTATCCTGCCTTACTTAACATTCATATGATAAGTACTGTTTTAAGAATAAGACATTTCTTCAATTTAGTAAAACCCATAATCCGATGGGTTAAATAGAAGGAATATAAAAAGTGGTAACCGATCCACACTACTTGTAATACAAAACAGCTCCACACACCTCATATCCTCTGCGAAGGGAAGTCCAATCATAACCAGACACTGATAGTCGGACTTGACCCTCGGCAGCAAAACTACCAACTTTGGGGTCGAACCACGGCGGTAGATATAACAAGCGATGGCGCACAAGTGCTGCTGTTCCATTGCTGTGGAAAGCGCTGACAGTGCAACGCCTGCAGTCTGGAAGGAATTGAATTGGAGTGTTTTAAAATATATAGGAAAAATTGAATATGACGTGTGTAAAGGAAAAAAAGAAGGTAAAATGCAGCTACAAATATTGAACTCATGGTCCGGCGGGTTAGTCTGGCGGTTAAGTGTGTCGCCTTTCAATAAAAAGGTTACAGGTACGAAACTGGTCGCTAGCTAGTTGGTTGTGTCCTTGGGCAAGGCACTTTACGGAGATTGCCTGAACCCAGCAGATTAATGGGTTCTTCCAAATTGAATCAACATGTTTATCATATACAACACACTGCAATAGCTCTGGTAACCCGACGGTGGGCGCGAGGTGATCTAACGATTGCCTGTGTGTTAACCCCCTTGGTTTTCCCATTCACGGGGATAAACATAAACATCCTATCCTACGGCAAGTATTACCCGCATGCTGTTTCAATTTTGCTTTTAAGGTTAATCCCGAAAGAAACTACCCTCTCCCCCTTTGCTTAAACTTAATAAAATTAATTTGGTTAAAAAAAGTGGAGTAAGATATATAACAAACATTGCAATAACTCTGGTAACCCAAACGTGTGCATGAGGTTACCCTTCATTAACTGCCCTTCATTGTTCAAAAGATTTACAGAATCAGTGGGACAACCTTATTTTAAATAAAAATAACAAAGCCAGTATATTTTAATTGGTGTGAATTTTTCATACGTTCGGCTATATAAATTTTGTCTAAATAAACAGGCAAAATAAATTTGTCTAATTATATTATCTGGTTGTTGCACCAAAGATGGAAACTTGTATCATTTTTTGTCTAAGATGAACACATTTACACATATCACAACAATATTAACATATCCAGGCAAGTACAACAGTAATGCCTCAGAAATATGGACAAAATGAACTTTTTTTTATGATATATTGGTAACTAACATACTCAAGCAAGTGCAACAGTTATGTAGCCAAAAAAGTACAAAATAGATATCGTATCCAAATATATTGGAATTTTCTGCTTTTAACAACTCTCCAAGTCAATAAAAGTCATGTTGTATCAGCCTTTATTTGGAATAAACACATTCCCCAAGATAACATACCCAAGCTAATGCCACATTGAATTAGCAAACTACAGCCATGTCCGCTATATTTATTTAATTATGTTCATTTTCTTTAAATGACATGTTTTGCTTCATTTGCCGTTATTTAATACTGGGGCAAAATAAATAAGCTAAACTTAACTACGCAAAAATGGACGATTTTTAATTACAGTAGAACCCCGCTTATCTGACCACCTATGGGACCGTGATCAAGCGGTCGCGTTAGCGGGGTGGTCGTGTTAGTGAATTTTGATTTGCAGCAAGTTGTCATCATATGCAGCTTAAACGTCTGCATTTTTACTAAATTTTCACCAAATGCCATTATTTTTATCAGATACTGCAGAATGAATTTAATACTAAAGTTTATCTTGTAAGATTCAGTACTGTTTGCCACATTTTGTTTGTGTGCGCTCACTTATTCTTATTGTTTTGATCATAAAAGAAATTTAACCTTGTTATTTTGGCGACAAAAGCAAATTATTTAGCACATGTGGTCACTTAAGCGGAGTCAAATTTGAAGTTTTGGACCAAAATATGGCGGTCGTGGTCTGGAAACCGGGGTGGTCGCGTTATTG
>CH001375.1:14776-43814 GCA_000149265.1 Ciona savignyi | reverse complement strand
CTTACGTCATCGCCCACTTCCCCCATCACTAGATGTGCCTGGTCATCCATATGCAACGAAGGATGAACATTGCTGTGGTCAGTGAAACCAAGGATGGTCAAGCACTTGTCGCGAGCAGCGAATTTCATTTGCTTCTCATCTTCGGCGCCGAAGGGAATGACGTCTTTCCCATATTTGTAACCTAGGTGAGTTCAATAATGATAACTGGGTTTGGGTGTATGTTTATTTAAAGGGGAATATATATAAACCCCGGTATTTAAGAACATTTCCTAAATTTAATCTATCACCGCTTATGGTCCCTAGTACATTTTCTTAACTAACAATTCCCTAACCTTTTCTCGAATTTGCCCCCAAATATCACATTTGGTTGTGTACAATCGTGTTTACTTAATACAGAATGGGAGTGGGTAATTACTTCTCAGTCGACTTAAAAATCTTTATAGAGTCGACTAAAATAACAAACATTCGAATTACCCCAAACCTTTGGCCAAATTTTTTTTTCGAAATCTGTTTGCAGAAAGTGGTGAGTAAATACTCTTTATAAAATCGACTTAAATAAAAAGTCCCAAACTTTTGGCTAAATTTGACCCCCAAAAAATTTGTTCTGTATGATTGGGTTCAGTTAAAACAGAATGGGGTGGATAATTAGATACTTAAACACCTTAAATAACAAGTCTAACACATTTTGTATTATATGACTGGGTCCACACAATGTAAAGTTGCACAAACAGATGGATAATAAGTTTCATCCAATCTTTTACAGTTGAAGTCCCAAACCTTTTCCTAAATTTTCCTTCGAAATCTCAGTTTGGTCTTCATCATCAATGAAATAGAAGAGATTTCTCGTTATATCTCCCCCCTTGTGTGTTTTCGCGTGGCACCTGTGGCAATAACACATGGGTTTAATTCTGGGGAATTCGCATTGAGACGAATGCATATATTGGGATGCATGCTTGTGTGTTTTCACATGGCACCTGTGGCAATAACACATGGGGTTGAGGTAAGTCATTTGCTGGGGTGGGAATTTGCTATGTGGGGTATGATTATACATATTATCAATTAATTTCTAATGACAAATGATGTAATGTTACATATAAGTACCCATGATAGAATATTTTATACCTGCCTATTGGTGAGGGTTAATATCAGTACAAGTGAATGGGTATGTCTATTGTCTATGGGTAGTATAAAAAATAGAATATTTATGTTTATCCCTATAGCTATTTGGGAAAACACAAGGGGTGTTATCACACAGAATTAAAACAGAATTGTGACTGTCGAGATAGTTCAAAGAACCACAACAGTTCAGGTTATTGTATTTAACCCTTATTCCTTATTCAAATAGAATCAAAAACAAAATCAGAAAACTAATAAGGATATGATAGGATAATCATGTTTATTCTCGTGAATGGGAAAACCAAGTGGGTTAACATACGGGTAATTGTCAGATCACCTCGCGCCCATCGTCGGTGTGTTGTATAAGATAGACATGTTCCTTCAATTTGGTAGAACCCATTAATCCGCTGGTTTCAGGCAATGTCCGTTAAGTGCTTTGCCCAAGGACACAACCGCCTAGCTAGCGACAAGTTTCGCACCTGCAACCTTTCGATTGAAAGGCGACGCACTTAACCGTTAGACCAACCGGCCGGATAATAACAAACATATCGGCAAGTAACACATCCTGCTGGTTGGCAATCAAAGTAAAAATGAACGAAAGACAAAGTTAACTAAAAAGCGAGAACGTGCATGTGCACTCATGCGAAACATTAATAGAAGGAACATAGAAAACATAAAAACAGCAATGTTGTCTACAGAATCACGAATTCAAATAAAGTTCAATGGAAACTTCAAATTACCGTCTTACGTTAATGGTAGAACCCATTATTACCGTCTAACGTTAACGGCTTACGTTAATTTTAAAACTATAACGGCCAACGAATCCAAATTAATTTGAATAAAACTCACTTTTTCCAGGATTGCTTCAGTTTTGCTTCTTTTGTCTTCGCGAATGCGCAACATGGTATGGAGAGTTGGGTCCCGAGGGTGAGGTGACATTTCCATTTCGCTGAGTTCACTGAGCGTTTCTCGAACCCCGTCACCGCTTTCACGGCATCACTGGGATAAGTGAGAAATGTTGCATGGCATCACTGGAATAAGGATAATTAAAAAATTTTGCACGGTATCACTGAGTGAAAATTAAATCGTATTCTCAGCATCAAAAATAACCGGAATTCTTTCAGGGCATCACTGGGTTAAAGATAATTGAAAAATTCTGCATGGCATCACTGGGATAAAGATAATTGAAAAATCGCATGGCATCACTAAGTAAAAATTATATCACTTTCTCAGCATTACTGCACTAAAAATAACCGAAAAAAATTATCAGGTCATAACTGCAATAAAGATAACTAAAAAAACCAGTATGGCATCACTGAAATAAAGATCACCCAAAAATTTAACATGGAATTAACGCCCCCGTAAGAACCATTACCCACTAACCCCCCTTCACCCCCCCCCTTTCATCCACTAACACCCCTCACCCACCTGCATCCACCCCCCTCATCCACTACCCCACCAACCTGAATGTATAATTGTCACCCTCCACCCCCGCCGCATGTATTCGACGAACGACGTCTTCTCCCGTTAACTGATTCTTTGATTTCGGCTTCCGACCGTGATTGTTCCCGTTTTGACGAGACGTGCTTGGTTGATCATCACTAGGTGGTGTGCTATCATCAGCTGCGGCTTTGAATAAGTCCGGAGTTCTGGAAATAATCAGTACATGGAGGTCATATATACTGTCCTGCCAGTTAGTTTAGAAGTAGTGCCATGGACCACTAATCGAAAGGTTGTGGGATCGAAACAAGCAGCCAGCTATTAGTTCTAAGTCCGGAGTTCTGGAAATAATTATAACTCAGGAATAAACGGTAGTAAAATATATTGTCCAGTCAGTGGCTGAGAGGTAATGTCGCAGACCAACAGCCGAAAGGTTGTGGGATGGAAACCAGCAGCCAGCTATAAGTTCTGTCCTTGGTAAACTCACTTCGCAAATGATGTATCATTAAACTGAAGTCTTTGTTTTCTGCATACTTGTGTTAACTATATAAACATTTATAGTGACTGTTCTTATTTTTCCATGGATTTTTGTGAAAAACAAAATCATCATTCCTATTCAGTCAGAGTCGCTATAATACCATTATTTATAAAACTTAAAATCCCAAAAATATTTTTAATTAATTGACGTTACTGAATTTTTTTAAATTATAAGATGTATTTGTTTTTTTTGGAAACACAGCAATTTAAATTTTTTTAAAATAATTTTAATATTTTTTATGATTCTAAGTGTTCGAATTTATTTGTGCGTGAGACATTATAATTCTACCGTCATTTTCAATCCTACATTACATTTTATTAGCCAAATTTCCCTTTGTTTAAATTACGAATTTTAACGACTGTGCATTTTGCTTTTCGTGTGCCGTGTTTTGTTTAATTTGTTAATACCCTTTTTAATGTTAATGTTAATTTTATAAACATTTATAGTGAGTAGTGACCGTTTTTATTTTGGATTAAAAATGGATTAGAAACAACATCTCATACCCCAGTTGACACCTTTATAAAACAACTCACATAACATCCAGCTGAACATGCATCCCATCAACGTTAAATCCCCCAATGATCCCATCCAAGTTATCATCGCTGGATGTGTGGGAGAAGTTCGTAAACATCACGATCCTACACGTCGTTATCTTCTTGCTCCTGTGAGGTTGGGAGCAAAATTGAGACGTTTCACTCCAGAATTATTGATTGAACAATAAGTTTCACTTTATACTTTTAAGATTTTCACTTTATATCGCTATCTTTTTGCACCTGGGAGGGGGTTGGATGTAAAACTGACAAAATTCAATCATAAAGGATTGAACAAAAATAACAAGTTTCACGTTATACTGTTATGATTTATGTAAAAATAGAATAGGTTAGAATATTCATGTTTATTCTTGTGAATGGGAAAACCAAGGGGGTTAACACACAGGAAATCGTCAGATTACCTCGTGCCCACCGTCGGGTTATTGGAGCTATTGCAGGGTTTTGTGTATGATTGACACGTTTCCTTAAATCTGGGTTAGTATGTCATTTAGTTTAGAAATATAACTTCTTTCTCCAATACAAATTGGTTAAGTTTCAAGTCAGTGTAAAGGTTAATGTACATTATGACCTCATAAAGACTAATTGCACACACAACTTTTCTACTGGGAGCGAAATTTTTTTTTTAGAAATTTTTTTGTTTGTTTTTTAGGTATTTTTAGGCGATTTTTTTTAGGTATTTTGTAGAGGACAATTTTTTTGACTTTGTTTTATTGTAGTATGTGTGATCACAATCTTATGACTTTCCAAGTGATTCATCGCTTCGACGATTGAAAAAAATCGAGTATTAAAAACAATTTTAAATTTTTACTTTCGTGATTAAAAACATGTGTGAATACTGAATATATATTATTCATTTGAGGTTGCAGATGGACAAAGTAGAAAATTACATTTTTTGATATTTATTTAAAAACTGTTCATAAATTAAAACTGAAATTTTGGCGAGTAAAATGGACGTAAAGGGTAAAAAGATATAAGGTTTGGATATTTATGATTCAGATGTTTGTATTGCTTTTAATAAAAAAACTACAAAATCGACATCAATAAAGGCAAGACAACTCACAGAATTAGAACAATGGACTAGAAAGATTAATTTAGTTTGAAGTTTTTTTTACCTTGTTTCTTTGTATAAATGATCCAAACTGACAGTCAGAGCGTCCACAACTAGAAAAAATTCGATCATAAATTAATACAGCCTGGTAAGCCTGCTGTTTTACAGATAGGATGGGATATTTATGTTTATCCCTGTGAATGGGAAAACCAAATGGGTTAACACACAGGCAATTCAGATCACCTCGCGCCCATTGTCGGGTTAGCGGAGCTTTAAAAAACCATTAATCCCCCGGGTTCAAGCAATTTCTGTAAAATGCCTTGCCCAAGGACACAACCGGCTAGCTGACGATCAGTTTATACTCACAATCTGCTTCATTTTCCCCTGGTTTTAGTTGATTGGATATAAAATTGAGCATGTCAAAGTTGGGAGTTCCCATGGGAAAAGCAATTGCGATGTTGTGGTATGAATCATTGTCAACTTGATGGAGTGGGTTTGCGGTTTCATCTGTGCCAAATAATACCAACGCAATTTCGTCTTTCGATTGGGAGAAAATCTGAAATCATCAAAAAAAATATCAATTTATATTTAAGTCAAGGTTTTATTTAATATGGCCAGTCATTTTAAGGACCTTTTTTTTAAAAAAAGATGCGTTATAAAATTACAGTCATAAATAAAATACCACTAATGTAATCTTTTAATTAAGAAAAAATATAAAATTCAAAATTGGGAAAAATGGTATAGAATAGAAAATTTATGTTCACTGATGGAAAAGAGTTAATTTAGAACAAAAACCATTAAGTGACTCGTCCTAAGGCAAAGAGTAAATTTTAATAAACACATTCCTTTTGGTAACCACACTTCTAAATCTAAACCGATTAGCTTAGTGGCTATTGCGTTGCGTTTAGCAAAACGCTTCAGGTTTGAAACCGGTCGCTAGCTAGTAGGTTGTGTCTGTTAGGCAAAGTATTTAGCGGACAGTGCCAGAGCCCAGTGGATTGATGGCTTTTACTTAATTGAAGTTAGATATTAAGCACACATAACAGTGAGCTGACTGAGGGCGCGAGGTAATCTGAAGAATGCCCATGTTAACACAATCCTTGTGTTTTCCTATTTAAGGGGATAAACATGAATATCCTATCCTACATTATATGATTGTTTTAGAACAGATAAATCTGGGTTAATTTTCGACCAATTTAACCAAAACACTGTAGTGAAAATAACACCAAATATGCAGCTTCAAATTCGAATGAAAGATTCACCTTACGCTGCACCAGCATTGATATGATCTGAATGCTCAGTCCTAGTGAGGTCGTTTCTTCGTTTGGGGAATCCACCATCCCATGACCGACATCAACACATAGAACCAATGCTTCCTGTTGTGGGAGTGTTTGGTTAGGGGAAGCTTAAAGGAGTGAATTAAATAGAGGGAAACTGCACACTAAAAATAAAGATTAGAGTTAGGTTTGGGGACAAAGATTAAAATAAAGTATTAGGTTTTTGCACACTAAAAAAAGCTTAAAAGAGTGAATTAAATAGAGGGAAACTGATATAAAGATTAGAGTTAGTTAGAGGGAAACTGAATAGAGGGAAACTGATATAAAGATTAGAGTTAGGGAAAACTAAAAGAAGAAAAAAAAACAAGTAATACAGCAAATTATCTTTCGACAGGTTTCGAACCAATCCCCTAGGGTTAAACTCTCCGAGAGAATTAAATAGAGGAATTAGAGTTTGAATCTGAAGAATTAAATCTGAATTAACTAAAGGGAAACTGCTAAGTGAAATAAAGATTAGAGTTAGTTCGGGGGAAAACTAAAAGAAGGAAAAAAAGGATGTAATGAGGAAATTGGGTTGTTTGTGGACGGGAAAAAAATGGTTTTTATGGTTTTAGTGGGCAGTTTTCTTCCTTCCATCTTTTACTTCTTCTAGTGCTGATCATTTATTTTGGTTTATTTGGGATAGTAATGCATGTTTATCCCCCACATTAATGGGACAATAAGGTGATTTATAACATTAACAAATTTTTACTATTTCAATGGGCAATACTAAAGATAGACAAATAAGCAAGATAGCAAACTGTTGAATAAACTTCAAAAACTAAATCTAACCAACCCTTTAACCTCAGAACTATCTTTAATTTTACCCACAGCCCAATAAATAATTGCAACTTGAAATCTTCTATAAGTAAGCAATTAACCCCCTTTATTTTTCCGTTTGGCCTTATGCACACTTAAAATAGTGTAAAAAAGTAAATTTTTCACTAAAAACCTAAAACCAAATTGTAACATTGTCCCAAAAACCTTATTAGAGTATACTCGAATGCCAACCATCACATTAACCATATCTTCTAACCTTTACTTTTTTGAAATTTTTTCCTACTTTCATTTTTTATATTTTACTTATTTTAGTTTTTCTCAATTCATTCAAAAACTGCCATGGGGGGAACTGAAGAAGGGAAAGCGGGAAAGAGAGAGATTGCTCACTAAAATCAATATTAGCACGTTAGAGTTAGTTTTAAACATGGGGTTGGAGTTAGTTTTAAACATGGGGTTAGAGATAGTTATAAACATGGTGTTAGAGTTAGGGTTAGTTCTGGGGTTGAGACTTATCTTTCGGGCAGGTTTAAAATTAGTTTCCATAAATTAAGTGAGCAGTTTCCCTCCTTACCGCTTTCGCTCTTTTTAGTTTTTTCCACTACCATGATTTCTAGATTGGCAGATCAGGACACAAAAGCAAGGCACACTAGAATACCTTTTTTGAATTTGCCATATTGTCTGTAGAATGATTTGGTAGAACCAAGCAGAAATTCTACTTGATGAATTGTTGTCTATCAATAAGATTCAATTTGTGTCCATCGCATGTTTTAATTTAGTCCAGTTTATTTACATGAAACCAAAATCAAAACTAACAGAATCAGTTACGGCTTTCTAATCCTTTTTATTTTTAAAGCAAGAATAGTGGAATAGTTACTAAATATGTGGGCAGGCATAAGGGAAAATATTAAAACAAAATTAATTCAATTTTGTGGAAGAAAAAACACACATTATAGTGTAAATTTCAAGTCATTAGCGCAATAGTTTATTTCGAGTAAGGGGAATCACCACGAAGTTTATGAATGCAAGAATTTTATCGGTAGATGTCGCTAGTTTATTATTTTACCGGCTTCTAGCTTCGAACCCACTGAAGGTCGCGTAACGAAATGCTTTTATGACGACCGGTTTAAAAAGAGATTACAAAAACCAAAAAATAATTTAAAATAGAACAGAAAAGATTTTTTTGTTTACATACTGTGGTTTTCATTGAACGGTTATGGAAAACAAATACTACCGATTTCTTTAGCGTTGAAACTACTCCAGTTAAACATGGTTGTATTATTAATGTTATTTGACCACCAAATTCCGTGTTGGATTGTAGCTTGGCTAGCATTACGAAATACCACCCGTCCGTCTCGGTTTAGTTGGATAGCGCTTGGTCTTAGGATGACATGTATGGCTTTTCCTTGGAAGAGGAAACACAATAGGGTAATCTAGGTCTTAATTATACAAGGAAATGTCAGATTCTTAATGTGGAGGTATGTGGGAGTTGACGTGGTGTGTTGTTTATTATTAATGTGACAACAATTGACAACAAAATTGCGATCAGAGTTTAAAGTGAGATGTCTCTAATTTCATACTGTATCGTGTTTGATCTACGTATTGATTTAAACTAGACAACTGTGCTAACTACTGAAATCGAGGTTTGTTGTTATTTGCATTCCTTACAGCTCACTGCATTGTTAGCGAAGTACTTTAGCGAGGTACGTGATGTGTTTATTTAGTTTTATTGCAACTTGGTGGGTTAGTACTTCGTCTTTCAGTGAAAGGTTTTCGAAACTGGTTGATAGCTAGTAGACTGTACCTTTGGACAAAGCACTTGGGAGACATCGCCCTATCCCAATATATTAATGTGTCCCACAAAAAAATACGTCATATCATACACAACACACTGTAATAGCCCCCTTAACCCGACGGTGGGCGTGAGGTGATCTGCCGATTGCCCGTGCGAGAACGCTCCTTTGCGTAATCGGAAAAAAATATGACAAAAACTTTTGTGATAACGGCATACCAGCCATTGCGTTTTCACATTTAATCATAAATATTCCTGTCCTAAGCACCCAAGCTATGCGGACGAATACTATGTTCGTCAGATCACGTATGCAATTGACTTTCGTATAAAGAAAAAAAACAATTCCAAATTATTTCAATACTAGAGCTGCGTAGTGTATATTACGTCCGCAGTTTATCCTTTGAATTTCTTTGAAATTTACGACAACATTTTAGCGTACGCTATATGTGTAATACGTGTAGCGAGCCGTTGCAGGCCGCTTGCCTTTTGTGCTATATTGTTCCTTGTAGGCCTTATAGGTAATCCAGTTACAACACCTGATGCGATCTGCAATTCCCTATGCGCTGTCTCTCAGAGGTTCGCTAATTAATTGAGGTTTTCTGCGTAAACGTCCTCGACTTGACTATATACTGTCTTCTGTGGTTTGTTGATCAAAGCTTCAGTAGTTTGATAACATAAATTGTATTGAGCAATTGAGGTGATTAAGCAGTTACGAGTTAAATCGTTATAGATGTTTCAACGACATAGATTCCAGATAAACTCTCAGTAATCGTCACATACAAGATGTTTGTTAATGTGCTAGGAGATCTCCAGAGCCAAAGTGAAATAAACTTATATAGACAAAGTACTTAACAGCTGTAGGAATAATCGTCAACCTAATAACATTAGTTCAGTGATGACGCAATGTCAGCGCAAATGCCGGCTGCGGCGACCATTAAATCTTAGGTAAACACATCAGGTAGCTACATACGTATTGTTGTACTAGATTTTAATTGTATATGGCATTAACCACGGGGCCAATGCTTATTGTTAGATGTTCCTACATTTCGTGTAGCTAACGTTGTTAACAAAGTACGGTTTTATTTATTAGATATATTAGTACTTTTTATTAATCATTCTCGCCGAAAATCTGACCACAGCAAAATTGCGATCAGATTTTAATGTCAGATGTCCCTGTATTCCATACTGTATCGTGTTTGATCTACGTATTGAGATAAACTAGACTACTGTGGTATTAAATACTAAAATCGAGGTTGATTGTTAGAGATATTTGCATTCCGTATACTGCATATAGCATAGTTAGCGAGTTACATTAGCGAGGTATTCAAAGTTTATTGTTTGATATCCATGCATTCCGAACAGCTCACTGCATAGTTAGCTAGGTACGTATCAAGATAAGTAAGTAATGTTATCTTATTTGGTGCGTTCGTAATGTCTGCGGCAGATAGTTGAAGTAAAGCCAACCAATGTCGCTCATGGGTTCAGTTGTGCATGCCAAGGTAAACAAATACGTTAAGTTGTGCGGTCGTCTGACCGAATGGTTAGCGCGACCGATACATACACCGACTACTAATCAAAAAACGGTCTTAGCAGCGAACCCAATATTCGAAACTAAGCCCGGTAACAAAAAACAACTACATTAAGTTGTACGATCGTGTGGCCGAATGGTTAGCGCGACCGATACATATACCTTCATATGCAAAATCGATCCAAGTGATGAGCCCATCCTGGGTTTGAAACTTAGCTCAGTATAAAATAAAATAACAAAAAAAAATCTACATTAAGTTGTACGGTCGTGTGACCGAATGGTTAGCGCGACCGATACATATACCTTCATCCACAAAAATGTTCCAACTAATGAGCCCATTATTAATTCGAAACTTGTCTCAGTATAAAAAAATATAACAAAAACACAACTACATTAAGTTGTACGGTCGTATGGCCGAAAACATCAAGTTATGATGTGGCTTCTGTATTATGAGTTTATTTATTACTGTTAGCATCAAATAAATAAAAAATAATTTCGTTCGATTTTACTTAATTGGAATTTAGTTAAACCGGGTAAAAAAGATAACAAGCATACTTTACTGAGTAGGATTTAGGTAGTTTAACATAGTATTTCTTTTATCCTTTTTAAAACGATAATTAAAATTACACACACATTTAAAACATAAAAAGCTGAAAAAGACCGCAAAACTACAACCGTTTTGCACGACCTGAAAAATATAATTAACGGTTTGTGGGAAAAAATGTTCGCTTTTTTAAACTGGTGATGGCGGTGGTTCCATTTAATTTTTATTTCCCCCAAAATGGAGGTAAAACGGTCTCAGAAAAGATCAGAAAAGTTCGACAAGCCCAGCATCAAAACTGTGGGAGACGGGTTAAGTGTTTCGATGTATTAAATACACTAAAATGTAAAAAAAATCTTAATTTTACAAATTTTTAGCATAAAAACAATACAATGTGTAACAATTTCAACGTAAAAAACATTTTTATATTTTGTTTATGATGCACCTCGTGAGATTAAAACTTAAGCTCGCTCAATTACAATTATATAATATTAAATAAAATACATTAGTCATAATTACAAGTTTCAGCATAAAATAAATAATTTGTAACAATTTCCACTTAAAACGACTTAAAAAATTCGTATAAAAACATTTCCGCGTTCGTTGTGTGATGCGTACGATGCACCTCGAAAGATTAAACTAGAACTCGCTCAATCACTCGAAAACACCGCAAATTCGAACACTTTCTCCATCCGTGTTGCGTCAAGGGAGCAGCGGTGCGTTGCGCTTGAGTAAACGCAGATCCAGCACGCCGAAAAAAGCGGCTGAAGTCAGCTCTAATTTTAGCCATTACTGTCTCTCCCGTTCAGGCAGAAGCGTGGGAACACGACGCTATATAAGCACCAGCGGCGTTCTGTCGCAGTGTTAGTAATGGCGTATCGCATTGACCTTGACACATATAAAGCCTTAGACTCCGCCGCTTGAAGTAAAGATTTGAACCAGGTACGTTAAGTCGTGTGATAATCGTATACTGTAACATTCTTCGTGTAGCAATGCATAAAGATAAAGGATAGCATGATAAGCAAAAAGCATTGCACCAAACAGTTGGTTACTTTTTATCCTAGGAAATGTCGTTTAAATGCAAACATTCTTGCATGATCAGTTCGATTTTCACATACCAACGTTTAAATCAGATTATGCAGACATAATTTGCCAGTTCCCGTCTGCCAGGAAGTGCTTATTGGTTTCCGAGCCCTACGCAGTCGTCAACCAGTCTATTATGTGTATGGATTACAATCGAAGTTACATTCAGTAATGTATATCAATCATCACGTGCCAATCTTCGGCTTGCAAAATAAAATTTGTTACGTCATCTGACGGATAGGTTACGTCACCATACCAATATAACTTTTATTTTTCGTCCCGTGTTTATATAGTTTCGTATTGTGGGGAACTAGTAAGCGGGAAAGGGGGAAGTGGGAAGGAGGGAAACTGCACGTTAAAATGAAGATTAGAGGGTTATATTGTATAATGACTGGGGCAAGCGTTAGAGTTAGAATTTAGGCCGAGGTAAAGGGTAGTATTAGGGCTAGGGTTAGTTTGAGTTTTATAGTAAGGGTTCGGTTTGGGGCTGGAGCTGGGGTAAGGGTTAGTGTTAAAGTTTGGGCTGAGGTTATGGATAGTATTAGGGCTAGGGTTAGCCTTAGTTTTAGAGTAAGGGTTGGGGTAAGAGTTAGTGTGTGTTAAGAGTTAGTTAAGGGCTGTGGTTAGCGTTAATATTACGCCTGGGTTTACAATCAGTGTCTCAATCAGAGTAAGAATTAGTTTCTATAAGTTTTAATTTGCAGTTCTTTCAGTTTCCATCTTCTAAGTGTTAGTGCAATTTGGTGGGTTAGTACTACGTCTTTCAGTCGAAGGGTTTTCGAAAGTGGTTGATAGCTAGTAGTGTTGATGCAAAATTTCATTTCGAGGTTATTTTCCTGTCTGTGTCAAACACAAATTTAGATTTTTTTATGTTTCAATTCCGCAATGGTCCTCTGACTGATACCATGTTTACTATATAAATCTTTACAACAATCGGTCGCGCTGACCATTGTACTAGAAAACAACGGATACTTTGCAAATAAAACATGTGTTTTTTATGATATGGTACTTGTGTTTAGACGTGGACAATTGTAGAAGACTTAAAAACACAAGAAATATTAAAACGCGGGCAATAGCCCATAAATTGTTGTGTACGGTTGTGTGGCCGAATGGTTAACGCGACCGATACACATACCGACTTAGATACAAAAAAACGGTATTAGGAACGAGTCCGTCATGGATTCGAAACTAAGCTCGATTAAAAAATACAAAAAAATATTAGTGTTGAACCACGAGCATTAGCTTAAGACGTATTGTTGGATTTTGAGTAACAGCCGTTTTCTTAAGGTCAGTTTGCATTTAAGAAAAATGAAGAATAAAGTTGTTGTTGTACTTTTATTCGCATTAACCACGCAACACCACAGCGGTTTAAAACGATACGATAAAATTCGCCAGCACTTCCAGTGCGGTAAATTCCGGACTCCGGAAGCCCTCCCGGGTTCTCTTATATATTGGATATTACGTAGTGTGTTGTAAATCAGGTATTCTTCCCTTGGACTACAGGGTGGCACGCCCGCCCTCGTCACAAACACTAAATGAGAAACTCATTTTTCTAACTGGCTAAGGTTCGAAACATACTGAGCTCGTTAAAAGATTTTTTTTAATAAACAACTTGAGAATTCAATCGGCCGCCTTTGTGGTATTCTTATAGCTAAAGGGACATAAAAACAAAAAGCATGGAAAGTAACGGGCGATGATTTTAACTTTTATGGTATTATTTGCAGAACCAATTAATTTTTATGGACAATGAATTGAATGAAATTTAATGGACGATGAATTGAACCTTTATAACTTTATTTGCCGCTTTTTAGTCTCGATTGCACTCTGGAAGCCGTTTCAATGAAACTCCATATGATTTTAACCTTAATGGTATTATTTGCAGATTTTTAGTCACGTTTGCACTCTGGAAGCCGTTCCAATGAAACTCCATATGATGACACATGGACAGAACAACCCAACCATGCGAGGCCGCGTCTCGCCGTATTACGTACCGCACAACTACCACGCCGCGTACTGCAACAATGCAAGCGTCCGGAAAACGGCCATCCATCAAGGAGAACACGGAAGCGATAACAACGTTGCAGCAGTGGATCTACGACAAGGAAGGCGCAGTCCACTCAACATAGAACACTCAGCCATGGCGCAACCTGTAAACCTCTACAACGACGATAGAAACGAAATGTCAAGCGAAGATTTACTGATGGTAGAAGAACATATCAGGCCGCTCATTAAAGAAGAACTGAGATATACGATTCAAAGTAAACGACTTGCTCGAGGTCTCCCTGGAAATGTTGAAATCGAGTACAAACGTCCACATAATGACGTGAGTTTTCTTAGTATTTCCACTTGGTCTATTTAACTTATATAATAGAATAGTACAGGAATATATCGAATAGTACCGGAATATATAGAATAGTACAGGATAGATTTATGTTTATGTCCGTGAATGGGAAATTAAGGGCGTTAACACACGGGTGATCTTTAGACCTACTAGGATGCTGAGATGCAGTATGTTGTGTATGATTAAGATGTTTCTTCAATTTAGTAGAACTGATTAATCCATTGGGTTATGATCGGGTTTTGCTATTGGGTTAATCAATTCGGAGGTTTCAAACTCATATATAAAATTGTGGTTAGTCGGGGGGAAACTAAGAGGACAGTACGAAAGGAGGGCAACTGCTAACTAAAATAAAGATTATGATGTTCTGGTTAGTTCTAGGGTTAAGATTAGCGTTTAGGTCAGAATTAGTTTTTATAGTTTTAGTGAACAGTTTTCTTCCTTCCCTCCTCTTATTATTGCCCGTTAGTCGATTAATACACGTAACCGGGCGCGTAACGTAATTTAGTATGTTTTTCGTCAAAGTCAGGTAGAACCTGTTGTATGTCGCTATTGGCATATAAAATAACAATACGGCTACTTCATTAACACCATGGAACTTGTAATATTTTCGATGTAACTTAACGTTGGCTTTTAATAAGCACCATGAAGCCCAACTAAACTATTAACGTTTAAAAGTGAGAAATGTCGACGTGTATTTTACCCAACACACCGAAAAATACATTTTTCGTGCACAATCTTATTTTGTAACGCTCAATTAGTAGGTATTTAAAAAATACTTTCGGATAATATTTCAAGTTAAAGTGTGATGTCATTTTAAAATTTATTAACGTTTCAAGTTATCAAAGTTTGAAAATTTCGAATCCTAGCAGGTATGTTTAATATACAGGCTCATTTGTTTTGTTTATCTTCTACGTCAGGTCATAGAAACGTCAAAAACTTCAATAATATTAATAATTTTTAGGAAATTTCACCTGAAACTTTAATAAAACGAGAAAGACGGCGTGAAAGGAACAAGGTAGCCGCTGCGAAATGTCGATTCAAGAAGAAAATATTATCGGAGCACTTACAAGAGGTAATTATGCACATAGAGATCATATTACACATTTTTTTTTACTATTCAAGTTTCGCTCGTTTCATATGTCGTGCTCAGTCGGGAACAACGTCAGTCAACTGGTTTATTTAATTAGAAGCCACCTAGCAGGGTTGTTGGATCGAAACTGGTCGCTAGCTATTCGGTGTGCAGACTTAGCAAAAAGTTTAATAAACCCAGTACATTAAAGGGATTAAGCAAAAACAATATTATACACACCTTACTTGAGTAAAATATACTAAAAAGCTCGAGTAACCCACAGATGAATATAAAGATATTCTGATGATTGCCGGTGTTAAGCCCTTACATTTTCTAATCAAAGAGAATAAACATAAACACCCTATAACTTAATATGTCAAAACCGGTTTTAACGGTTATCGGATTAAACTGAAGATATTGACTTAGGCGATTATAGATTCCCTGCCGGGTTTAATTGGATTTATTTAATAAGACACATCGCATTACAGACAATCTTAGTAAAAAAACATGAGTTATAAGACATGTAGTGTATTTTCCACTACCTAATTAGAAAATAACATAAATACCATGATGATATTTTGTTATTTTATGTGTATTGCCCTATTTTTATCACCAAGCCTAGAATACAATACATATAGCTATGTAGAACCCATCAAATCTATATTTACTTAAAGTCATTTGGTGTTTTGCACATGTCCCTATTCAAAAATATCGAAAAGTCATGACCAAGTTTTGTATTATAAGGTCTATTACCCTATAATCACTAATCCCCTGGTTATACCCGACCTTTCAATCCGTGTTGCATTATGATGTGTTCGTGCTGTTTATGACGTCATTATTTCCGCAAAACAAGCCACCAAAATATAAACAATGGTGGGAAAATCCCTAAATAAAACTGCAAACTCTTCAGAAAACGTTTTCTAAAATGCCAATTTCCATAATCCCTCGTGTGCATTATATTTATCTTCTGAGTATTCGGTAATTTTACTCTTGGTCGACATTTTCCGATTTCCGCCCATGAATATTGATAATAATAGGCTTACATCGTCACCGAGTCGCTGCTAAACCGCCTTTCTCCTGTTGTCGCTATATCGTAGCGTGTCTCTAATCGCCGATCATAAACAAAAACAGAAACCTGTTCACTCGCCTGGTGACGTCTTTCTAAAGGGAGAAATTCTATTTTTTGTTTTGATTTTTTTAACCGGGTTATATAACGAATACCCTCTTGGGCTGTTACCCCGTTTTTCTTAGGATTAATAAATTTATTGTCGCGTTAACCATTCCGCTACATGAGTAAAAAAAACAATTTCTTCTATTTTATGTTTTTGTAAATGATAACCATGACCGTTTTTTGTATAGAATTCATTTTTTCCCTTCTGTTATAAAACTGTTATTAAAGTTTTTTTTTTTAACTCGGCTAAGTTTCGAACCGGTAATTGTCTCGTCACTAAGACCGTATTGTATAGAATTGTATGGAATCGGTCGCGTTAACCATCGGCCACACAAGACTAAATTGAAAATCTCTATTGCAGGAATCGGAGCATCTAGAGAACGTTAACGCGAAATTAAAACGGGAAATCGCAAAGCTACAGGACGAAAAGCAGAAACTCATTTACATGCTCAACCTGCATAAACCCAAGTGCCTCGTTTCCAAGAACACGGACGGCGATTTCGAGACGGATATTATGACGTCAGAATCACAACAATCGTTCGGTGCCCATTTCCAGTCGACGAACAACGGGAATACACTTGGTGTCGCTAACATCAAACACACTTTTCAGTTTGGAGACGACCCTATTATACAATCAATCTAATTTATAATTTTGCATGCCAGATTTTATCAATTGTTTTACGCGGAAATAATTCTCGAAACTTCTTCGGTTACTCGTTCTATTTTGTTTCATTGTTTCTTACTTTTAATTTCTCGACATCCCCAATTTGGAGGAAACTGTTCATTTACTTCATGCATCTTTAATTTTAACGCCGAAATAACTGTGTGCATGGCAATATGGAATTGCGGTTCCTATTTTTAACAATTCTGTCAGTTCCCCTTTGTATAACAATTGCGTTCAGGCGTCCATATTTCCTTGTGTGTCTTTGCAATTTGTTTTAATTGATTTGAAATGAATGCCATAAATTGCCAGATTTTTATAACTGTACGGGTTTCCGTGTTTGTTTTTCACCAATCAACAGATTGAAAGGATTAAAAAAAGAAACATTTAGAAGTTCAGGATGGGACCTGTGTATAGTACTCCTGCAACGCGACTTTGTATAGGCCTAGAAAAGTCTAAATCGACCAAAATAAAAGCAGTTTTGATGTGAGGCCTTAGGTTTATTTGAATTATAATTTTAAATTTCTCACAAAGCCCCTACTGCGCCTTTTACCAACATTTCAATACCCCAATAACAAAAATCAAATAGTGTCTGGTTAAAAATCACATTTGTCCGTTTTACTTCATTGAAGTTGGTCACAGTAATTTTGACACCCTAGATTCGACAGCTGCGTAGATAGGATAGAATACTTATGTTTATCTCCATGAGTGTAAAAACAAAGGGTGTTATATCATGAGTAATTGTTAGATTGACTTTTTTCGTGTTTTCATCGTTGAAAAAAACTAAACTAAAAAAGTCAGTCTGAATAGCTTGCTGAAGTAGTGCTTCGCTAAAAGATTTCAGGATCGAAACTAGTCGCTAGTAGTAGGTTGTAAGGTCGAAGACATTGCTATGTTGTTTATTTAATTCATTAAATAAGTGAGTTGAAGCAACGTTTAAAAACATAGCGTTTAAGCTGATGCGACATTCGATCCCTTAACCTTTCCGGTGAGCGCCCGATGCATTACCATATGAGCTGAAAGCAACGTTTGTAAAATTGCCTATATAACATAATACAAATAACATAAAAATGTCCTGTGTTTTTATTTTCACCGAGATAATCAGATCATATATTTTAATCTCAGATCATATATTTCGGGAACAATTTTTAAACTATTTGGGGACGTAGCTCACCTACTAAAGATTAAAACTACTTTGCAGCAACTTGACATTTGAACTCACGTGACCCTAGACATAAATAGACCAGCGGTTTGTATAATGGGTGTTGGTTAGAAAGCGCTTGCACGTACGCCATGTTGCTTTTAATAGTCGTTGCATTTAAGTAATGCGAAACCGGGTTTAAATACACATGATTACTTCCTGATTCCGGTAATATAATGAAGTATTAGTTCAGGCTATGTCTAGTAGAAATAAACGAGAAAAATAACGTGTTTTAACGACTGTCGTTTTGCCGTCTTTTTCAGGTTTTTATTTTTTTTAATAAATGGCCATGTAGTGTGTTTTATCGTGGAAACCAAAAGTAAAAAAACAATATGTGACCCATAACTAAATATCTAGTACCCAATTTCCGGCTGCTAACTAAATATCTAGTACCCAATTTCGGGCTAGATTACGTATATTGATATATTAACGGCCAATTCATGACATAAAGGAAAATTGTCCTGCGGATACAGATAGCACATAGGAGATATGATGTGACCACATCCACGTGAAGGAAAGCATAATTACCTATAAAATCTATTAGTATGACGTATATGAACACTTTAAAACTAGAAATTACCCAAGTGTGCAAAGATTCAAAGAAATAAAACTTGCGTGTGCAGCTGCCGTACTTTCCATACTGGTCCTGTAGTAATTAAAACTACCATCTTATTTCGGTACCTCTAAATATTACAGAACTGCTTGGATCACATGGAGCGCTTGGATCGCTTACTATACTTCGTAATTACAAAAGCCATCATATTAATGTTAGGGTTGGGGTTAAAGTTAGTTCTGGGGTTAAGATATGTGTTTGGGACAGGGTTAGAATTACTTTCAATAGCAATCTAAGTGATCCAAGCGGTCCAAGCGATCCCGTAGTATTTAGAGGCACCCCCTTATTTCTACTAGTGGCAATATTCCGTAGCTAATTTTAAACTAAAAATAAAGTTTCTTTTGCAGTGTCCACTGTATTATTATAAAGAATTTCTGTAGCTCGAAGTGAATTGAAAAATGAGTGAAGAAACAAGTTCAACTGTGTTTGTTCCGTTGCAAACTGGAGATGACGTTGCACAGCGAAGAGAGCAAGTTCTTTCCCAATATGCTGTAAGTTTGTTGCTGTTTGTTTAGTTTTTACTGGTCAGTGTTTTTTGTGAAATTTTAAATATTTGTTTGTTATGCTGCTGTTTTTTGTTTCTTTGCTGTTTTTTTTTCAGCCGATAAAAAACAACTTTTTAGGAATCATTCCAATTTTAACATGTAAGTTTTATGCCCAGACTGTATTTCTTAAACTTTCTAACACTTATTATCTTGAGTAAATCATTTTTTACCTTTTGTGTCTATTGCTGCATAATTGTTGTTCAACTCCCTATTTTACCCTTAACTGGCATATTGCTTTTCTTTCTGATCGTGTGCAAAGGACCAGGTTGAATAGTTGGTTGTCTTTGGAGTATGTCAGTGCATGGATGTACATTTGAGCCATTCTGATGGGTGGGAAGGCTATTAATGTTCCATATATCACACCATACACTTTTTGCCACTGGAAGACCCTTTTCTTTATTTTAACATAATATTACTCACCCCTTATACAGCCTGATTTTACCTACATTTCATCCTTAACAAGCCTATTGCTTATCCTTCTGATATTGTTTACATCATTCTATTTTCTTCAATGTTATTTTTGCTCACCCCTAATACCCATTTCACCACACCAGGCCTACGAAAGCGCGATAATACCTTTGATTGAATTTGCTTGAAAATATTTAACTTTGCTTTTAATGTAACACTTGCTTACCCCCCCATTTCATCCCACCGTACAAAAGCGCGATAATACCTTTGATTGAATATAATACATTTGCTTGAATTTGCTTGAATATAGTTACCTTTGCTTAAATGTAACACTTGCTCACCCCCAATTTCACCCCACTAGGCGTACAAAAGCGCCTTACCTTTGCTTAAATATAATACCCTTGCTTGAATTTGCTTGAATATAGCTTGAATGTAATACTTGCCCATCCCCCCATTTCACCCCCCCACCAGGATTTTAACCCCCCAATTTCACCCCACCAGGCGTACAAAAGCGCGTTGCTTGCAAAGCGTGTTGAGCTGAACGAAGCTCTTCGCTTCCAGCACTTCCTCCGGGACACAGGAGAACTTGAGAGATGGATGGCAGATCGGATGCAAATTGCTCTTGACGAGAGCTGGAAGGACACAACGAACCTGGAGGTGAGGTCTACATAGGTGTAATACAAGAATATAAAGCATGATATCCTTGCCTAAATTTTGAAATCAAAGGAAATGGTCTAAAACTTTATTTTTTGTTGGTAAATAAATATACAGCCAAGAAAAACAAATCTTTTTTTCTTGTATTACTTTTCAAGTTTCTTACGGGTTTTTTTTATTTCCATGACAGAACAGAAAAATCAATATTTAATCCTTTATTCTGCTTAATTTTAATAGAAGTAAAAGCAATAAAATCTAAAGATAAAAGTGGTACAGGCTTTAAAAAAACTATTAGTAAAAGTTGTTAACTCTACCATTTGTTAAAAAACAACTAATAAAGTTAAAAGTGTCTACCATGTTTTATTAAGTACCAGAAAAAATGGAAAACGCTACCAAGAGTTTACCATGCTTTAATAAGTACCAGAAAAAATAGAAAACGCTACCAAGATTCTACCATGATTTATTACTTAATAAAGTACCAGACTGGAAAACGCTACCAAGTGTAAAAAATTACAAATTAAACCAATATTTCCGATCATTTCACAGATCCGACTACAGAAGCACACGACTCTTGAAGCTGAGGTCAACGCAAACAAAGGATCGCTGGATAAACTGGACAATGAAGGGCAAGACATGGTCAAGAATAATTACAGCTCATCAGATGTGATAGAGGTATGGTTGGTTGTTGAAATTATTTCGTTTAATTACCTTTGTCGACTGTAAATTTTGTTGCAACTTTTGTTGTTGTTGCAACTGATTTATTTATTGTCTTTTGTTGTATGTCAATTTATATTATTTCCTTCATTCTTTCCTATTTTAAATTTTTCTTTTGTTAAAACCCGCATATTTAATTAAATTTGTGATTAAGTTGTTTAAGGTTACTTTAATAAAAAAAAAAAAAATTGGGATAATGAAACATCTATTTAAATCGGTTAAAATTCTAGTTGGTTATCTAATGGATTATAGCAGACTTGATATTGACTGCATTCCCAGATTCATGGTAGCTTCAGGGTGCTGGAGTATTTGGCCTTTTTAAGGAATACATACTTGTTCCGCTAATGCAAACTTGCCCCTGTTTATGTACCAAAACCATACTGATACTTTCTGAGTTATTATATGGAAAGGCCTTTCATGCTTCCCTCCTTTTACTACTATGGTTGCTAGGTTTCGGCTTCTAATTAATATTCATTCGGTTTAATGTCCCGTCTTGCTGTTGTCAACTATATTGTAACCTGTGTGGCAGTGAATTTATGTTAAACTGTTTTTTCTTTTTCATTTTAATAATCATTTCAATCTTTAAATAAAAACACAGCGTTGGCAGAAATAATGAATCTTACTGTTGTCAACTTTAGTTTAAATATTGCACCGAAGACCGCAAAAGGAAAAATATTCTGCAAACCACATGTTTATTTAAGCATATTGGTTTTAATATTTTTTTAACTAAAGATTTAATTGATTATGAAAAATAAAGAAGCTGCAAGACCGTTTAATGTCAATTCACGTTACACACAATACGATATTGATATATGAAAATTAAAGAAGTCGAAAAACTGGTTAATTCAGGTTTCACATGATACCATATATAACATCGATCACAGTTTAATACTGTTATATATATCATATTGTTGAATAAAAATTACACACAGCACAATTAATACATTTACATAGGCCTATATGATATAGTTGAACGATAAAATTACACCCAACACACAGCATTTGAAAAGTTCACTTTGTGACATTGATAAAAAATCGAAACTAAATAATCCCATCCCATTTCCCAGGCGCGACTTATAGAGCTCCACCTGCAGTGGGAAGCTCTGTTGAAAGCTTTGGAACTGAGAGGAGTGAAGCTGAGACAAACCTTTCTGCTCATCGACTTTCAAAGAAAATGCGACGAAGTCCTTTACTGGATCAGAGACAAAGTAAGTGGTTTTTACATTTTCCGCCATTTTGTGATGGAAAAGGGAATAACATTGCTGACACTTATGGTTAACCCTTAAAACAATATGTACAAATTTGTCTTTTTTAACACGGGCTCATTTAAAATAAAAAATCTCCAAAATTTCTTGTCGAAAGAGATAAAGTTTGGTCTCGTTGTTGGTTCTGCCATTTTGCATTTTGTAATGAATAAAGATTAACAGTGCTCACACTCTCTCCCCAAAAAAACTTCAAATTGCGCGATTCACAAAACTATTAAAACTTATTGTTTTAAATTATGTCAGTAATTTGTGCCTTAAAAAGACGTAGTGCTGCAAAAGCCCTTGCAGTCAAATGCATGTTTTTAAAAAATGTCTGAATATTAACCTTAACGAGACATAGAAAACCAAAGCTATTTTGTGCTATAAATCTATAAAAAAAAAAAAATTATAACGTTGCAGACATTTTTATCAGGATTTATACTGCATGCATTATTTTACACAGTTTCACCACACACAACATTTTACCCCTGTTTTCCAACCACCAGGAAATAGTGGTGACTTCAACCGACAGTGGAAACGATTTGGAACACGTGAATATGCTGGTGGCGAAGTTCGAAGAGTTCCAGAGCGAACTGCAGGGTTACAGTGATCGAGTGAAAGATGTGAATGATGGCGCCGATAGACTGGTGAGGGAAACTTTTATACTGATTGATTATCTTTACAAATAGTCAAATCTTGTTAGACTAATCATGAGAAACCATTAAAACTACGACCGTTTTTTTTAGTGAACTAACGTTACCTGTGATGTTAAAAACTGTGAGGAAACATTTATACTGATCGATAGTCTTTATAAATAGTCAAATCTTGTTAGACTGATGAGAAAGTAGAGAAACCATTAAAACTATGACCTTTTTTTCAGTCAATTTACGTTAAAACCTGTCATGTTAAAAAACTTTTATAAACTGTCAAATAACGTTACCTGTGATAACCGTGGTAAAGAATGATTTTTAAATTTCAAAGACTTTTGCTCTTTATATACAACAATAGTCTTTATGTTATGACCTTGCTGTATAAGAAAAACATGCATAAAAGGGCCCAACTTTTATGCTGATCAACCGTTTTTATAAATAGTCAAATCTTGTTGCCTGTCAGAACAGTGATAAAGCATAATTTTGGATGATTTTTGGTCTTGCATACTATAATAGTGATTTTGCGGGGCACTTAATAAACACTACTAGGGATCCTTTTGTGTATTTGACTGTGTCCTCGTTACAAGCAGCCTATGTTACGGACATTTAATTTTGAAAGCTGCATTTGTATAGTGAAGGTATTTTTATTAACATTATATGCGAAAATTTCTCAATTTGTTCTTTTTTAAACCCATCTACACTAGAGCCAGTATCAGCCAAGTCCTGAAAAGGACTTATTTTAGATATCTATAATAATATGGACTAAGACTGTTATATAATTATGAAAGGTTTTATAATATTATAATAAGGCACGTTACGTGCATATTTATAATAAAAGCTATTATAGTGATCACACTATATGGTGAAGGTATTTTTCTTAACATTTTTATGGGCCATTTGCTAACTTTGGTTTGTGAGCTACACCAGTGCCTGGTATCAGCCATATAGTGCAAGGCAGTCTATTTTAGATATCTATATTTTATATAAGTAATATCTACCTGGATCGAACAAACTAGAGACATAATACATAATGCATACTAATTGCAATGTAATAATAAAGATCCTTTTAATTGCTAGTTGTTTTAACGATATAATCCATGCATATTATTTATAGAAGCCCCTTGCATAACATTAGTGTAAGTAGTCCAGATAAGATCCCCAAGTATTATATTGTTCACTAATATAGTGGAAAATTAATAAATATACTTGTTTAAGATGCGAATATATCTATAGACTTTAAATTTCACTGCCCAAGCTCCAATGTCATTGATAATACGTGATTTATAGAATCCATGTACCTTTGCATACAATGCAAAATACATTCAAGGGTCAATTTAATAAATAATACTTGGGAAATAGTTTGTATACAATCATGAATGACATAAAATACTTGGACCAGTCTTATTAATAATACACCACCTTATAGACTTCGTTTTGTATTACATAAAATACTAAGACCAATGTCCTTGATAATACATCATTTATAGACTTTGTATACCAATGCATAAAATACAAAGACCAATGTCATTGATAATACATGGAAAAGACTTTGTATACCATTACATAAAATACAGAACGCTTAGACCAGTGTTTCCCAACCCGAGTCTGCGGTCTTAAATGAGTCCGTGGAAGGTTTAAATGAGTCCGCAAGCACATCAGCAGTTTGCAAAACTTTTATTTGTTTTTGATCGTTATAAACAGCAGTGATATGTTTTTATCAACGAGACATTGTAACTCAAGGTAATTTTAAGTTTGTAGTAGTGAATCGTATGCACATGGTCCAGTAACGCTACATTTTTGACTTACGCTAATTGAAAATTGATGCACTTTGAGTCCGCAAAGACTTTCGCTGGTAAGGAAATAGTCCGCAACCAAAAAAGGTTGGGAAAGGCTGGATAAGATTAATGTCATTGATATTTCATGAAACAGATTGCGATTGAGGAACACCCTGAAGTCGACGTCATCACCAACAAGAAGGAAGCTGTGAATAATGCATGGACCTCACTCAACCAGCGAGCTCAACAGCGCAATCGCCATCTACTGGCTACCACGGAGGTCTTTAAATTCAAAAGGTAAGAAAATGGGGAAAGATAATGAAACTAACATAACCTAAATTTACTAAAGGAAAATGTGAATTGAAATGATGCGAAACCCTTCAAAAGACTTGTTGGTTGGTCTTTGAATAGCTTGTGGATTTAAAACTTTTTTAATTAAAAATGTGAACCAAAAGGAATAAAATTAATGAAACCTTTAAAAGACTCGTTGGTTGTCTTTGAAAGGCTTGTGTATTTAAAAAGTTTAAAATGTAAACTGAAATGAAATAATGCGAAACCTTCAAAAGACTATCGGTTGCATTTTGAAAGTCTTGTGGATTTAAATTCTTTAAGTTTAAATGTGAACCAAAATGAAGTAAAATGGTAAGAAAATTAAAAGACTGGGTGGTTGGTCTTTAAAAGGTTTATGAATTTAAATTCTTTAAATATAAAAGGTAATAATAAACAATAAAGTAATAAGAAACTTAAAGTGGTTGTCATGGCAATAACAAGATGTTAAAAAAACGCATGATAAACTTTTATTGGAAAAGTATATAAACTCCCCTTGAAAAGAGATTTTTTTAAAAGATACAAAATGTTATGTAGTTTTATATAAAAAAAGTATAAAAATAAAATCAATTATAGGATCCAAAGCAGTTTTAACAAAATAATTAGTAAAAGATTTGTGAACAACTCCCAGCATAATGTTAAACTTGATTTTCTAAAAGGCTGTTTCATTAGAAGATACAATCCACAAGGCAAATGACCATTGTGGCCTAGTTCTTTTGTGCTTGTGCACTTGTGCGCTTGAGTGCTTATTGAATTATTGATTTCCTTTTTCAAATTTGTTATTTCTTTTAGAAGGGTTGGTCCAAATAAAGTTTTGCCAAAGTCTGAAGATTAAATACCATCATTAAAATCGAAGTTTAGAATTACATATTTATAATAAGAATAAATTTCACAATATATCATTACGTTTTAATGGTAATTGTCAAAAAGGATCTGTTTTTATTGTTAGCATTAAAATGTTTCTTTGAATATTTATACTTTGTTGTATTGTATTGCAAGTAATAAATACCAGTAGAATGCTGGAAACATAAACCTGGGTACTTGTCACATTTGGGTTACCGTAGATATCGTAATATGTTAAATATGATGGAAACATTGTAATGATAAGATCAACCTATTAATCCTCAGAGTTCAGGTGATTTTTCCCTCAGTGTATTAACCAAGGATATTGGTGATGTAGCTTTGTTTTGAATCTGCAACCTTTGGGCTGAAATAGATTATACAAGGAAATAGACAATTACTTACCGGTATTGTCTGGTTTTTGTCTTTTAACCTTTATGGTGAAGTACCTAACCAAGCACACAGCGAAATAATCTATGGGTAGTTTGTTTACGAATATTCAGCAAGAGCGAAATTCAGAGGTTCGAAATTGGCTCTTGATTAAAGAAAACATTCTTGGCAAATGCTTTCGCAGTCGTTCGTCTTGCGCCGATCCAAGAATTTCACCTCTAACGGCACAGTACGAATACTACCGTCTGTCCATCATAATCATAACCTCTCCACACTACAGAGATGTAAACGAATCCATATCATGGATGAAAGAAAAGGAGTCTCTGTTGGAATCCAACGATCTGGGCACTGATGTGTCGTCCGTGCAAGCCCTACAACGCCGACACGAAGGGATCGAACGGGACCTGGCAGCGCTGGAGGAAAAGGTAGGTTAAGGAGGGGGAAGTACCTAGGGTGTCACCATCTGTATGATTGGTTTGAATCCTAAATTTTGGAACCTGTTTTTGATGATAAGTGTTAAGGAAAATGTGGGTTATGGGGGCGGGGGGAAGTACCATGTGTATGAGGAGTTTGGGTCATGAATTTTGGATCCGAAGTCTTGTTGATGAAAAGGGTTAAGGAAAAGATGGGTTAAGGGGGTGGGTTATGTGGGGGAAGTACTATGGGTATGATGGGTTTGGGTCCTGAATTCTGGATCCAAAGTGTTATTGATTAAAAGTGTTCGGAAAAGGTGGCTTATTGGAAGCATAATTAATTAATGGGATGTTTGGATATTTATATTTATATGAAGCTTGGGTGCTTTTTGAGATTGATTTTAACGCTAAAAGAAGACAAAAATTTGGTAGCACCGTAGTCACTTATGGTCAAAGGAGGACACTTACAACCCAAAAGTATTTGAAAAAACGTAAATAAATTTTGAAAAAATGTAAAAATGACCCAAAATAGATGCACAAGAACTAGCTATATGGTAAAACCAAATTTATTTAACGGCAATGTCATAAAAGAAACTTTCTTTGTATTATTTTGGTAAAAACACATATTTTTTGGGATTTGTTTTAAGTAATCGGATTGATAGTTGCTACTTTAGCACATTTTCAAAGCACTTGATTCAGTATGACACTTTAACGAGTAACTATAATCACTAAAAAACTAGAAAAATTTTTTCAAACAAAATATTTTTTAATTTTCTCAAACAAAATATTTTTTAACTTTCTCAAACAAAAATATTTCAACCCAAGGTATCTGAGTTGCTCAGCGAGGCCGACCGTATCGAGCGGGACCATGGGACCATGCAGGAGATAAACGAACAGCGGGATGTGATCAACGGGAATTGGGAGCGAGTTACAAGGGTGGCTGCTGAGAGGAAGATTCGATTGAAGCAAAGTTATGAACTCCAGGTGAGGATGGGAATTTTATAATGTGGACCAGAATGTGATGGGTATTCATGTTTGTTCTTGTCAATGGGAAAACCATGGGCGTTATTACACGCCCACACAGGTAATCATCCCACACCCTTGGGTTACCGGAGTAATTGCAGTGTGTTGTGTATGATTCACACATTCTTTCAATTTGATAGAACCCATTAATCCACTGGGTTTAGGCAACGGCAAGTTTTATGCCTGAGGACACAACTGACTAGCTAGCGACTGGTTTCGAGACTGCAACTCTTCAGCTGAACAGCCACTAGGGATGCACAATATAGGATAGTTAGGTATTCTAGAATATTCTAGAATAATACATTTCGAATCTAGAATTTCGAATCCTATTCTAGAATGTTTTACCATGTATTTAAATTTGCTATGCTGTGCATATATTTTCTCATTTATAGTGAATTAGCCATATGCTTTTAAACTGTGATGAGAGCAATTTATGTAGTCCAACAATATTTTACCATTACATATTTTTTTAATCAAATGTAACATCTCTAAACACTATCTGCCATGAGGGAGGATAATAGTCTAGTAGGTTGTTGTTGAAATGAATGGCTGAGAAAAATGCTCCCAAACACCAGACAATTTTTATTTCCCCAGTTTGGTGTCAAGACTAGGTATTAATGCCCTTGCACAATTAAACATTAATTTACTATTTAACACAGTTATACCTCGGTAAAAAAATAATAAATTAATCACTGCAAAATCACCTAACTAAATAACACATAGGATATCATTAAATTAAATACTTAGGATATCATTCATTGTGTTTATTGAAAACATAGTTGTTTAAGTGAAATATATATTGCAAATACTAACGTGTTTAGCCTGTAAATAACTCTTCCGCCTTTGGAATAATTGCGTCATATTTAAAGGTGCGATAAACCATGTGATTACAGCCTGGCGAACGTGACCTACTTTCTTTGTGCGTGCGTGAGTTTTAAGCGCGTCTGTCCACGATGCACGTGTATGGGACAACTGATAAGATAATGATGTTGTGCTTTGATGCAAGTTGTATTTCCGAGCTGCCGCTTTAGAAAATGTTCGGACGCTTTCGCACGATAGATGCACTTTCGGTATGGAGAAACGCATTACGGGTATTACATACGAATGAAGAAGCCATTTTACAATTTTGAGATTACGAATTTACTTCAATGGCGATTCACCAAAAATTTCTTATCATAGTTTTCCACTTTCGCATGCTTGCTGAAACGATACGCTGACGTCTGCATAATCGGCATCACGCGTGTTCTTGCGCGTTGGATCGCAGCCAAT
>CH001379.1:12220-24303 GCA_000149265.1 Ciona savignyi | reverse complement strand
ATACTTTGTATAAACACTTAAATACTTTATATAAACACTCAAATACTTTGTATAAACACTTAAATAATTTGTATAAACACTTAAATACTTTGTATAAACACTTAAATACTTTGCATCAACACTCAAATACCTTGTATAAGCACTTAAATACTTTGTTTAAACACTCAAATACTTTGTATAAACACTCAAATACTTTGTATAAACACTTAAATACTTTGTATAAACACTTAAATACTTTGTATAAACACTCAAATACTTTGTATAAACCCTTAAATACTTTGTATAAACACTCAAATACTTTGCATAAACACTTAAATGCTTTGTATAAACACTTAAATACTTTGTATAAACACTTAAATACTTTGTATAAACACTCAAATACTTTGTATAAACACTTAAATACTTTGTATAAACACTTAAATACTTTGTGTAAGCACCTAAATACTTTGTATAAACACTCAAATACTTTGTATAAACACTTAATTACTTTGTAACACTCAAATACTTTGTATAAACACTTAAATACTTTGTGCAAACACTTAAATACTTTGTATAAACACTCAAATATTTTGTATAAACACTTAAATATTTTGTGTAAACACTTAAATACTTCGTATGAACACTTAAATACTTTGTATAAACACTTAAATACTTTGTATAAACACTCAAATACTTTGTATAAACACTCAAATACTTTGTATAAACACTCAAATACTTTGCATAGACACGATTTTATCATTCACAGAGATAAACATGAATATCCGTTCCTATCTTAACCTTAAGTTATCTGACGATTACCCGCCTTATCTTCCAAATATTGCAAATAACTTTACTTTTATAAAAAACAGCCAATGTACAACCGTGCTCACGTGAATGACAAAACCGTGTTCATCTTGTCACATATTTGGGGTTGGTTTGTTCCAAGCTTATTTGTGGCGATCACCTGTGGAGTGGACCTTGATCTTTATCAAAGAAGTGATGAAGAGTTAGTTGGGATTTCTTACATTTGGCATGATTCGTATGGATGGGATAATCATGTTGTAGCATTAACACATGGGTAATCGTCAGATTACCTCGCAAATATGTCTGATATATATAAGTATATGTCTTATATATATATAAGTATATGTCTTATATATATGAGTGTATGTCTTATATATACAAGTATATGTCTGATATATATGAGTGTATGTCTTATAGTATAGGAGTTTATGTTTGTCCGGCTCGTTGGTCTGGCGGTTAAGTGCGTAGCCTTTCAATCGAAAGGTTGCAGGGTGCGAAACTGGTGCTAGCTGGTCGGTTGTGTCCTTGGTCAAGGCACTTTACGGACATTGCCTGAACCCAGAGGATTAATGGGTTCTACCAAATTGAAGGAACGTGTCTGTCATACACAACACACTGCAATAGCTCCGGTAACCCGACGATGGGCGCGAGGTGATCTGACGATTGCATGTGTGTTAACCCCCTTGGTTTTATCCATTTACGGGGATAAAGATAAATATCCTATCCTATCATATATATAAGACATATACTCATAAGTATATGTCTTATATATACCAGTATATGTCTTATATATATGAGTATATGTCTTATATATATGAGTATATGTCTTATATATATATGAGTATATGTCTTATATATAGGAGTACATGTCTTATATATATATATACGAGTATATGTCTTATATATACGAGTATATATCTTATATATACGAGTATATGTCTTATTTATATAAGTATATGTCTTCTATATATGAGTGTATGTCTTATATATATGAGTATATGTCTTATGTATATGAGTATATGTCTTATGTATATGAGTATATGTCTTATATATAGGAGTACATGTCTTATATATATATATACGAGTATATGTCTTATATATACGAGTATATATCTTATATATACGAGTATATGTCTTATATATACGAGTATATGTCTTGTATATACGAGTATATGTCTTATATATACGAGTATATGTCTTATATATGAGTATATCATGAATTACATCCACAGATGCTGGATTCAACCCAACATGATTCTATATCTTGTCCTCATTCCTATGATCATTGTATTGACGTTCAATTTCATTGCATATCTCGCTGTTCTGGTTGCTTCAGTCTTTTCAAATAAGTTCAGAAAGGTTGGTGCAATGGATTAGAAGGGGTTATTGAAAATATTTATGTAATTGTGTATGGGATAGGATATTCATGTTTTATTGCTGGAAATAAGAAAATCCAAGAGGCGTAATCGCACGGGCAATTGTCAGATTACCTGTGGCCCACCGTTGGGTTAGTGGGGCTATTGCAGTGTGTTGTACTTGATTGAGATGTTTCTTTTATTTAAGCAGGTTCCAATAATTCACTGGGTTTTGTTAATGTCTGTAAAGTGTCTTGCCCACCGGCACAACTGACCAGCTGGCGACCAGTTTCGACCTGCAATCTTTCAAATATACAGTAATGTACTAACCCACTTTATCAATTGTCAATTAGTTTCGAACCTGCAACTCTTCAGTTTAAAAGTGATGTACTAACCCACCAAGCTATTCAGCCCGGACATTATGAATTACATCCAACCATATATTACATTGCAGAAACACAGTAATTCAGGTTCAAAAAGCCAAGTATTGATGTCTGTGACCTTGTTTATATTGCTTGGGTTAACCTGGGTTTTCGGGTTTGGTGTCTCTGGTACCGATGATTCGTCCGTCGTGTTTGGATACATCTTTGCTGTTCTTAACTCTCTGCAAGGTAGAGACATTTTTTCTATTTATCTTCTTTAATATAATAGGATGGGATATTCAAGTTTATTCCTGTGAATAGGAATACCAATGAGGTTAATACACAGGCAATCGTTAGATCACCGTCGGGTTACCGGAGCTATTGCAGTATGTTGTGTATGATTCAGGCAATTCTTTAATTTGGTAGTACCCATTAATCTGCTGGGTTTAGGCAATGTCCGTTAAGTGCCTTTCACAAGGAAAACCGATTAGCTAGCGACCAGTTTCGAATCTGCAAATTTTTGGCTGAAAAGCGACATACTAACCCACAAAGCTATTTGGACGTAATGAATTGTAGAGTAGTTACCCCATTATCTACTGTCCCTACAACAGGATGAACCACAGGGTTGTTGCTTATAGGTTTGTATCAGTAGTAAGCTTTTTAACCAGCCAGCTAGCTCATTTGGTAAAAGTGTCGTCAGTCTACAGGCAGCTGAAAGGTTGTTGGATCAAAACCAATCAAGAGCTAGTCGGTTGTCTCCTTGCACAAGGCACTTAGCGATAATTGATTGAAACAACTAAATATTAGGTTGAACTAAAATGCTAAAAAATTATCAATTATACAAACCATAATTCAACAGCTCAGGTAAACCCACTGTGGGAAGAGGTAATTGGGGATTGTCTAAGTCATATTAATGTCTTCGGTTATCCATTCATGGAGAAAATAAACTGATATATCGTGTGGAGTTAGTTTGAGACATGCATATAAGGCATGCTTAATATAACCATTTGGTAGAACCATCATTTCACTGGGTTCAGGCATGCCCCTTGCCCAAGAACACAAACGCATTACGACTTGCTAGCAACCGGTTTCAAATCTGCAACATTTTGGCTGCAAGGTGACACAACACACACTGCAATAGCTCCGGTTACCGGCGGTGGACTCAAGGTGATCTGACGATTTCGAAAGTCATAATAATGTCCGGTTACCCATTCAGAGAGAAAAAGTGAAATATTCTGTACACTTAGTTTGAGACATGTATGTAAGGCATGCTTAACACAACCATGTTATTGCAATTGACAGGATTCTTTATCTTTTGTTTGTTTATTGTCCGCAACAAAGCTACAAGAATGGAAATCAAAAACCAAGCCAGGAAAGGAATCGCAACAGCTCAACAGACAATTGATGATTTCACGTCAGTTTCGCCATTATATTCTCATGCATACTTGTTGGCACACTGATTTAGTGTGTCAGCTGTTAACCGGAAGGTGTCTGGTTGGAAACTCAACCTAAGATTCGAAATTAAGATTTAATGTATTTTTAAATTTACATGTGGTATTGTGGTATGACATAACCTGATTGTGGGCATGTGGTACGACTTTCTCCGCCAACTCTAATTGTATATTTTTATTGTATATTTTTCAGGTCGCAATATCAAATAGACACAATAACTCAAGCCAACAATAAAAAGTGCAAGTCACCAAACTATGACAATGCAGAAACATCATGGGCGACATGTTTAACTGATATTCAGTAAATTCTGACTAAACTTATTTCTAGTTATTCTCATGTCAATTCCGACTTTACTTCTGCTACTATAATTGAAAATATGTAAATATATTTGCCAATAATATATATAGTTTCACAGCCTAAAATTGTTTGACTGGTCAGTCTGGTGGTTTGTGTGACCCCTTTCAACCTAAAGTCACTTAACAGAGATTGCCTAAACCCAGCAGATTAATGGGTTCTACTAAATTAAAGGAACGTGTCTATCATATACAACACACTGCAATAGCTCCGGTAATCCGCTGGCGGGCGTGAGGTGATCTGACGATTGCCCGTGTGTTAACCCCATTGGTTTTCCCATTCACGTAGATAAACATGAACATCCTATCATATATGTTCATTTTGTAATAAATGTTTGGTAAACCGCTTGATATTGTATTGTGTTTCCCCGACATTACCTTATTTTGAAATGGACTCAGATTAAAACTCGTGAATAGTTAACCCCCATGATCAAGATGTGCATGAACTTGTGGTGAATCGATGCGTTCGGGAACTAATATAATTTTTTATGTATAATGATCACGTATATTGTTTGTAGAACACGTATGTAAACGACGTATATCTAACAAGTCATTTGCGTCGTATTTACGACAACTACACCGCCCTTTGCATTTAAACCGCCAGTCATTATCGCAATTAAAATGGGCGTCGAGAGTCTCCCTCCTTGCTATATATATTGTTGTATATACCGTACATCTAACATAATGCCATCAATCGCGTTAATATGCGCTTCTTTCTAAGTAATGGAATGCAGCTTACAGAATAAAAGTCTTGCCGTGCGTCTACAGTCTATTGTCTGAATTATATGCTGTAAGTTATCGTGTCAGAAATCAGACAAGCACCGACTTTACAAACTGGAAAGGACTGTGGGGGTCTTCCTTATTTTGCTTAGTTGAGGCTTGGATTTGCGCCTGGTGCTTGCACTAATTCTGGCATGAGGTCCCCAACTAAGATACCTCAGCCATGACTAAAATAGATTGAAATCCGACTCCATAAAAAACTTCTTTATTGATATATTGCAATCTGATACAATACAATTCGTACAGTTAAACTGGTTCATTATACATGCTTGAAGATATCATCTTCAAGCAGGCAGTGCTTGTCTACATTTCAGAACGCGTTTCTGATAAAAATCTCATACAAAAAGTTTCTACACAAGCGCTTGTATGGCGCAATGTGTGGGAAAATTATAAAGGAAGTACTGCTTTGGGGATTATAGCTGGTTCGAAGGAAATGATATACAACGGGCGCACACAGCCGTGCTGCAGGCAATAATGGCTTATATACGTAAACAATTTACCAAAACTTAATAATATGCACAAAAATATAGCTAAGCCGCGAATGTCACTACAGTACAGCCTAAAGTGATCTTTTGGTTTAGCGACGAGCGGCCAAATGCGCTTGCCCCGATAAAAGCTAAAAGAAAAGCCGGGGTGCTAAAAACTCGTCTATCATTAACACTCTGAGTAAATTCCAGACCAATAATCTGAAAAATTAAAATATAGGATAAACCACACAGTTTTCCTATGGCAGAAAGTGTTTCTTATATGAAAATACGAAACATTTATATATACTCCAGCAATGTCAATGTAGTTTTTGCCAAAGAGGTTTATTCTGGTGGTTTAGTGCGTCGCATTTTAGCCGAAATCGTCTAATAGCCTACGGTACGTTCATACCCGCCGTAGAGTTCTAGTGACATTCGCGGCTTTTGTCATATTTTTGCACATTATATTAAGTTATGTTAAAATTGTTGTAATGGGCAATTAATGTGCGCACGGCTGTTCCCCTTTACTCTTGTCAAATCATTTCCTCTGCGTGTAAACTGGCTATTATCCCCGAAACAATACTCCCTATATAATGCTTCACACACATTGTACGTGGCAAGCTGACGTTTTGTGTATAAACTCATTGTATTAATCTATTATCAGAAACGTGTTCTGAGGTGCGGACCTAAGCACTGCCTGCTTGGAGTCACAAATCCAAGCATGTATAACGAACCAGTTTAACTGTATTCATTGTACTGTTTTAGCTTGCAATATACCAATAAAAAATATTTGTAAAGAGTCGGATTGCCAGCTATTTCAGTCTTTCCTGAGGTCTGTTAGTTGGGGAACCTCATGCCAGATTTAGTGCCAGTAATAGAAACCCAAGCCTGAACAAAAGGAAAAAAAAAACCCTGTTGTTTTCTGTTCTGTTTACATGGCTGGTGATGACCCCACGGAACCACCACCGCACAAGATGCGAGAACTTGTCACCCATTGTGAACAATCAAACCTTCGTCTGCTCATTGGGACAGATGCAAATGCTCACCATTACTACCGGGGAAGCACTGACTGCAATAGTCGGGGGCATGCCCTTATGGAGTATTTAATGAGCACAAGGCTGTCAGTATGCAATACTGGCAACTCTCCGACCTTTGTCACCAGAAACAGAGCTGAGGTTCTCGATCTCACTCTGTGCTCTGCCAATCTGCTTTCAAAGGTGTCAGACTGGAAGGTCAGCAAAGAAGCTTCTTTGTCCGACCACCAATTGATAACTTTCAGGGTGAACAACCTTTGTAAGACCACCCCATCGCATCACAGGAATGTTCGCAAAACTGACTGGATGTTCTATCTGCAAGAACTAACTCTCCTGTGTGAGGCAATTCCAGCTGCACCTCCAAAAACTGCTAAGGAGGTCGACATGCTGGCGAAAGCTGTCGAAACAGCCATTACCTTATCATATGAGAAATCGTGTCGCCTGATCAAAAGAACATCAAATGACACTCCTTCCTGGTGGTGCGCAGAACTCACACTTCTTCGACGCTGTGCGAGACGCTCCCACCGGAAAGCTCTTAAGCTTAAGACTCCTGCCGCATGGGATGAGTCCAAGGCAAGCACCCGAGCTTACAAAAATGCCATTCGCTCCAGAAAACGGGCGTCTTGGCGCAAACTGTGTGAGGAGGTGAACACCCTGCCAGCAATGGCACGGCTTCATCGAATCCTCAAGAAGCATCGCTCTCTTCAGATTGGATCTCTACGGAAATCAAATGGTGATTTCACCAGCACTCCATCTGAAACCTTACACGTTCTACTGGACGCACACTTCCCAGAGAATGTAAATAATCAAGGATCATCTACTAACCACGTTAAACAATGGTCCTCAATTCAAGCTAGCGATGAAGTGCTAGTCAACAACATCATCACAGCTGAAAGAATTAAGGCTGCTTATACATCATTTAAGCCTTTTAAAAGCCCAGGGCCTGATGGAATCTATCCAATACTTATTCAAAAAGGATTGGAAATCCTGTGCCCCCTTCTTATCCAGATCTTTAAAGCATCTCTCCTGTTGGGTTTTATCCCACAAAGATGGCTGGTCGAGAGAGTGGTTTTCCCACCCAAACCAGGGAAGGAAGACTACTCATTGGCAAAAGCCTATCGACCCCTGAGTCTCATGTCATTTGTGATGAAGGGCTTCGAGAGACTCATACTTTGGTATCTGCAGGAGGGACCTATTGGACAATCCCCCCTACACCCCAACCAATATGCATATAGAGCGGGATTTTCTACCGAAGATGCCCTCCATAATATGATCATCAAACTGGAGAAGGCGGTCTTTCATAACCAATATGCACTTGGAGTATTTCTGGATATTGAAGGAGCCTTCTCTAATGCCACTTTCGATTCCATGATAGTTCCTTTGCGAAAGTATCATGTTAATGAAACAGTTATCCGGTGGATAAGTTACATGCTTAAACACCGAACAGCCACAGCAGAACTGCATGGCTGTACAGAGAAAAAACAGGTCAAAAAAGGTTGTCCACAAGGGGGAATCCTATCCCCCTTGTTATGGAACCTCCTGGTGGACACTCTACTACGCCAATTCACTAGCCAAGAGGCTGCACTTGTGCAAGCATATGCTGATGACTTGAGCGTTATTATATCTGGCCCAGACCCATCAACGATTGGGACGATTGCCCAATCAACCCTTAATCGTCTGGAGAAATGGGCAATAAACAACCACCTTCGCTTTGCCCCGGCAAAGACAGTGGTGGTAATGTTCACAAGAAGGAGAAAATGGTCTTTAAGACCAATTTTTCTCCACAATATCCAGCTTAGCCTATCAAAGGAAGCTAAGTATCTTGGTGTCATCCTGGACAACAAGCTGTCTTGGAAGAATCACCATTCAAGTCGTATCAAGAAGGCAACTGCTGCTCTAGCACAATGCCGCAGAGCAGTTGGCCCTACATGGGGGCTACAGCCAAAAATAATGATGTGGCTCTACTGTCAGATTATCCGACCTATCCTGACCTATGCTTCATTAGTGTCAGTCAGCGCAACATACCAGCGCAATATGCAGGACAACCTGCGCAAGGTTCAAAGGTTGGCCTGCCTATGCATCACTGGCGCCTTTAAAGGCACCCCCACAAGGGCAATGGAGATGCTACTTAACCTCCCCCCGCTGCACCTGTACCTCCAGGGCACAGCCATTAAAACGGCACACCGCCTGAGATGTTTAGGCCACTGGAAGGGGACTGGTTACTCAGTGTGGCACAAGAAAAGTCATATTGACATCTGCAACCAAGCAATGGAAGATATCCATCTTCTCTCATTGCCAGTGGATTGCAGTTCCTGCACTCTCCATCTGGAACGCCACTTCGCGATTCAGATCAGCGACCGTGACAACATCACTCCACCTGTACGACCATCTGACCCATCACAGCTTGTCTGTTACACTGATGGGTCACGACTAGGATGGATCGACTGGTGCTGGAGTATTTATTCAATCCACCACAGTTTGATTACAAATTCAGCTTTCCACTTGGAAGCTTCCCCTCAGTTTTTCAGACAGAGATTCTTGCAATAAATCATGCTGCAAGGATTCTGCAGTCTTGGAACACTGCAAAAATGTCCATCACCATTCACAGTGATAGTCAGGCTGCTCTGAAAGCTCTTATGAGCTTGAAGATACATAGCCCCTTGCTGCGAGAGACATGGTACCTTCTTCACAATCTTGGAGGGCTTAATCTTGTGGAACTTTGCTGGATTCCAGGCCACTCAAACTTTGATGGCAATGATCAAGCTGACGAGTTGGCTCGTGACGCATCCAGCACTGCCTTCATCGGTCCAAAACCATCCCTCTGTATTCCTGTCTGCTCTGTCAGAACAGAATTGGAGGCGTGGATGAGCCGAAAACATGCTGAAGAATGGAGACAACACTGTGGCTGTCGTCAGACGAAGGAGTATCTTGGACAAGGCCTATCCCTGTCCAGGGAACTTCTCCGGCTGCGGCGGAGACAGTTACGATCTGTTCTTCCAGATTATCACTGGTCATGCTAATTTGGCAAAGCACCAATCCATCCTCATGCGCACGGCATGTGCAACCTGTCCCTTCTGCCAAGAAGAAGACGAGACTCCTTTACACTATGTTGGCCATTGTCCAGCATTTGCTGTAACCAGATGGAGGAATTTTGGAGTTTTTAAATCTGATGATCTCGCATCTATTCCGGTCAAGCATTTAGTCAGTTTCCTTCAGGACACTGGCAGACTTGAGCGTTATATCTCGGATCCATGCTAGCCCTGGGCGCTGGAGTAATGGGCCTTCCATGGCCTAAATTCCTGGTCCCGGTAGCTACTGTGGACCCGCCCTTATTAATGTAATGTAATGTAACCGCCTTGGTCTTTATCGCGAATTTTATTTGTTTTACCGAGCTAAGTTTCGAACCCATGATGGCCTCATCACTTAGACCGTTTTTGTATAGTAGTCGGTATATGTATCGGTCGCGATAACCATTCGGCCACATGACCGTGCCTTTATCTCGAATTATCGTGACGCGACAGAAACAATGTTGTGAACACATCCAGCGGTATACACCGGATATAAGACGATAATCCATTGTCTGCGATATAAAAAATGGTAAACATCAAGCTAGTGGTTACGGTTACACCGGATATCAGATGATAATCTTCTGATAAATCGAATGAAAATGTAGACATACAAATAAACACATGGTGGCAATTAAGCAATGAAATGTTTATGAATATTGCTTTGTATAGAAATATGAACCATAAGAACAGTCCTTAGACTGTGCAACAAAATTTTAACAAATGTGACTAGATATATAATTTTACTTTAACGATTCTCTCCAAAATTGTAAATACACAACCCTAAGTGAGCAGCTATAAAAGATAAATTTTACCGGATAGTTCCTATATATTTCTACCACATTTAAACAATTTAAAATATAAATTACAATTCTAGGATAGGATATTCATTTTAACCACGTTAATGGGAAACTGTAAGGGAGCGTTATCACACAGGCAATCATCAGATTACCTTGCAAATACGTAATAAAGCGTTACCACACGGGTTATCGTTAGATTACCTCGCGAATACGTAAGGGAGCGTTACCACACGGGCAATCGTCAGATTACCTCGCGAATACGTAAGGAAGCGTTACCACACGGACAATAGTCAGATTTCCTCGCGAATACGTAAGGAAGCGTTACCACACGGACAATAGTCAGATTTCCTCGCGAATATGTAAGGGAGTGTTACCACACAGGCAGACGTCAGATTACCTTGTGCTTGTTGCAATACATATATTAAATATATTGACTCTAATTGTTAAAATCTCAACCATAAAAACATTTTTTGTTACCGTTGCACAATTTTGCATAGTATTTCGACACAAGCCGCAAATATAGGTATGGCCTGTAAAGGTTTATAACCAACTTCGTTAATGCTTTAATAACAACCTAATAATTAATGATTAATTTTAACGGACGCAGTGTATTGACAATATTGACACTAGCTAAATATATATGTTTCGTCTCATAAAACCATTATACCCATAGAAATAGGATAGGATAGGATATTCATCTTTAGGGAAAACCAAGGGGGTAAACAGACGGGCAATCGTCAGATCACCTCACGCCCATCGTCGGGTTACCGGAGCTATTGCAGTGTGTTGTGTATGATAGACATGTTCCTTCAATTTGGTAGAACCCATTAATCAGTTGGGTTAGGGCAATGTTCGCTAAGTGCCTTGCGCAAGGACACAACCGACTAGCTAGCGACCAGTTTCGCACCTGCAACCTTTTGATTGAAAGGCGATGCACATTGAAAGGCGGAAATAGGATCATATACATTTAGTACGAAGGTGTTGTTTGATATCATTTATGGGAATTTTCCACTAAATGAGATAATTGTTTTGTATTATTTGGGAAGTTTTTATAAAACCAAACCAATACATAACGTGTACGATAAATTCGGCTTTAATAAAAACTAAAAAAATATTTTTAGATCTTGGATTACTTTTATTTTAAGGTTATTAGCGTTTATTGGTTTTCCATACCATTAGAACAAGGTAGATCAGCAGCTTTCCAATATTTTTGACAATAAACTATAAATGAAAATAAATAATAAAACTTTTTGCATTACTGGGCATTTTAGATCAATATTCTGTTCAAATAGAAAATGAATCGGAATTATTTATTGATTTTAGTAGTTCGAAACAAATTATTATTTGATCTACTGCTCATAATGGAACACAATGAGTTTAATTTTGATTAAAATTTCGTTGACAGTATTGGTGATTATAATTACAGTTATTATATTAAAAAAATTAAGTCATTTTTTAATACTATGGAAGAAAAATGATTTTTACTTTAATTCCATTTTAGAGCGGTTTGAAATTCCTGATTTAAAATTATTGATTATATAATAATCATAGAAACCAAATTGATAAATTTTCCTACAAGTATTTGGTGGATAGAAGGATGGGATATTCATGTTTATACCCCGTGGATGGGAGAAT
>CH001380.1:0-13330 GCA_000149265.1 Ciona savignyi | reverse complement strand
GGCGCGTTGTCAGCGGTTGGCATCTTGAATTGCAGAGATAAATCAGTGAACCGAGCTCCCAGATACGAACTCACGAAGTCCAGAAATCACTAAATCAGTGATACATAGATAAGAAATCAATTTAACAAAAGCCAGTAATCACTAAATCAGTGATACGAATCTCAGAAATGTAGGATTCAACACGGACAATGCCCTACTCTGCGTTGTCAACCCTGTTTTGACAAATCGAGTTGCTCAGCGTTACTTGACCAGTGATTGTTTCTAACACAAAACACCTTGTGTGTCTGTCGTATAATTCCTATAGCAACATCAACGATAGCAATTGAAAATATTCCGAAACAACTTCTTGATTTACGTACAAGGCTTGATCAGCTTAATAAGTATATACAAATGCTGTCTTAAACAGAATATATACATGATAAACGTTTGCAACCTCGTTCCGAGCAGAGGAGCACAAGAAGGCATGAATCTATTGCAGTGTGTTGTGTATGATTGGGAAGTTCCTTCAATTTTAGTAAAAAACACCCGGAACCAACCAAACTATTTGCTGGACATAATAAATTACTATTGTTTACATATTACATTGCAGAAACATAGTAATTCAGGTTCAAAAAGCCAAGTATTGATGTCTGTGACCTTGTTTATATTGCTTGGGTTAACCTGGATTTTCGGGTTTGGTGTTTCTGGTACCGATGATTCTTCCGTCGTGTTTGGATACATCTTTGCTGTTCTTAACTCTCTGCAAGGTAGAGACATTTTTTCTATTTATCTTCTTTAATATAATAGGATGGGATATTCAAGTTTATTCCTGTGAATAGGAATACCAATGAGGTTAATACACAGGCAATCGTTAGATCACCGTCGGGTTACCGGAGCTATTGCAGTATGTTGTGTATGATTCAGGCAATTCTTTAATTTGGTAGTACCCATTAATCTGCTGGGTTTAGGCAATGTCCGTTAAGTGCCTTTCACAAGGAAAACCGATTAGCTAGCGACCAGTTTCGAATCTGCAAATTTTTGGCTGAAAAGCGACATACTAACCCACAAAGCTATTTGGACGTAATGAATTGTAGAGTAGTTACCCCATTATCTACTGTCCCTACAACAGGATGAACCACAGGGTTGTTGCTTATAGGTTTGTATCAGTAGTAAGCTTTTTAACCAGCCAGCTAGCTCATTTGGTAAAAGTGTCGTCAGTCTACAGGCAGCTGAAAGGTTGTTGGATCAAAACCAATCAAGAGCTAGTCGGTTGTCTCCTTGCACAAGGCACTTAGCGAAAATTGATTGAAACAACTAAATATTAGGTTGAACTAAAATGCTAAAAAATTATCAATTATACAAACCATAATTCAACAGCTCAGGTAAACCCACTGTGGGAAAAGGTAATTGGTGATTGTCTAAGTCATATTAATGTCTTCGGTTATCCATTCATGGAGAAAATAAACTGAAATATCGTGTGGAAGGCATGCTTAATGTAACCATTTGGTAAAACCATCATTTCACTGGGTTCAGGCATGCTCCTTGCCCAAGAACACAAACGCCTTACGACTTGTTAGCAACCAGGTTTAAATCTGCAACATTTTGGCTACAAGGTGACACAACACACACTGTAATAGCTCCGGTTACCGGCGGTGGACTCAAGGTGATCTGACGATTTCGAAAGTCATAATAATGTCCGGTTACCCATTCAGACAGAAAAATTGAAATATCCTTCCGACTTATTTTGAGACATGTATGTGAGGCATGCTTAACACAACCATGCTATTGCAATTGACAGGATTCTTTATCTTCTGTTTGTTTATTGTCCGCAACAAAGCTACAAGAATGGAAATCAAAAACCAAGCCAAGAAAGGAATCGCAACAGCTCAACAGACAATTGATGATTTGACGTCAGTTTCGCCATTATATTCACATGCATACTTGTTGGCACACTGGTTTAGTGTGTCGGCTGTTAACCGGAAGGTGGCTGGTTTGAAACTCAGCCTAACATTCGAAATTAAGAGTCAATGTATTTTTAAATTCACATGTCGTATGACGTAACCCGACTGTGGGCATGTGGTACGACTTTCTCTGCCAACTCTAATTGTACATTTTTCAGGTCGCAATATCAAATAGACACAATAACTCAAGCCAACAATAAAAATTGCAAGTCATCAAACCATGACAATGCAGAAACATCATGGGCAAAATGTTTAACTGACATTCAGTAAATTCTGACTGAACTTATTTCTAGTTATTCTCATTTTGATTGCGATTTTACTTCTGCTACTATAAATGAAAATATGTAAATATATATGCGAATAATATATATAGTTTCACAGCTTAAAATTGTCCGACCGATTAGTCTTGTGGTTAAGTGCGACCCCTTTCAACCGAAAGTCACTTAACGGACATTGTCTGAACCCAGCGGATTAATGGGTTCTACCAAATTGAAGGAACGTGTGAATCATACACAACACACTGCAATAGCTCCGGTAACCCGACGATGGGCGCAAGGTGATCTGATGATGTGTGTTAACTCCTTTTGTAATATATCGGTAACCCGACGGTGGGCGCGAGGTGATCTGACGATTGCCCGTGTGTTAACCCCATTGGCTTTTCCATTTACGTGGATAAACATGAATATCCTATCTTATATGTTCATTTTGTAATAAATGTTTGGTCAAACGTATGATATTGTGCTTCCTCGACAGTTAAGTGTACGCACTTAAATTAGCAGCACGCTGATTTTACTGAATTGTGACATTGATGGCCAACCATATTAGTCTCGTGGTTTAGTGCGTCGAATTTTAGCCGAAATCGTTAAATGGCCTACGGTACGTTCATACCCGCCGTAGAGTTGTAGTGACATTCGCTGCTTATACAATATTTTTTGCACATTATATTAAGTTATGTTAAAATTGTTGTAATGGGCGACTAATGTGTGCACGGCTGTTCCCCTTTACTCCTGTCAAATCATTTCCTCTGCTTGTAAACTGGCTATTATCCCCGAAACAATACTCCCTTTATAATCCTTTACACACATTGTACGTGGCAAGCTGACGTTTTGTGTATAAACTCATTGTCTAAATCTATTATCAGAAACGCGTTCTGAGGTGCGGACCTAAGCACTGCCTGCTTGGAGCCACATCTTCAAGCCTGTATAACGAACCTGTTTAACTGTATTCATTGTACTGTTTTAGCTTGCAATATACCAATAAAGAAATCTTTATAAAGAGTCGGATTGCCAGCTATTTCAGTCTTTGCTGAGGTCTGTTAGTTGGGGAACCTCATGCCAGATTTAGTGCCAGCAATAGGCGCAAACCCAAGCCTGAACAAAAGGAAATAAATGAAGATCCCCAAAGAGTCTATGCTGTTTAATGGCAAGCCATGCATCTAGTAAGCATAGCATGCTGCCTGGATAGCTGTGTGTTTGATTACGAATAGGCTCTTTTATGAGAATTCGTAATAAAGAAAATTGAGAATTCGTAATTTTATGAAAATTCCTAATAAAAAAATTTTACTTCATAATTTATAAACACAAAAAAATAGATGTTGTCTAAATGTGAATTAGAATGCAGCCTTCCGACGTTGTTTCGTTGTCTATGCATTATAAATTGGAGGCAGGTGCTCGGTACCTCTAAATAGTACAGGATCGCTTGAATCGCAATAAAGATTATGATATTAATATTAGGGTTGGGGTTAAAGTTAGTTCTAGGGTTGAGATTAGTGTTTGGAACAAGGTTAGAATTGCATTCCATAGCAATACAAGCGACCCTGTAGTATTTAGAGGCACCCGCAGTTACACGATAGATGCGGTCACATCTGGTTCTCTTGTTCTTCGATGGGACCGCCTTTTTGTCGGGCCAAGTTTCGATACCACTACGGGCCATATCCAAGTACGTTTATTATAGAATTCTGTATAAGAATCGGTCGCGCTAACCATCCGGCCACGCCACCGTTGGATGCAACCGCCTTGGTCTTTATCGCGAGTTATCGCGACGAGACAGAAGGAAATGTTGTGAACACATACAGCGGTTTACGCCGGATATAAGACGATAATCCGATGTCTGCGATATGAGAAATGGTAAACATCAAGCGAATGGTTACGGTTACATAGGATATTAGATGATAATCTTTTGATAAATCGAATGAAAATGTAGACGTACAAACAACTGGTGACAAAATAGCAATGAAATGTTTACAAATATTGTTTTGTATAGAAATATGAACCATAAGAACAGTCCTTAGACTGTGCAACAAAATTTTAACAAATGTGACTAGATATATAATTTTACTTTAACGATTCACTCCAAAATCATATATACCCAACCCTATGTTAGTAGCTATAAAAGATAAACTTTTACCGGATGGTTCCTATATATTTCTACCACATTTAAACAATTAAAAATGAAAATTACAATTCTAGGATAGGATATTCATTTTATCTCCGTTAATGGGGTTACTTTTCTACAGGTTTAAACAATTATAATATGGTAGCTTTTTTCTCCAGGTTTAAACTATTATAATATGGTTACTTTTTTCTCCAGGTTTAAACTATTATAATATGGTAACTTTTTCTCCAGGTTTAAACTATTATAATATGTTAACTTTTTCTCCAGGTTTAAACTATTATAATATGTTAACTTTTTCTCCAGGTTGAAACTATTATAATATGTTAACTTTTTTCCAGGTTTAAACTATTATAATATAATAACTTTTTCTCCAGGTTGAAACTATTATAATAAGGTTACTGTTTCTCCAAATTTAAACTATTATGATATGTTAACTTTTTCTCCAGGTTTAAACTATTATAATACGGTTTCTTTTTTTACAGGTTTAAACTATTATAATATGTTAACTTTTTCTTCAGATTTAAACTATTATAATATGTTAACTTTTTCTCCAGGTTTATACTATTATAATATGTTAACTTTTTCCAGGTTTAAACTATTATAATATAGGATAGGATAGGAGGATAGGATATTCATCTTTATCCCCGTGAATGGGAAAACCAAGGGGTTAACACACGGGCAATCGTTAGATCACCTCGCGCCCATCATCGGGTTACCGTAGCTATTGCAGTGTGTTGTATATGATAGACACGTTCTGTCAATTTGGTAGAACCCATTAATCCCCTGGGTTCAGGCAATGTCCATAAAGTGCCTCGCCCAAGGACACAATCGACTAGCTAGCGATCAGTTTCGCACCTGCAACCTTTCGATTTAAAGGCGACGCACTTACTGTTAGACCAACGGGCCGGACAAATATGTTAACTTTTTCTTAAGGTTTAATACATTATTATAATATGTTAACTTTTTTCCAGGTTTAAACTATTAAAACGTGTTAACAAGTTTTTTACTTCAACGTTCAAATAATATATGTTATTTTTTTATTGTTTGTCGTCCATTTGATGCATGTGCATGTGTGTGTGAAACTCGACGCCAGCCACCTCCTCGTGGTGAGTTTTGGGTGGTTACCTGCACGTGTAACCTGCTAAGATCTGCGCATCTGGTTATAATTAATAATTGGGTTTTATTCTGACGCACAACGCACTGATACATTTTTATTTAAAATAACACGGTATTTCCATGGGGTCAAACGACATTTATAGTTTTTTGCACAATAACCACCTAGGCAAAAGTGTAATGTTTTGTTTTTTATTCTGTTCTAGGACAATATGATGACACCTCGACTTGTCCTGCATAGACTGACTAAGGCTGCGCGTGTAACCTGCTATACGCGTCTTTGCATATATAATACAGTTGTGAATACAACAGAATAGCTGATTTGTCTAAATTGTTGTACACTAAAATCGCAAAGTAGAAAAAAATATTAGGAAGGTAATAACATTTCTGTTAGCATTATTGATTTTTTTCTGTTAGCTGTAATGATATGTTAGTTATTTACTGACTATATTTATACATATATTATGTTATATAACTCGACTTTTTGTTACAGAAACGTAGGAAACAAAATTAATTAATCCAATAATTATCATGGAAATTCAAAAGTTTTTCAAGCAGTTTGAAAGTGACCTGGCCACGTTCGAGGGGAGAGCGTACAGAGCGCAATTCGTGCGTGACATTAATTCGTATGAGGACGCAATATTGGCTCTCGACAGTCTTGGTAGATAAATGGAGAATATGGTGCTGGAGGTGAATTCAGCAATAAGAAAAGAAAGAACAAGCTCCCAACAATTAAAAGAAACCGTTGACGCATTGTCGCCAGTGAACTCGCAGGATTCTGGTGGTTCATTTCAACCAGGGTCGACCAAGAGAAGGTCAACTGCAAGTAGTGATGATGATGCGTCAAAACTTGCCAAAATGTAATAAACAAACTAATACATTTTTGCCGTTGTAAATAAAAATCACGAACAAGTTCTAAATTGATTTTGGTGATTTTCTGTAAACAATTTAATACATTCATTCTGTTAAAGTTTAAATAGGAAATTATACTTTTTATAGGATAGGGATAGAATAGAAAAATGAAAAATAAGTTTGGTTGGTTAACTATGGGACCCATGCGTTTATGCTTGCAGAAACAAACTACATACTCGGTGTATAAAATACAAATTGTGGTTAGGGACCCTGTAGCATAAATATATAGCATACAACAGGTGTTTTACAAATAGTGTTGGATAAACACGTGGTTGACACTCTCTAGTAATAATATCATAATCTTTATTGCGATTCAAGCGATCCTGTAATATTTAGAGGTACCGAGCACCTGTCTCCAATTTATAATGCATAAACAACGAAACAACGTCGAAAGGCTGCATTCTAATTCACATTTAGACAACATCTTTTTTTCGTGTTTATAAATTATGAAGTAAATTTTTCTTTATGACGAATTCCCATAAAACACCTTTTCCTAAAGCCGGCTTCCCCTCAGTACTGGTCGCGCTTTACCGCACACTCTTCTTCAGGGCTCTATATCGTTTGGTCCTAATTAAATGTGGATCGCTTAATATTGTTCTTTAGCCTAGGTTTGGCGGCTGCGTCCGCTATATTTATGGGTCCCATTTGAAAAATTGGGACACATATTGTTTTTGTCCGTTTTTCTTTTTCTTTTTTTTTCTTTTTTTTTTCGTCAAACGCTTGGCAGGCGTGGCATGTCGCCCCGACATCTACCAGAAGGAATAATGGAATCGCAATAAAACTTGGTGATTTGATAGACAACATGACCTAGATATGCAGAAACCAAAATTTTAGATAATAAATTTAGGAGAATTCCCCTTGGACGTTAAAAACCAAAACGGTCATTTTTTCTAAAAAAAATAGCGTTTTGGGCCTTAGCGCTTGAACGGCTGCTCCAATTTGAATCATATTTGGGAAAATGCAAGTGCATTTGTTACTGATTTAACACTTAGAAGAAATAAAAAAATTACCTAGGAAAATACCCTAAAAATGGGATTTTGTTCTCAAATCATGATTTTGACAAGCATGCCATGTCGCCCCGACATCTACCAAAAGGAATATTGGAATCGAAATGAAAATTTAACATTTTTTAGACAACATGGTCTAGATATGCAGATACCAAAAGTTTAGGGTAAATCTATGGGAATTCCCTGGATGCGTTAAAAACCAAAACGGTATTTTTTTCTAAAAACTAGCTTTTTTGGACATAGCGCTTGAACGGCTGCTTCAATCTAATTCAGATTTGGTAGAATGTAAGTGCATTACCTACTTATTTAACAATTAGAAACAATAAACAAATTATTTAGGGAAATACCCTAAAAATAAGATTTTTGTTCTTAAATCATGATTGTGACAGGCATGGCATGACGCCCCGACATCTACCAGAAGGAATACTGAAATATTAATATAACTTTGTTATTTGTTAGACAACATGGTCTAGATACGCAGAAACAAAATTGTGGGTGATAAATATAGGGGAATTTCCCGGGGACGTTAAAATCCAAAACGTTTATTTTTCTCAAAAAATAGCTTTTTTGGGCATAGCGTTTGAACGGCTGCTCTAATTTTGATCAGATTTGGTGGAATGCTGGATCGTTAGCCACCCTGTGTAAATTAAAAGTAAGAAAACATTTACTTAAGGTAACACCCTTAAAAACGAAGATATGATCCTGAATCATGATTGTGACAGGCATGTCACATTGCACTGACATCTCCAACAAGGATTCGTCAAATTGGATTAAAACTTTAATAATTGTTAGATAACATGACCCACATATGTAAAAACAGAAAGTTATGTACTAAACCCATGGGGAATTCCCCGAAGTCATGAAAAACTAAACCGGACTGTTTTAGGAATTTCGCTTTATTTCAATAGATCACTTGAAAAAAAGCTTTAATTTAAAACACATTTGTGATGAAATCTACGTAAATCTAACACGATTGTTCTTTTTTTTTAACTACACATGAAGAAGAAGTTTGGTTTGATAACTATGGGACCCATGCGTTTATGCTTGCAGAAACAAAAACACATACACAGTGTATAAAATACAAAATGTGGTTAGGGACCCTGTAGCATAAATATATGGCATACAACACGTGTTTTACAAATAGTGGTGGTTAAATACGTGGTTGACAGACACTCTCTAGTTATTAAATTATATCTTTATCTTTTTTTTCTTAATGACGTGTTTTAACGACTGTTCGTTTTGCCGTCTTTTCCCGTTCATGTGTCGTGATTATATTCGTTTGCCATTTTTAATAACTGGGGCAAAAAATGAATAAATTAAAACTAAGAGCCCATCCGTAATCAAACACACAGCTATCCAGGCAGCATGCTATGCTTACTAGATGCATGGCTTGCCATTAAACAGCATAGACTTTTTGGGGATCTTCATTTGTTTCCTTTTGTTCAGGCTTGGGTTTCTATTGCTGGCACTAAATCTGGCATGAGGTTCCCCAACTAACAGACCTCAGCAAAGACTGAAATAGCTGGCAATCCGACTCTTTACAAAGATTTCTTTATTGGTATATTGCAAGCTTAAACAGTACAATGAATACAGTTAAACTGGTTCGTTATACAGGCTTGGAGATGTGGCTCCAAGCAGGCAGTGCTTAGGTCCGCACCTCAGAACGCGTTTCTGATAATGGTTTAAAACAATGAGTTTATACACAAAACGTCAGCTTGCCACGTACAATGTGTGTGAAGGATTATATAGGAAGTATTGTTTCGGGGATAATAGCAAGTTTACACGCAGAGGAAATGATTTGACAAAAGTGAAGGGGAACAGCCGTGCGCACATTAATTGCCCATTGCAACAATTTTAACATAACTTAATATAATGTGCAAAATATATGACAAAAGCCGCGAATGTCACTATAACTCTTAGGTGGGTATGAACGTACCGTAGGCTATTAGACGATTTCGGCTAAAATGCGACGCACTAAACCACCAGACTAAACCTACTCGACAAAAACTACATTGTCATTGCTGGAGTTAATATAACTGTTTCGTATTTTCATATCAGAAACACTTTCTGCCATAGGGAAACTGTGTGGTTTATACTATGCTTTAAGTTTTTCAGATTATTGGTCTGGAATTTAGTCAGAGTGTAAATAATAGATGGGTTCATGCACATCTTGATCATGGGGGTTAACTATTCACGAGTTTTAATCCGAGTCCATTTCAAAATAAGGTAATGTCGGGGAAACACAAAACAATATCAAGCGTTTGACCTAACAATTAATACAAAATGAACATATAGGATAGGATATTTATGTTTATTCCGGTGAATGAAAAACCAAGGGGGTCAACACACGGACAATCGTCAGATCACCTCGCGCCCACCGTCGGGTTACCAGAGCTATTGCAGTGTGTTGTATATGATAGACACGTTCTTTTAATTGGTAGAACCCATTAATCCGCTGGGTTCAGGCAATGTCCGTAAAGTGACTTTCGGTTGAAAGGGGTCCCACAAACCACCAGACTAACCGGTCGGACAATTTTAGGCTGTGAAACTATATATATTATTCGCAAATATATTTACATATTTTCAATTATAGTAGCAGAAGTTAAGTCGGAATTAAAATGAGAATAACTAAAAAATAGTTCTCAGAATTTACTGAATATCAGTTAAACAAGTTGCCCATGATGTTTCTGCATTGTCATAGTTTGATGACTTGCACGTTTTTATTGTTGGCTTGAAGTATTGTGTCTCTTTGATATTGCGACCTGAAAAATATGCAATAAAAATATACAATTGGAGTTGGCGGTGAAAGTCGTACCACATGTCCACAGTCGGGTTACGTCATACCACATGTCCACAATCAGGGTATGTCATACCACAATACAACATGTGAATTTAAAAATACATTACCTCATAATATCGAATCTTAGGTTAAGTTTCAAACCATACACCTTCCGGTTAACAGCTGACACACTAAACCAGTGTGCCAAGCGAACATGCATGTGAATATATTAGCTAAACTGACGTGAAATCATCAATTGTCTGTTGAGCTGTTGCGATTCCTTTCCTGGCTTGGTTTTTAATTTCCATTCTTGCAGTTTTGTTGCGGACAATGAACAAACAGAAGATAAAGAATCCTGTCAATTGCAATAGCATGGTTGTGTTAAGCATGCCTTACATACATGTCTCAAAATAAGTCAAGAGGATATTTCACTTTTTCACTCTGAATGGGTAACCGGACATTATTATGACTTTCGAAATCGCCAGATTACCTTGAGTCCACCGTCTGGTAACCGGAGCTATTGCAGTGTGCTGTGTCACCTTGTAGCCAAAATGTTGCAGATTTGAAACCGGTTGCTAGCAAGTCGCAAGGCGTTTGTGTTCTTGGGCAAGGCATCTAATGGATATTGGCTGAACCCAGTGAAATGATGGTTCTACCAAATGGTTATATTAAGCATGCCTTATATGCATGTCTCAAACTAACTCTACACGAAATATCAGTTTATTTTCTCCATGAATGGATAACCGAAGACATTATTATGACTCAGACAATCCCCAATTACCTCTTCCCACAGTGGGTTTACCTGAGCTGTTGAATTATGGTTTGTATGATTGATAATTTTTTACCATTTTAATTCAACCTAATATTTCGTTGTTTCAATCAATTTTCGCTAAGTGCCTTGTCTAAGGAGACAACCGACTAGCTAGTGGTTGATTTTGATCCAACAAACTTTCAGCCGCCTGTAGACCGACTACACTTTTAGCAAATGAGCTAGCTGGCTGGTTAGAAAAAAAAATTACTACTGATACAAACCTATAAGCACCAATATAGTGGTTCATCCTGTTATAGAGACAGAACATATTGGGGTAATCAGTTGCAACTAAAGAGGACAACTACACTACAATTCATTATGACCGATTAGCTTGGGCAACCTGACGGTGGGCGCGAGGTAATCTGACGTTTGTCTGTGTGTTAACCCCCTTGGTTTTTCTATTCATTGGAAAAAACTGAAATGTGTGAAAAAATGTCTACCTTGCAGAGAGTTAAGAACAGCAAAGATGAATCCAAACACGACGGATGAATCATCGGTACCAGTGACACCAAACCCGAAAACCCAGGTTAACCCAAGCAATATAAACAAGGTCACAGACATTAATATTTGGATTTTTGAGCCTGAATTACTGTGTTTCTGCAATGTAATATATGGTTAGTTGTAATTCATAATGTCCGGCCGAATAGCTTGGTGGGTTAGTACATTACTTTTAAACTGAAGAGTTGCAGATCCGAAACTAATTGACAATTGATAAAGTGGGTTAGTACATTACTGTATATTTGAAAGATTGCAGGTCGAAACTGGTCGCTAGCTGGTCAGTTGTGCCGGTGGGCAAGACACTTTGCAGACATTAACAAAACCCAGTGAATTATTGGAACCTGCTTAAATAAAAGAAACATCTCAATCAATTACAACACACTGCAATAGCCCCATTAACCCAACGGTGGGCAACAGATAATCTGACAATTGCCCGTGCGATTACGCCTCTTGGATTTTCTTATTTCCAGCAATAAAACATGAATATCCTATCCCATACACAAATACATGAATATTTCCAATAACCCCTTCTAATCCACTGCACCAACCTTTCTGTATTTATTTGCAAAGACTGAAGCAACCAGAACAGCGACATATGCAATGAAATTAAACGTCAATACAATGATCATAGGGATGAGGACAAGATATGGAACCATGTTGGGTTGCATCCAGCATCTGTGGGTGTAACACATGATATAATCGTATATATAAGACATATACTCATATATATAAGACCCATACTCGTATATATAGGACATATACTCATATATATAAGACATATACTCGTATATATAAGACATATACTCATGTATATAAGACATATACTCGTATATATAAGACATATACTCGTATATATGAGACATATACTTGTATATATAAGACATATACTTGTATATATAAAACATATACTCATATATATAAGACCTATACTCGTATATATAAGACCTATACTCGTATATATAAGACATATACTCGTATATATAAGACATATACTCGTATATATGAGACATAAACTTGTATATATGAGACATATACTCGTATATATAAGACATATACTCGTATATATAAGACATATACTCGTATATATAAGACATATACTCGTATATATAAGACATATACTCATATATATATATCAGACATATACTCATATATATAAGACATATACTCGTATATATAAAACATATACTCATATATATATAAGACATATATTCGTATATATAAGACATATACTTGTATATATAAGACATATACTCGTATATATAAAACATATACTCATATATATAAGACCTATACTCGTATATATAAGACCTATACTCGTATATATAAGACATATACTCGTATATATAAGACATATACTCGTATATATAAGACATATACTCGTATATATAAGACCTATACTCGTATATATAAGACGTATACTCGTACATATAAGACATATACTCGTATATATAAGACATATACTCATATATATAAGACATATACTCGTATATATAAGACATATACTCATATATATAAGAAATATACTCGTATATATAAGACATATACTCGTATATATAAGACATATACTCGTATATATAAGACATATACTCATATATATAAGACATATACTCATATATATATAAGACATATACTTGTATATATAAGACATATACTCGTATATATAAAACATATACTCATATATATATAAGACATATATTCGTATATATAAGACATATACTTGTATATATAAGACATATACTCGTATATATAAAACATATACTCGTATATATAAGACCTATACTCGTATATATAAGACATATACTCGTATATATAAGACATATACTCGTATATATAAGACATATGCTAGTATATATAAGACATATACTCATATAGATAA
>CH001381.1:3427-16030 GCA_000149265.1 Ciona savignyi | reverse complement strand
CACCATTTCTCGGTAATTAGAGTGATTGTAGGTTAAGTTTACCGAAGTAATGGACCACATGCTAAGTTATATATAAAGAAGGTGATAAGTGCACGGAAGGTGGTAATGCACTGGTGAATGAATGAACTTGAATTATCACCATTCAGAATCCATTAGAGTATTGGAGTGAAATGACGGTTGGTTATGGCGGTTAAAACGAATCCAATCTTTTGAGGGAGTTCATATAAACGAGATTTTTTGGAATCCATTTAGTAACGTTTCACGGCAGAATAATATATTCATGTTTATCCCTGTGAATGGGATAACCAAGGGGGTTAACACACGGGCAATCGTCAGATCATCTCGCGCACACCGTCGGGTTACCGGAGCTATTGCAGTGTGTTGTATATGGTCGAGATATTGCATCTTTTTGTTTTATCAGTTAATCTGCTAAGTTGAGGCAATGTTCACTACGTTCCTTGCCCAAGAACACAACCAACCAGCTAGCGACTGGTTTCGATCCCACAACCTTTCGGATGACGATTTAGCACTCAACGAATGATCTAATCCGCCTTTGGAAATAAACAACTCAAAAGTTTTTAAAACAGCAAGGCTTTGTCCTATTCGCCCGATATGCTTCATTTAAATTGCAATGAGCCCGATTGTTTAGTCTGAACGTTGATTTATTGGTTCAAGTTGAAAAGTTCGTGTCGGGTTTCATAGCTTTGATCCAAAGTGAGGTATCAAATTACTAGTGGGGTAATGGGGGTCTCATTAATTGGGGGGGGGGGTAATACGGGGGCGTTAAAACGTGGGTATTCGTCATTATATCACGTGCGCGTGGTCGGGTTACTTGGAATGTTGCAGTGTGGGGTTGACGTTTTAATTTACACCTTCTAGACTACGGGGTGGATTTAAGCAAATTAGTTGTATTTAATTATTTTTGCCCAGTATTAAATAATCGCAAATGAAGCAATCACGACACAGGATCAGAAAAACACGGCAACACGAACAGTCGTTAAAATACGTCATTTAAAAAAAAATCTGACATTCACGAAATCAGGTCGCAATTGGAGAATAGAAATAAGGTAAAATAAACAGAAGGGAAATTATGGAATTTGCGAACTTTTTTTAGATTCAATAAATCCGATCGAAATTGCTATCGCTACAACTCAACGTAAATCACACTTCAAAGCACAAGATTGGAAAACAACTTAATACGACTCGATGGTATAAGCGAAACTATAATCGAACGGAGGTTAAGCAAATATAGGGTAATTGGGTCGGTGAAGCGAAAGTGGTCACAGGAAATTAGGTGTCTAACGTGAAGTGAAGTTATTTGAGTTGACTGGCTCCTACAATAGACTATCGGAGTGTACTGTGGGTTATATCAACTATGGATTAGCTCGGCTAGTATTGTGGACTTAACGGTAAACTGATGGTTCAACTGCGACGGTGGGAAACTTAAACGCTAAATGGAGGGAAAGCGGGAAGGAGCGAAACTGCACACCAAAACTATGAAAATTAATTTTAACCCTGCCCTAAGCACTAATTTTAACCCCAGAAATAACTCCAACCCCATGTTTAAAACTAACTCTAATGCCTTAATATTCATTTTAGCGTGCAGTTTCCCTCCTTCCCACTTTTCCTCCTTTCAGTTTTCCCCAAACTTAATCGCAGCGTACACAGACGACATTTTATGCACCGATGCACACTGTCAGACTAATAAAACCGCTCGACGACAGGTTATACTACCGAGGTACATTCTATAATAAAGCTATTAGCGGCTGTTAAATCTGGAGCATATTTACAGATGATAAATATACCGAAACGTGGTTGGATGTCTTAGATGGAGTTTTATTGCAAAACGATTTTTCGGTAATCCCGGAAACGCTGTACAATTATGACGTAGACAATACGACAATTAAAATAGTTGCACTCGAAGCGAATCGTGGATTATAAAACGCGTTCGAGAACGACTGTTGTAACAATATTGCTTTAAGACATTTAAAATCGGCTGAAATACATTACAAGAGAACTGAATTGAGACTGTAAGACACAATAGACTCAAATGCATTGATTTGTAAACTACTTCTGAACTGTATTTCGTATCTGCTGGAATATATTGCGTCTCTCTGCTTATATATCTGCAGCTCATACAGGCGACTATGACGAAACAAGGGAAACCATTCCTACTTGGGTCAAACAGGTCCATCGCACTGACACAGCTTAATAGTAATGTCCGCGTCGACTGGTCGCGAATCGGAGCGCGATTTCGCCTTTTTTCGTTTGTTTAGCGGCGGCGACGTAGCCAGAGTCGTCTGCTAAACATTCTAGAACTCGAAATCTTCTTCGTTTCAAAGAAATCAGTATAAGAGGTGACGTAATGCAAACTTTGTGAACTTGAACTTACTAGAATGTTATTGTAGGTGGGAGCTGGAACGCAATCATTGCCGGGATACTGGTAAGACGAATGTGAAGGTCAAATGGTCAGGATTATTAAACAAGATATTTTTTAATTCTTTATTTCGTGATTTTTTAAAATTTAAATATATTTCATTTAAAACGTCTCAATATATAAAGCAATTACCGCTTTTTGTTCAATTACGAATTGTTGAAGGCTGTCGTCCCACTAATACATCCACTGAGCTAATCTTATATATTCGTGGGTTACATGGGCGCTAGTCTCTATAACGAGTCTCCTGACATTTATGGTCGGAAATTGGTTTGATTTGCGCGACAAACAGTTTCCTAGCGGCGAATGTTTTGATCGTTAAGTGAAGTGTTCCATGCAACCACGACGGGAAAAACGAGTTTTATTTCGCAGTTTATTTCTGTTTTTTTGGATATTAAATTTAAACAGCGCTTTTTTATATACCGACATATATATATTACTGAGCTGAATAAAATAACGGAAGAAAAGTTACGGCTGATTAGCTTGGTGGGTAAGTGTGTTACCTTTCAGCAAAAGGGTTGCATGTCCGAAACTGGTCGCTAGCTAGTCAGTTGTGTTGCCTGAACTCAGCGGATTAATGTGTTCTACTAAATTAAAGAAACGTGTAAACCATACACAACATAATGCAATAGCTCCGTTAACCCGACGGCGGTGACGATCGCTCGTGTGTTAACCCCATTGTTTTTTTCATTTACAAAAATAAACATAAATCTTCTATTTCAAACTAGCAAATCGCCTCCCCGATAACCCCACATCGATTGCGTATTATCCACCACCGTAATCCCAGCCGTCCGCCCGACCGCTTAGTAATGATATATTGTCTCTATTGTTCACTCCCACTAAACCATATCAACCTTAACCATCCAACCGTACCCCACAATACATAATCCATTTCCGCCGCTTAAATTCCACTTCGTACGCTAGAACGGTAAGTGATAAATAGGTTTTGCGACCGAGTCTACCATTTATATTTTTCTTTCTTTCCAAGTTCTTATATCGAATGTTTTAACTATTGCCGTGCATCATGTATCTTACATTTTATGGCCGCGTTTATTGTATAAAGGATTAAGAAAATTTCGTCTGTTGGTTTTTAAGTTTGTTTTATGTTTTCAGTTGTATGTTAATTCGCGGTATTAACCGATCCTAGAATTTCTTAACCTCGTAGAAAATGTAAAAACCTAAACCATATCTTAGTTGTGAATACCCATGGAGGGTATATATAGCTGGGATCCTATATATGCACACCACAAATATACAGAGATCCAAATATTGCCACGTGATAACTAATCTTTAACCACTTTCACACCAATTTGCAAACATACGCGGCGGCCTTTGTTCTACACCGTTCTTTCATTACCTGGGTAAGTTTTGAACCCAAGATGGGCTCGACCCTATGACCGTTTTTTTGTATAGAGTCGGTATATATACCGGTCGTGTTAACCAGTTTGCCACACGACCATAAAAACGCCCTGAATAGCAAATATTTTTTTACCGACTCAAGTTTTGAACCCATAATCAACTCGTGCCTAAAACCGTTATTCATACAGAATCGGTATATGAACCGGTCGCGTTAACCGTTCAGCCACACAACAGCCTTGAATAGCAAACATTTTTTTACTGAGCAAAGTTTCGAACCCATGATGGGCTCGTCACCAGGACCGTTTTTGTATAAGAGCCTGTATATGTATTGGTCGGGTTAACCATTCAGCAACACAACCGACCTGAATAACAACCAAACACCACATGCTCACCGAATTCGTCCCGTCACTTAGCGAGAATAATATCTCATCTTCCGTCCGCTCGGTGTCGCTAGTGTGCACGTATTGGATGACGCCTGCCACGAGGTCTGCTTGATTGAAGTGATCGATGCTGTGGTCTGTTTGGGAATAATACATTTATTGTTTTTATAGGAACTCTGTGGGCATGAGGGCTTGTGATACACGTGGATAAAGCTTGGCTTCCCACCCACGAGGATATAAATGAATCAACCATCCACGCACTGTAATAGCTCCATCAACTCGACTGTGGGCATGAGGTGTCTTACGATACCTGTGGATAAAGCTTGGCTTCCCACCCACGAGGATATAAATGAATCAACCATCCACGCACTGTAATAGCTCCAGCAACTCGACTGTGGGCATGAGGTGTCTTACGATACCCGTTGATAAAGCTCTTAACCAATCAACCATACAAAGCAATAGTGACCGAGGGCATGAGGTATATCACAATGCTTTAAAACATAGTGGGAATTTCAACAAGATGACACCCCCACATAAACCTCTCTCACATCTACCCCTCCTAACCCACCGGATACCCCCCCCTGTACTTAGCCACACCCATCACCACACACCCACACCCTAACACACACCCACCCTCCCAACCCACCTGGATCACTGGACAACTGCAACCTCCCAAGTTTAGGAGGTTTGATGACGTCGTACATCAATCTCCCAGACTCATCAGACGCAGAAAGCTCCCGCGTGGTAATCCTCTTCATTCCTCCTTCTTTTATTGTTAATCCTGTGTGGGACAAGTTTGATGTTTCTATGTCATGTTAGAATGGGTTAGTCATGTTTATCCCCGTGGATTGGAACATGTAAGGGCGATATCAGACTACCGCATGGCCACCGTCGAAATATCAGAGTTGTTACAATGATTTTTGAATTATCCCCCTTTAATCCCTTTAATGTGGGCTTGTATATGGGGAAAACTAAAAGGAGGGAAGGCGGGAAGAAGGGAAACTGCTTAATAAAATGAAGATTATGACATAAGAGTTAGTTTTAAACATGTGGTTTGGAGTTAGGGTTAGTTCTGGGGTTGAGATAAGTGTTTAGGGCAGGGTTCGAATTAGTTTACATAATTTGGGTAGTTTTCCTCCTTTCCTTTTTTTAGTATTTGTACATACCGACATGGGGCCTAAAGATAAAATAATTACCCACAAGGATGAAGATATGGGATATTTACGAATGTAGTGATACTCATGGCATTCGCCAAATCACCTCGCGCCCACCGTCGGGTTACCGGAGCTATTGCAGTGTGTTGTGTATGATGGACACATTAAATTTAGTAGAACCCATTAATCCGCTTGGTTTAGGCAGTGTCGGCTAAGCGCCTTACCCTTGAATGGAAAACCAAGGGGGTAAACACACGGACAATCGTCAGATCACCTCGCGCCCACCGTCGGGTTACCGGAGCTATTGCAGTGAGTTGCGTATGATCCCTTCAATTATTCCACCGAACTCACCATTGTTGACGATGATCCTGGGAGGAGAATGATCCTCGTTGATGTGGATGTGGAACTGGAGATCCACCTGTCCTCCTATCACGTCGAACATGAAGAAGACGTCGCCACCTCCTTGGGATACTGAGTGGTTGTATTGGAGGTATCCTGTGGATGGGGTGGTTGTGGGTTCATTGTGGGCATGAGGTGTTAATTTAGGTATTTTAAATATGTGGGATAGGATATTCATGTTTATCCCCGTGAAAGGGAAAATCAAGGGTTAACACACGGGCAATCATAAAATCACCTCGCGCCCACTGTTGGGTTACCGGAGCTATTGCAGTATGTTGTGTATGATAGACACGTTCCTTCAATTTAGTGGAACCCATTAATCCGCTGGGTTCAGGCAATGTCCATTAAGTGCCTTGCCCAAGGACACGACCGACTAGCTAGCGGCTGGTTACGATCTCACTACCTTTCAACTGATGGCCTGACATGCAGTACACCAGCTAACCAGACAGATCAAACTTATCAACAACAATCAAAGAATAATCCAACCATAAAGGGAAACTCCCTTATAACCCCTCAAACTCACCCATATCTATATCCTCCTGGTTGAACTCATTGTTCCCGTCAGCTGTGAGGTGGGTGAGTCCATGACCCCCCCTCATTTGCAGCTGCCCCACGTTGGGGTCCCGTGTGATGACGTACGTAACCATCTGGTGGTTGCTCGATGTGATACGGAGTTCGTTTCGGGTGATTGTTGTGACAGAACCTGTGATTGGGGGTTTGCGTGGGTATTTGGGGATTTGGCTAGGGTCAAGACCATACAATACATGGCAAACTACTTCCAACGTGAATTGGTAAAAAAATAAAAAATTCCCGTGCATTTCCCAAGATGGCTTTTTTGTTAAACCATTTAAAAATACTAAACATCAAAAAGGGCTCAGCCAGGTGATACAATCAGAAAAAAGATGGAAAGAGTAAACATTACACCCATGAACCCCCCAAAAAAGCAAAAAAAAGGGAAGGGTAAAAATGGAACCAATGACCCCTTTATCACCCCCCCACCCACCCAACGAACAGTCGAACCCACCTTTCTCCACTGAGATCCCCTCGTTAGCTTCCACCTGGTACGCGTTGCCCTCCACCTCCTCCCCATCTGGGTGGATGACGTAGATCTCGGATCCCATGAACTGGAGGTCCTCCTCTTCACTTCCCATCTCCATCGGATCAATCTGTGGATCAACAAATCAATCCATGAATCAACAAATCAATCCATGAATCAACAAATCAATCCATGAATCAACAAATCAACAAATCAATCCATGAATCAACAAATCAACAAATCAATCCATGAATCAACAAATCAATCCATGAATCAACAAATCAATCCATGAATCAACAAATTGGATCAATCTATGGATCAACAACAGTTGTTGAAAAGTACATCAACAAATTTCAACAAAAGTTGTTAAAAGAAAGATTAAAACAATTTAAAAAAAAATAAAAAAAGCTTTAAAAACTGATAAAAAGTTAAAAACTAGTTCAAAAAAATTCAAGAATTGTTGAAAAAATGTTGAAGAAAATTTTAAACTAAAGTTGTTGAAAAGTGGTTGAATAACATTTTGAACAAAAGTTGTGAAAGAAGTTAAATAAATGTTTGTTGAAATCTGTGTTTCTTGCAAAAGTTTAAAACAAATTGTGACAGAGATTACATAATGATATGCAACTGTATGCTTTTTAATCTGGAAAAAAATGCAACATACTTCAATAATTAATTCCCCGTTCTTTCTACTTGCGCCATCAGTGACGGAAAAATGCATTGTGTCGCGCTTTCTTCGATCGAACGATTCATCGTATTCTGTAGCTTCTAATGTTTCGTAACATATCTTGCGTTGTAATACATCCTGGGATTATATGTTCGGTGTTATATGCAATGGATGGTTATGTTTATTTGTACAAAGAGGGGGTCTTACAACACACTGGCAATTGTCAGATTAACTCACATCCTTACTGCAGGTATTATGGAGAGTTGCATATGATTTAAACCATTTTTCAATTTGGTAGAACCCATCATTCCAACTTGAGTTGCCAAAATGTTCGATAAGTGCTATGTATGCAACACACTGGCCAACTTCAGATTAACTCACACCCTTATTTAAGTTATTATACAGAGTTGTGTATGGTGATACATTCTTTTTAATTTGGTTGAACCCATCATTCCACTGGGTTCCTGCAATGTATGTTAAGTGCATTGTGTTGCCAAAATGTCTGATAAGTGCTATGTACGCTAATGTTTAGGCTATGTATGCTAATGCTTTGCTTAATGAAAGAAATGACAGGCAGGTTTCAAAAACGTCCTTGGTCTAATGCATAATGCATTCTACCAACCTTTAAGTTATGGCAATAAATGATAAAAACAAAACATTGGGGTTAGTTCTGCCTTGGTACAAATTACCAAGGTAATGGACCAAAACCAGCCAGTAGCTAGTTGGTTGTGTCATTTTGCGAGAAACTGGTATATTCCTGAACCCAGTAAAAGTATGGTTTACCAAAACTTAAGTAACATACCAATCATACATAACACTCTGCAATAGCTCTGGTAACCCGACAGTGGGCATGAGGTATTCTGACGATTTTCCTTGTTACAATTCTTGCATTTTTCCACTCACAGGGATATAAAAGAATATTCCATCCCAAGTAAGTAAAGTATCATCCCAACCCAACATACCTCGTATGTGAATGTAGATCCAACTCCAAGTTCAACCATATTAGCTCCTTTCATTGCTTTTTTACCTGTAATGTTGGGTTTGGGAAGTCGTTATTTGAGGTCTTTTCGATCCACCAAACGTTTCGATTATCAGCCATAATTATAACTAAGTTAACAGGCCGACAAAAATATTTATAAACATTAAGTCAATTACTGTCTGCTTTAAATATATGTTTTACCACAATTAGAATCCCAGGACCTTATTCAAATAGAATTTAACAATAACGAGAAGAAATATGGCAATATGAGAAGTTGGTAAAATGTTTAGTTAAAATTTAAAAAAGAGTCATTAAAAACAACAAAACTGTAGTTAAAACATTTCAGTAATTATACACAATAAAACAGTAATAAAGACTTACTTAAAAGGTAAACTTTACAGTAAATATAAACGGTATAACCGGGAAAACATAAAAAAGAGACGTGACCGTTAAACCTTACAAAGAAGCAATAAACCTTTAGCTTTGTTAAAAAATATTGATAAGGTTATGTAAAAGAAAGAAAAAATTACTACTTTATATTAGACATTTCAAGAAATACAAACGATATTAGAGTTCTAAGAGTTAAAAAAAGTTAAAAATATAAGAGTTAAAAATATAAAAATTAAAATTTTTTAAAAATTATGAGAGTTGAAATTATAAGAGTTTAAAATTTAAAAGAAAAAAAATTAAAGGAGACATGATCGTAATACTTTACAAAATTGCTACATACCTTCCGTAGATGTTACGTCCCATGTTCCCACGTCATGTGGTAAGCTGACAGCTGATTGGACGAGCCTCCCATGCATAAGTGGTGATGTCATAGTGAGGATTATGAGGTCACTGGAGGTGTCGGGGTCGTTGACGTGAAGCGTGTCACTGTTGATGAGCACGGCGTATCCGTCCTGACACAACAACACGCTCGTTTCGATCCACGGCTGTTCGTTCTCCAACCGCTGGGGGACATAGATATCATATTAACAATTAACATGGATATCATATTAACAAATTAACATAGATATTGTATAAAATTAATAAAAATAAGAATTAAATCAATAAACATAGATATCATATTATTAAACATATTAACAATAAACATAGATATTATATAAAATTAATGAAGATAAAAACTAAATAATATCATATTAGCAAACAAATCAAAGTGATATTATATTAACGAACAAATTAACATAGATATCATATAAAATTAATAAAGTTAAACATTATAATATTGATAAATACATCATATCTATAACCCATAGCCAATATATTACATGTTTTTTTAAATTACAAATTATTCAGAAATTCAAGTTATTTACACAGAAATCACAAGATATTAACATAAAAACCCACAAATGAAATTTTTCCACCACTCCCCCCATACTTCCACCTGAATGGTTATATTGAGGCGAAATGTCGGCGAAATATTCTCCCCATCTGTCACTCTGAAGTTGAAGTAATCGTGAATCGTTCGTAGATATCGTTGTTTGGATGGTTTGTAGTAGATCCCTCCATCTAATATATCTTGCATGGTGAACCATACCTCTTCTCCGACGTGAGGTATTATCCTTTCTGATGGGGGATTGGTGGGGTTATCAGGGCAGTTAAGTCTTAGCATTGTATTCTTAGGTAAGGCATTGTTGTTGGGTCTAGTGGAATTAAATGGATTGATTAGAGTCCCGATTCCACAGTACTGAAAATAGATTGGATATTTGTCTTTTTCGACGGGAGATACTATCCTTTCTGAAGGAGGGAGGTTCAAACTGGTTGAAACTGGCCACAACATATCACCTTCAGTCAATGTGTTAATAAGTTGTCCGTATCTTGGTTTGCGGAGGATATTTATGATTAAATCTCGCTTCTGGGTGTCCACGTCGGTAGCCATGATATTCCCTGGGGTGAGTAGCGCCTCCTGCCCACCTGACACCTGTTTAATGGGATATTTCAATTATGGAGGGAAATTAGGGGAATCACCAAACAAAAGTATTTTTTTAAAGAAATAAAGAAAAAATTAGAGAAATCAGCTGGGCATGACCAAACAAAAGTATTTTTTAACAAATAAAGTTTTATTAGGAAGTAATGTATTTTGTAAGGGAACTTCTAAGTTCTGTGAGAAGCCACCCAATACCTGTTTACCATGATGTTTAAATTAGGGAGGGAAATAAGTGTGACCAAATAAAATCGTTGTTTCTTATGGCCACTCAAGCCTGGGCACATAAATATCCTTAAAAGACCTATCAATTTTACTATAAGGACCTTTATTTTTATAATGGTTTTTCATCAGAAAGTTTGTCATCAAAAAGCTTTAAGTTAAATTCTGCTGTTTTCTACCTGTTTATGTAAAAATTTGACAAAATGGGGTCAAATTTGCCCAAGTTTGACAAAATGGGGCTAAATATTGGGCACCCCGGCAATATTGTCAATTAAAAACGAAACCCACCAGCAATTCATCACCTACAGATACCACAGGGGGCTGCTCATGCCCCGGGGTGATTGTAATGGTTAGCACCTGGTCACCCAAGCGACCCCCACGCGACCCCGTTACGTGGAACTCCATCATATCCGTCATCGGACGCGATTCAACATCAACTGAACTGACGTACCTGCAACCGGAGGGTTTGGACTTCAATCCTCAATCAAATCACTCTTTTTCCATTTTTTTTAAATAAGATACCTCAGATATAATAATGGAAAAAAATATTAAAAAAAAACAAAAACCACAATAGTTAAAAGCAATTTTATTATTTTAAAGAAAGGCAATTATTAGAAATGGCCACAAAAGCCTTATTATTTGTTTTATTAAATCTAAATGAGCCTCACAAGATAAATCAACTTCAATGTGGTTAAGTCTCATAGTACAGTTAACATTAAACAAGACAAAATACTGAAACAAAGAAGAAACCGGTTCAAACCGGAATAAAGTAGAACCAACCTTATTCTTCCTCTGGTGACATCTTCTTGGGTGAAAGTGGACCCTGGGACCAATGCTTCACTACCCTTTCGTAGTAGCCCTAGTCGGGGGGCTGTGTCTATGTGGTACACAATCTGGAAGGGGGTAAAGGGGGTAAAGAGGGGCGTTTGTTAGGGGGTGATCTATACAGCAGAAGCAAGGTTTGTATTGAATGTTGGGTTGTTATATGTTTAAAATATTTTGGTGATTGGATGGACCATGCACAGCACATAAACCGCACATAAATGAATGTACGCACACATACACAGGCACACATACACAGGCACACACAAACACACCCTCACACAAACATACACCCACAAGCACACACACACCCACCCACAAGCACACACACACCCACCCACACACACGCGCACACACACACACACATATTCACACACACGCACACACACACCCACCCACACAAACATACACACACAAGCACACACACACCCACCCACACCCACACACACACACCCACCCACACACACACACACACCCACACACCCACACACACACACACCCACACAAGCACACACACACACCCACACACGCACACACACACCCCACATACACAAACACACACACAAACCCACCTGCAGCTCACTGCTCCCCTGCTCCACATACGCGAGATTCTCCCTCGTCAGAACCCCCTCACTAGACTCCGGTACGACGAGCTGAAGATCGCAGAACGCGTCGAGCGATGGGCCCTCGTTGTGGAGGATGGATACCTGGGTGGGTGGGTGAGGGGTTATCCCTTTGTGTTACCCCTGGGTGGGTAGGAGTTACCCCTTTTTTGGTGGTTATCCCCTTGTGGGTGGTGTGGGTGTGTGGTTACCCCTGGTTGGGTGGGTGGGTGGGTGGATACCTGGGTGGTTGGGTGAGGGGTTACCCCTTGTGGGTGGGTATACCTGGGTAAGTGGGTGATTACCCCTTTGTGGGTGGGTGAGGGGAAATCCCTTGTGGGTGGGTGAGGGGGGTTACCCCTAGGTGGGTGGGTGGTTACCTGGGTGGGCGGGTGGTTACCCCTTTGTGTTACTCCTGGCCACTGGGTAGGTTGATTGTTATCCCTGGGTGGGTAGGAGTTACCCCTTTTTTGGTGGTTACCCCTTGTGGGTGGGTGAGGGTTTAACCCTTACCCCTGTGTGGGTGGTTATCCCTGGTTGGGTGCGTATTTACAGCCATTACACTTTGTGGGTGAGGGTTACTCCTTTTGTTGGCTGTGCGGCTACCCATTGGTAGGTCAATCAT
>CH001382.1:109966-138378 GCA_000149265.1 Ciona savignyi | reverse complement strand
AGGATTCTATTAATTCTAATGCTTTAATACTTGTGAACCGACTTCACAAGGTGTTTGTACGTGCGCAATGTAGATTTCCAGTTTAGGTTATTAACTGACTGGTCACATGAAAACTAATACTCGGGGTTAATACTCGGGCAATCGTCAGATCACCTCGTGCCCATAATCGAGTTACCGGATTTATTGCAGTGCGTTGTATATGATTCACACGTTCCTTCAATTTAGTAAAATCCATTAATCCGCTGGGTTCAGGCAATGTCCGTTAAGTGCCTTGCCCAAGGACACAACCGACTAGCTAGCGACCAGTTTTTAAACTGCACCTTTCGGTTAAAAGAAGAAGCACTAAACCACTAGACTAATCTATAGGACGAACTGAATAAACACAAACAACTTCAACGAACTTACCGCCACATCTGGTGATAGAGAGTTGGTAGAATCCATCGTTGCAAGTATCAACGCAAACTCCTCGCTCCAGTAGTTTATTAGCGGGGCAGGTGGCACAGGAATGGTGGGTGTCGCATGTAGCGCAGGTGGGGGGGCAAGCTGGGGTGGAAATCGGGGTGGTTGGGTTGGGGTTGTTAAACAGCATATATACTAAACCCTATTTTAAAAAAACTGGGGCAAAAATGAATAAACTAAAAAAAGGTGCACTTTTTTATTTATTTTAATTTTCTATTCCCATGTATAAAATTATTTTGTGGGGTAGGAATATTGTGGGGTTGCTAGATATATTTGTTTTGCTTAGGATAGAAAATGTGTAAAATTTTGATTTCAACAATGTTTTCAGTTTTTTAAACATCTCACATGCCCACAGTTGCCTGCAGAGCGATTGAGCATTGTAATAGTTTACTTGGGATAGAAAATGTATACTACTTTGATTTAAACATTTTTTTTCAGTTTTTTAGAGATAGCATGCTTACTTTGACAAGTTCTATTTGTGTAGAAATATCCATCAGTGCAATGTGCCACGCAAGTCCCTCCTTGTGGTATTTTCGGGCCATCGGCGCATCGTGTGCACTTCGTACCACTCGTGCATTGCGTGCAACCACTGGGACAGGCTGAGAATATAAGGGAAATAATGTCAAAAAACTCCTTCAATTTAGGAAATACTAATGAGGCATTTTAAACATAAGAAGTAATTGGATATGTTTAAACTCTGGGGGTAAATAGGTTAACACATCCATTCACCAACATACCATATGTCCACTGTTAAGTTACCGAAGCTTTTGTAACAGCCACTTAAAAAGTATTTGTTTTTTTTTAATATCCTATTAATGCCCATAAAAATTATATCCAAGTAAAGTGTGCTTAAACCTCCACCCCCACAATCACAATGTGATTTAACCTCCACACCACAACAAGAATCACTTGAACCTCCCACAATTATAAAAATAACTTAAACCTCCCAAACTACTCGTCATATAATCATCCACTTACCAACACAGGTTGATTTGTGGGGGTAGAATCCATCCTTGCACTGCGGAACACACATTCCATCCTGTAGCAATCCTTCCCTGCATGAGGTGCACGCTGATGCAGTGTTGCCGAAACAGGTGGCGCATGAGGGTTGACATCCTGCGGGAATATATGTTGGAAACACTGGGGTTGTGTTGGGGAAGTCGCTTTATCAAGGAATCGCAATATTAAGTGAATCGGTACTTATGCAGTACACACACACTAATGCACATATAGCTCATTCATATACACATACACACTCATACAGCACACACACACACACGTACAGCACACATGCAACACACACACACAGCACTCACACAGCACACATGCACACACACACATTCACACTTATGCAGCACACACACACAAATACACATATAGCTCATTCTTATACACATACACACACAGGCACACACACATACAAACTCATACAGCACACACACGCACACGCACACAATCATACAGCACACATACACACACATACACACTCATACAGCACACACTCACACAGCACACACACACAATCACACAGCACACACGCACAAACACACATATACAGCACACTAATACAGAGCACTACACACACACACACACCCATGCACTACACACACACACACACACACACACACAAACACACACTCATGCACTACACACACACACTTACGCTTGCAGAGCCGACCATCCTGATAAAACCCATGAAGACACCTTCTCACACACTTCCCATCCTGTAGGAGATGCGAGCTCGTGCACGACGTGCAATGCGCGTAACCCGGCGCGTCACAAGTTGCACAGTCCGAGTGACATTTCACAAGTTGGCAATCAGGACAGCATTCCCCTGAAATATAAAGACATTTTTTAAATTTTATGATAGTCAGATGATGATAGTCAAATTTAGCTATTATATCACCTCCTATATCACTTTTACAGTACAGTACATTATACTGCAGCTGTTTTACAGACATTTAATCACCCTTTGTAGGGTTACTAGTGCTATTGCAGTTTCTTTTATATTATTAAAAAAGTTATTTTAATTATAGAACCTACTAGTCCTACTACCCATTAATTTCTTGGGTTAAGGCATGTCAACTAGGTGCCTTACCCAAGGACACAACCAACTAGCTGTCGACCAGTTTCGATCTGGCCAAGTCGCCTTTTAGCCGAAAGGTAAAAGGTTCAATAACTAGCTGGCGACCAGTTTCTACTTGCAACCCTTCGGCTAAAATGTGATGCACCAACCCACCAAGCTACGGTTTAAATCAAGATCAGCTGGCTGCAGGTTTCGATCTTACGACCCTTCGGCTAAAGGCCAACACTCTAACCAACTTGACAATGGGAAAACAAAAACAAGACCGACGTTCCAATCAATTTGACCATCAGAAAAGAACTACAAACCTGGAACCATGATGGGAACTGTGTTATTGGGGCACAGGGGGCAGGAGGTCCGGTAGCACTGGGTATTCCCCTTGTGACAAGCGCAGCTCGTACATTGGTCAACTCTCCATTCATCTTCGTTCCGGTATTCCAACCCATTGTGATGACATAATGGGGGGATAGTGATGCATTCCGGACAGCATGAGGTGTGGATTAACTTTTCATTCTATAGAAATATCATATAAACACAAATACTTGAATATAGAAATAAAAATAGAAATATTATATCAATACAAATATTTAAAATATAAATAAAAAATAGAAATATCATATAAACACAAATGTTCGAAATATAAATAATAATAGAAATATTATATAACATAAACGTTCAAAATATTAAAAAAATAGAAATTTCATATAAAGACAAACATTCACAACATTAACAAAAAGAAAATATCTTACACAAACAAATGTTTAAAATATAAACATAAATAAGGAAATTGGACAATCCACCATAATTATGAAAGGTAAAATTGATTTTATTACTTCTATCCGCCAGCTACACTAAAATATAGTAAAAATGAAGTAAAATATGCAGAATACCCCATTTTTTTTATAAATCCCCAAACTTACCCATTTGCAGGTGACAGGGGTGCATTGTAGCGGAAGTGACCTCACATTCCCATTGTTACACACAGCCACCTCACAATGGGTGATGTTCCACAGGTCTCCATGGTAATACCTTGTGCCGTGGTAATCGCAGTGATCTGGTGGAGGATCGAGGGGGGGTAAGTTGGGTTTCAGTCGATTTTTTAAAAAAGTAAATTAACATAAAAAATGTTTTATGTGCTTGGGCATTTGAAGCCTGTACTGTGCTACCATCTTTTACCAGCATATTAACACAAACGTAAAATAAGCAAAGCAGACCACAAGAGGTGTGAAGAGTTAACTAACTAAAATTTTAGTTTAAGCCCAATTTGTGATGCTTTTCTTTTAGTTTGTGATGATTTTTTTATTGGAACATGCTGTTTCTTTCTGCATTTGAAAAATAGTGTGGCTAATAATACATCATTTGGTCACAGAATATTCATGATTGAATGGGAAAACGCAAGGGGCGTTAACACATGGGCAAAAATCACATTAAGTGCCAGGACACAATGCCAAAGAACACAAGCAACTAGCTAAAGATCAGTTTTGAACCAGTGACTCTTCAACTGAAAGGCAACAAAGTAACCCACTGAGCTATTTAACCGGATAAATCCCATTACATCAAACCAGAAAAGCTTAAACTGTTGGTTCGTATCACTTCACACAGTTACCTTGGACAGGGACGCATTCAGGACAGCAAGCACCAGGTCTGGTGACCTCTTGTTGACCTTGATGACACGTCAATTCAGGACAAACCTCTCTATGACACGACACTTCTCCAGCGAAGCAAACACATCGTTGGCACCGATCAACTTGGACAATTTCGCCAGATGAATATTCTCGGCTCTGACATAAAATGGTGGTTTAGTTTTAGTTTGGTTTATTCATTTTTTACCACCAAATAATATTATAACTACGGTATTTTTAGTCGGTTGATATTTCTTAGAAGCCTTAAAAAGGCACCGTTAAGTGATAGAAACAACCATCAAGTAACTTGGTAGGCAATACTTAGAAATTGCACATCCTGCCTACTAAACTTAAAATAACTATGGTATTCTTCTTTAAAGTAATAAAGGAGCCAAAAAAATTCAATAAACCACAGCGTACTTTAACACAATAATTAACCTAACCTCATGCACACAGGATCTCGCAACGCAGGTCGGACAACATCCACCATCGACCACTGTGGCTGTCTCACCCACGTGACATAGTATCGGATCACATTGAACTACACTTCGGACCACTTCACCTGGGTGTAGGATGGGGGGTTAATGGGTGAATTTAACTTTTTATTTTAGGTTTGGCGGCAACGTCTGGTTGTACCTACAATGAATAATTGATTGAATAACAGACGTGTTTTAACAACTGTCTTTTTCCTGTTTTCCAACGTTATATATAAGGTCCTGATGCGTGTAAGTACATTTTGTATGCCAGGTAGTAAGGTAGGAACCAATAACCTTCTAGCTGAAAAAAGCCCCATAATCGAGAATATACTGATTGGAATATAAAACTCGCACCTTTAGAGCAGCGAGCTCGTTCACACTTTGACGACGACCAAGTCTCTTCATCCCTGTAACTCCTCCCTTCATATTCACAAGATGCTGGAAAAAGGGAAAAATAACTTATCAGCCGAGGTAAAACGTAACATTCAGTATAAAACTCAGTATGAGATTCCCTGATGCCCACAGTTGGGTCTTTAGAGTAAACTATTTTCAATATTTTATGTTACTTTTTTAACTATTCATTTTTTTAACTATGGATAATGGCGACATCTATTAAGTTTTTAGCCAAATGGTTGATCTGACAATTGCCTGTGAGTCAACGCTTGTTGGTATGAAACATAAATATCCCATACACCCAACAAACTACATGAATTCTGATCTGAACCCAGCGGATTAATCGGTTCTCCCAAATTGAAGGAACGTGCCTATCATATACAACACACTGCAATAGCTCCGGTAACCCGATGATGGGCGCGAGGTGATCTGACGATTGCCCGTGTGTTAACCTCCTTGGTTTTCCCATTCACGGGGATAAACATGAATATCCTATCCTAATTGAGTGTCATCTGCATCAATACCTTCAACACTGACGCATTTCCGACAGCACTCCCCTGGAAGATGCTTCAATATTTGTCCGAATCCGCACTGGGGGGTCTCACAGATTGTTCTTGGACATGAGATGGCGCCATCGAGGCATCTACACATCGTGCAATTCAATCCACTCCATGCTGTGTTGTGCTGTGATAGTAGATTTGATTGAAATGTAAATAGTTTGGTTTATTATTTGTTTCCATGTTGAAAACAACATGAAGCAGGACCTTTGATAAAAATTTAAAAAACGGAAAAAAAGTTTGGTTGCAATTTAATGAACCTTTTGTTTCGTACAAGAATTTTGTATAAAAACTACTAATTTTTAATGAAGAAAATTAGTTTTCATTGCAATTTATTAAAACTTTTCAAATCATACAGAAGTTTTGAACGAAAATTTTTATATTTTATTATACATCAGGATAAACGACACATTTAATCTGGTATGAATGCAAGAATAATAATCAGATAAATTACAGAAAAAAGGGTGCAAAACTAATATTAAGCTAAAGACAATTTATTGACTTGAATTATTTTTAAATTATTCACCACTAGATGATGCTGCAGGGTTAATAAATTGAAAATAAAAAATAAAGAAAAGAAAATCACAGAAAGGACCAAAAATAAATATATATGAGGGTTCAATATATAGGAATAAGTTCGACTAATTGATAAAGGTTGTGGGATCAAAACCAGCTGCTAGCTACTTAGTTTTCTTCTTTGGCAATGCAATCATTTGACATTGCCTGAATCCAGTGACATCGCATAATAAACAACACAACATTTCCTGTAACCTGTTGTGGCTACAGGTAATCAGATAAATGTCCATGTTATAACTCCCCCTGAGTTTACCCACCCCCAGTCATATCAAACGGTGGGCGCGAGGTGATCTGACGATTGCCAGTGTGTTAACCTCCTTGGTTTTCCCATTCCCGGGGATAAACATAAATATCTTATACTTACAGCTATTACTTCTCCATCCAAAGTGCAATGTCTATGTGTTGTAGGGGAACAAACAGGGCAACATTGGTTTGCAAGGATGATAAATGATTCACCCTGTAAATGAGATTTTTTAATTTTTTATGTTGTTATTTATATATATTATGTTGGTTGTGTATTAACATGTGTTCTCTTCTTAAGAGAGATTGCTTAAACCAGGGGTATTTTACTTAACTTGAACCTTTTGTTAGTAATAGCTCCAGCAACTTGACTGTGGGCATGAGGTGTATTACTGTGCACCTTAGCAATCCACTTTACATTGTTTTAACCCAGTGGTATCTAATTAGTTGTTTAAAGTTCTCATTATCCACATAATGTAGCTAATTATTCAGACATCTCAAATGTGATCAAAGTATAAAGTTTTGGTCAAAATTTATCAAACATTTGTTACCTTTGATATATCACAAAGTGGGTCTTTACATTTCGTTGTGTTGCATGAAATAATATTGTTGCTACATCTACAACTTGTGCAGGAATCTACTGTCCAGACTGTGTCGTTCTGTGGTGACAAGGGAAACGCATTAAACCTCCTTTAAACAGCAAATAGTAATACGAGTACGGCACTCTAGGTTATAGCTCTTTGGCCTTTGTATTATCAGATTAAAAGCCCGGAGATAAAATGCGAAAGGAATGGTGAATTCCGTTCATAATGTACTGTCCGCTGTAGGATGTGTTTATTATCGCAACGCAGGCCGATCATATCTGGGTCCACAGCTGGTGGGAAAAGACGATCAAAGTGAAGTCGAAGTGAATTTGTGTTTACTCAGAGCCGTTTATAGCTTTGTGCTTCGTCCAATGTTATCAGACCACCTTCGCGCCGCTTTCACGCTATAATCGCCTCGTATTTTGCTCAGGTGTCTTTGTCGACTGACTGCGGGAAATTGTACTTTTACATCGCGTGTCTTTACATCGCCAAGGCGTGCAGTAAGAGTTAATATGACCAAGGCCGCCAACTGCTAACACTAACGCTATAAACCACTTTCTATTGAAAACCAAGTTCATAGTTACGGCGCATGATTATAAATAGGGACAACGGCGGTAGAAGTGGTTACCGGTTATAACGAACATTTCCGCGCTAGTTAAACTCCTTCGCAACGGCTCTACCGCGGTATATATTTATACAAGCGCGTCACATGGATACGGAACGGCCGCACGCTATCGTACGACGTTTGTCACGCTGGAGTGACTATGAAGTGCCGACTGTTAGGAAGTTTGGAATACTTGGCATTTGACATTCTAATCAAACTTTGGCCTATACCGCCACGCGTTTCTTTGTTGCGTAGAAATTCCAATTGAAACCAGATATTTGTGGTTTATTACGTAATATGGATTTAACGTATTTTCATTGTCACCTTTAAGTGAATGGAATTTCCCGATTTACTATGAACCACATTATTGTTATTTCGCTTAGGTTTGGCGGCCGCGTCCGCTTAATTCGTTAAATAATATCCCTTTTAAATGACGTGTTTTAACGACTTTTCGCTTTGCCGTCTTTTTCTGTTCTTGTGTCGAAATTTGATTCGTTTGCCATTTTTCAATACTGCGCAAAAAATGAATAAACTAAACTAAAACTAAACCTTCACAATGGAAAGCGACTTAAACTTCCGTTTACTATATTACTGATACTACAGCCGTATTACTTAGGTACACGCTTACTCATGTTTATATTGGATTAACTAATTACCCACGGTTTATCCTAACTTTGTTTGGGTTTTACGCCCACGTCCGTTTTTTTTTGGTAAAATTTTTCTTATTTTTTTGCGTATAACTTGCCATATAGCCACTGTCGGTTTTCCGTTTCTTTCTTTTTATTTTAGATAGGTGATTTTTCAATTACTGTTTTTTTTTCAAAAAGAAAAATATTAATTTTTTAACTTAAGTACAAATATACTCATTTAGCTAAAATCATGTATTCGAAATTTTGATATTTTTATGTAAATCAAAATAAGTAGAAATTGCATAAAGCAAGACAACTTGCCGAAGCACACAGATAGTTTAATCGATTACGTAATCCCCACAAAAAATGAACGAACCGGCTTAAAACGCCGCGGGTTGACAACATACCAACGCTAATCCTGCAAAGGTTGCTAAATAACAATCAACGCTTTGTTCCTTTAGGCAGGATTAAGCTACTTCCGATAAGAGCATAAAGCCGACAGGTTCGTTTTAAATCAAGGAAATTAAAATTTCAGTTTTTATTGCCGCTTACGTCATATATTATGCTAAAAGTATTTGTTTAATGACGTGTTTAATAGTCTTCGTTTTGACGTCTATTGTACCTGTGCTATGACTGATGTTAACCAATCGCTATCTCCAGCAATAGGGCGGTAAGAAAAAAAACTTAAAATACTTGATTTTCATACAGTTTTCCAAAAAAAATACCGTTTGACAATTTTTTTTTGCAATTCAGTCTATGTAGCCGTTTAAGACAATTAAATGTCCCCTCTAAATTTTAAAACTATTATTATTGGCAACAGTTTTTCTGCCATTAAATTATTTTTTCGCTGAGTAGTTCATTAAAAAAGGAGGAGTTAAAGCTTCAGTAACAGCTTGCGAATAAAATATTAATATCAGTGTTTACTAATGGTTGATCATGGGTACGATCCAGTAACCAACATTCTGTATCTTTTTATTCCCCTGCTTTAAATCCCACCCAGGAACGGTTCGTGCGAGAGATAGCTACGAAAGTATTTGATGATACAACCCGCCGTACCCGCCACACGGTTAATGATTCCAACAAACACGCAAACACGACACGATAGAAAGCAAATCAAAATAATCGTCGGTTCCCGTGACGAAATCAAATCGTTGGTAATATCATCGTTTTATCGAGCAGTTTGACCGATTGGTTTGGTGGGTTAGTGCGTTGCCTTTCAGTCGAACGGTTGCAGATTCGAAACTGGTCGCAATGCCTGAACTTGTGTAATTATGGGTTCTACCAAAGCGGATTAATTGGTTCTACTAAAGTAAAGTAACGTTTCAATCATATACAACACACTGCAATAGCTCCGGTAACCCGACGGTGGGTGAAAGGCGATCTGACGATTGCCCGTGTGATAACCCACTTAGTTTTCCCATTCACGGGTATAAACATTAATATCCTATCCTTAGTAGGAATACTTCGTTGGGGGTGTGTAGCTGGTTGATTAAACCATCGGGTTTTCGGTCGAAAGTTTTTAACATCGAACCCACCCGACGTTGGCTGAAAGAACTATGCTAATTATTGGAACAACAACTTTAGATGCATTTCGATCGTAATTAACACACTGAAATATCTCGTATAACCCGACGGTTGGTAATCTAACCATTCTAAAGTCCATGTAATACATCCTGCACCCCAGGGATAAACAATAATGTCCAATAATTTGATCTAAAAATGGGAGTCGACGTAAACGGAACTTTTTTAGGCTCAAAGAATTAATCCGTTATAAAGGCCAGGTGGTGACTCTTTTGCGGAAACGTCGGTTCGGATTCCGTAAAATAACTTGGTAATGGCGGGGATCTGACCTACGAAGGTCTCTGACCTTAGTGAGGAAATTGAGGCATTCGAAACCAACGGAGGAAAATTACAGGAAGTTTTTGAACGTACCGGTCACAAGAGGTCAAAATTACTACAACATATTATGCGTGGTGTAAGATATTAATGTGCATACGGTAGTGTGGCCGAATGGTTAACGCGACCGATACATATGCCAACTATATAAAAAAAACGGTGTAAGGGACGAGCTCATTATGGGTTCGAAACTTAACCCGGTAAAACTAATATTACCGTGCAATAAGGTCGTGTAGCAAATTAGTTAGCGCGACCGATGACCATTTAAATACAAAAGGTGGAACTTATAAATGAGCCCATCAAAGTGAAGTTACTTGTCTTTTTATCATTTTTTTAAATTTTTTTTTTGCTAATTACAAATGTTTTATATTCCATGCCGAATCGTTTATTTTCGAGTTGCAGTTCTGTACGTAGGCTGTCGGCAATCCGATCTTATTACAAATCTTACGGTGTATGAATCATGCTGATATCACTACAGTACTTTGCTCGACAACAGAGGGAATGTCAAATTGGGACTTTTATACACCGTTCTTTACACATTATAGGAAGACTTATATACATAGGTATTTACACATTATAGATCATGTAAAATTGGGGTATTTATACGCAGTACTTTAAATATTATATCAAATCAATATATGCCATGCGGTTTTATGGCCATAAACTTGACAACTTTACCCCTCGTGTAAAATCAAATGTAAAGGAATACTTATAGACAAGACCAGCAGTTTGTGATCAAAATAACAAAGATTTCAACATAAAAACGATCCTAATGAGGAGACCATCATGATATCGAAACCTAGCGTGGGTAAAAACACACACATTAAATATGGTGAATCCTTTACATTTAATCAGAAATTCAATTACTTAACATATTGTGTATATATTGAACTATTCACTTTTAAGTTTAAATATCCAAAATGTGCAATGAACTTGACCCCTCTCTACCCCGGACCTATGAATGTTGATTAAGCTTCAAAATGAACTTTGCGTGTTTTCGTGGAATTTGTGGCTTTTTGACCCGAAGCGATCCGTAAAGTGCCTGCTTGCTTGAAGGTGAAATTGCAAAGCGTTTCAAATACGTTTCAAACAAGATCAGAAGCGCCACAGCACACCGTAGCTTGTAATAGGGTAGTAATAAGTGCGATAACAAGATAAGAAAAACAGCCGGCAAGAAATCAATATACTCGTTGTAATGACACCAATCCGGACAATTCGCACACATTTCTAGCAATTTAGATTTCGCCGAAAATTGCAGGTCCCGCGAACAGGGCATCAAATCGGCCACTTAACCGCCGAGACGCGTTTACATGTAAAATTTCGGGGGATAATGTAGGATCGAAATAATGACAGTCTGCAGTGATTTGCCGACAATTTGTTGATCTCGCTTTAAAGCCCTGATTTGTATCCAAAGCCTTGCGGTGGCGACATATCTCAAAAAGCAACATTTCGAAGAATGACATATTTTAAACCGACATTTCGAAGCGACGTTTCGATATACAGCTAAAGACCCGTGGAATTAGGTTTATTTATTATTTATATTGGAATTTTGTTACAAATGCGAAAAATGAGCACTTTCAGTCCCATGTATTGTACAAAAAAGCTTTTTTGTTCGTTCTAAACTCCCCACCAATCCCTCCGCTATGCCTTGCTTAGCACGATACCGAAAGATTAATCAGCAAAACAAAAGAAAGTTAAACCCGAACCTCGTAACCAACACTACGTACCTATGTTGTCTTACATTATCCAAGCGTAACGTACGGTTCCCGCCGTCTAAACCAACTCGTTAGTTTGTTTCTTAAAATCGGGGTAAATAAATACGAAATGTTTTGGATATTTTCACTTGAAAAGTACTCAAAGGTTAAGCGGGTTCATGTAGATATAGAGATCATAACCACAGCGGGAAGCGTATATGTGCTTTCTATGTTTGACATATCTCTATCTCCTAATCCACAGCAGGATCGTTTGGGATCTTTCTATTCCGTCACAGAAGGTATACGTCGTCTGACAATAAATTATTCAGACGGAAAACCTGAACCCATAGAATGGATAAAAATATATTTTAATCGAATTTATTAACCCGGTGAGGATTTTAACTAATGAAAAGGTTGTTTTATTGCTTGGATAAAAATGAATAAGGTTTTCAAGCCAAGTAAAGTTAAAAATAAATATAAATAACGAAAAAAAACTATATTATAAAAATATTTTATTGTCTGTGTTTGGAAATTTAAAACTTTGGTCAAAAGTCGACAAAGTTACGAAAGAAACCAGACAAAATCAGTTACGAAACTGTCTGGCAGTTTCTTCAAACAAGCGATTAGTGTTAAGAGAATTACTTTGATAGATCGTGAGCATGGGGCATAATTGGGTTTAGACCAATTATCCATATCTTGGTTAAGGCGCCGGTCCGAAGCATTAGTTTAAAGTTATATGGTGTTCACAAGTCTTTGTGTGATAAAATTGGCAAAATAAATATATAATAACCACAAGACTGATCGAAATAGCTGATAGGAGATTGTATATCGTGCTTCACCCTAACATGACACTGGAATCTAGCTAAACAAGGTTTTCACAACATAAGGGTATCGAGTAAAGTCTACATTTTTGGCGATTTTGGCGATTTTTTCAGCATAGACGGTCTAGGAAGCAGTTGTCTTCCGGCTTGTAGGGAAGTGTCGGGCGTTGAGACAGCGGCCCGAACCTCACAATTGATCGAACTATTGTGTAACTTAAAGCTGCTGATTTCAAACGCAACAATTACTGTTTACTAAACCTGTCAGGATTACATACATAATGCAACAGACGGTTAAACTTGTGTGAAACGCGGTCGAAGAAGTATTTTAATTTGACAGTCGGTTAAATATAAGTTCATTTTAAAACGTTTGTTTCAATTTGTCTGAATTTTTTTTTGAAAAATCGGTTTCAAATTTTTCATTTTTGACGTTTAAAATTGGTTAAAATATAACCTTTTTAAACTAAAGTTTAAAGTCAAAGGTGCCGCCTTCTGTACACATTTCATTATATGCGCAGAATCTATATGCTTGTTTTTAACCGGGATGAGTTTTGAACCTATGATGGTACCGTCATTAAGACCGTTTAAGAGTATACGAATGGGTCAAGTTAAGTATTCGAAAACTTTTATTAAGACGAATAACGAATTTCATTATACGTTAAGACGAATTTCATTACGAATGGGTGAAGTTTAGTATTCGAAAACGTCATTACGACCGTTTAATATTAAATGAATGGTTCGAGTTAAGTATTCGAAAACTTTCAAGCCGAATCGTCCATTCCGGCCCATATAACCCGCGGCTTGCATGAAGCGTGTCAGGAGAAAAACAAACCCAGAAAGTATAGCAGCGGAACCCAGTAGAAACATCATTTTACATTTTGTCGTCAGCAATAACATGCCCAATGGCCTGAGAAGACAACCGTTCGGCTAAGTCCACACACTTTTAACCTATTATCGAAACAATTTTTCTGATTTTTTGATAAATTCCAATACGAGTCAATGAAAAATGTCATAAGAAATATTTTAATAAAAAGGGTATTTTTAAATAAGAAACTAATTCATTCAGTCTTTATGCAAACTATTTTTTTTATATTAAATCAAACTGGCATAGATCCAAAATTGTTTTAAGAAAGCAGTTTATTTTTTCTTTGGGGTTTCGTCTTACCACTTTATAGGAGATATCGCCAGAAAATTTTAGGATTTTAAGACACATTCTAGTATAGGCTATTATGTCGTAACTTCATGCGTTGAATAAGTGTGCAGAAACGGCTCAGTTTCGCCTGTTTTATCGTGGTAACATCCTTGTAATTGTGACCAATCGAGTTATTTTAGGCTGGTGCAACAACGTTGACATGAAAGAGAAAAATTCGATAAAAGTCGAAAAGTGGCGACGAAGACAGGCGCCAATGTATCGACCGTACAGTGTGCTGTATATCAGTGGTTCCCAAACTATTGTACAACTGGTTGTATCTTAAAGTTTTTCAAGTGGTACACGACTAACTTCAGCATACTTTATTAAACTTCAAAATAGCTACACTCTTATTTTTCTTCTCTAATGATGTAGTTTATAGTAACTTAGTTGGTGCGCGAACACGGTACAAAATCTTAAAATGGTACGGGAGTAAAAACAGTTTGGGAATCACTGCTATAGATGGTAAAGATATAAACCTGTTTATACAATGTGTGTATATATACCAGTGATAACGATGTATTAGAACTCGTGTTTTTAAAACAAAAATAATTATGACTGACGCGAGAGTTGTGACATTCAGTTGTCAACTGTTGGAAATATAAGTTGCCAAGGAGATCATATTAATCTTATTTCTGCAATACAAACAAACCGCCGCGTTACATTGCTATTACGCAAGGGTATAACCAAAAGAAAAATGTTGTTAAGCTCTACTTTATAGTTTGGTTTCATTTTTATGGTCGGATTTAAGGGATGGTTTAACCGTAAAGTATTTATTTAAAGATTAAGGCGATTTAAGCCTCGCATTTTTCTCACGGGCACGTGCCGGTTACAAGTAAACAACACTATGATGTCACAAAAGCTGTTGTCGGCAAGATAAACTGATGTGTTCGGTATCAAAGCAATGTTTCAAATAGTTGGTTTTGCGGAATGGGGTTTAGTAGTACAGTTAAGTACTTCAAAGGTGAAGTCATTAGAAATTGCTAAGTGGTTAGCTTTGATCGCAAGCTTCTAGGTTTACCCTCACGCAACCCGCATATGACCCAGGGTTTAAGTGGGTATATGAATAGCATGCGAATTCGCACGCATTCAGAAGAAAGTGTGGACAGCTCAGGGCAAAGGACACATTTCACTACATATGTGGTCTTATATTTGTTTTTACCATACTGACAAAATGCCAAAACAAAATCTTTAACCCCAAATGATCTATTGAGAATGATAAATTGGTTTAGAATTAAACAGTAGCCACTGCGCACCAATAACAAACTATAATTTTGGGTTAACTTACAGAAACAGTCATTTTCAGCAAAACATTTTCGTAACCTGGTCACCTATACAAATAATTCTCTTTTAATGACGATGTTTAGGGGAAATGACGTTTTCGCTCCAACGTTATCCAACAATACATAGAAAACACACTGTTCCAACCGCCATAGATATCAAAGTGTATTTGTTGACAGATCCGACCGACATAGATTAAACCTCGACTGATAAGCAGAGATGTGTCATGATATGTTCGATGTCTTATCAATTAATACAATTCATTGTAGTCGGCGCGAAAACATCTTTCAACGCGTTCCCTGGTACTTCTTGGCGACACAACCAGTCGTTATCAAGGCAGCCGTGCAAATATCACTTGGCCCGTCATCCATAGTTTGAAGAAGTACTTGCCCGGGAAACCGAAGCGACTTTCCTTGGCAGTATCGGGTTGCGTATGACCACCTATGGGTTTGTGGGAAAACAGGTATTGATTGCATAACTAAGACAACTGATGACGGCCTAACCCGCAGATTAGAAAGGCTCATAATGTTGCAAACTCAATCCAATGTACACCTGAAACCGCTAGCCGAGTGATCATAATTGGACAATGAATGATAATCACTAAAGCATAAAAGCACAGACAACAGTACTAGGGTCTGGTAGACAATGACGAATATAACGAATCGTGGGAAATCGCCTGAGTAATCAGAACTTGATTGAAATAACCTTCAAGTAAGACACGTCAATGAACGCTTAACATTTCGCTTCTCATTTACTTGAAGCGACTCTCCGACGAGTGATATTTATACTCGCAGGGCGTTGTTTAAGTCCCGTCTTTCGCCGACCATAAAACCAAAAATCTTCCTGACAAGTGACACAACCCATGGATTAACGGGAAAAAGGTTATTTTATGCACAGGTCGAAGCCAATTATTGTGCAGGTTGAAGTGAAGGTTTTTAGTGCCACCCACTTGGCTGGCAGATGCCACTTGATTACATTGTACTTGGCTGCTTGTGTAGAGGCTTTGATCACCTGTGGACTTCGAGTGAAGGTTACAAACCACGTAATTCGACGACATCTTCTCTTGGGTTATTCAACCCACACTGCTTCGCACGTAAGGTGCATAATTACTGCGCAACTCTATGCGTTAAGAAAGGACATCAAGATCTTAGTTCTGCAACGTTGTGAGAAAAAATGACTTTGTCAAAACTCTTACGAACCCCGTAGCTGCATTTCGACCGTTGCTTAATCCTGATGTATTGTGACCTGGTCAGAGAATACGTAATAGGATCTCCCGAGAAGACGTACTCAATATTACAAAGCGTAGCGTAATGGCGGTGCGTACCGGTGGCTTAGCTTTTGGCCCATATCTCGGCAGTTGGCAGCGATCGATCTCACGAATCGGACTTCGTTTTGTTTATTTTTGTATGTGGTCCGTCGGTGAGCGGGTTGCCTTCTCTCTACATGACCCCGGCGCCGCTTCTGCGGGTGATTCTCGAAATGACTCGTGCTCAAATGCGCAGAGGTCAAAGGTTAGGCATCCGCACAAACATAGAAACAACATAATGGCCTACCTGTACACAGGGAAACACGAACCATTGATTTTATCAACAGTCGTCCGAAGTACAGCTGAAAACATCCCTTTACTTGCAGTTCCCCCAGGGGAAACCAAGTCCTAAGTCGCCACTTGTGGCCATGACATTGGTAATTACTCATCAGTTCCTTAACGATTGATTGAACATAGTTTTGGTCGTTAATCGTCGAGACTAACACTTGTGGTGTGTGTTTATTTATAGTTCCGAAAACAACCCGGCAAAAGTAATTTCTCTTTTTTTGTGACATTTTTGAACGAAATCAATACAAAATTGCCGAATAATTTTTTACACCAAACATTGAATTTATAGTTTTTTTGAGATAAAATTATATTTTTTAGACTTTAAAAGTAAAAAGTCTAAAGTCCATTGGATACCGGTATGATGTATGTGACCAAACCTTTGCTCCAAATAGCGGAAGATAATTAGATGATCGTGGTTATATTTAGTTGTACAAGTCAAACAAGCGTAGTTCGTACGACTACTGTGTGCTAAGTACACAACCGCGACTATTTCGCGTGCCATTGTGATGTCATAGCCGCTTACGTAGCAGTGTATCCACAACTTCGCGCGTGTTGCCAGAAGTTTGTTGCCATAGGGACACATCAGAGACATCATGACGAACAAACAGGATTGTCAATCAACTCCAAAATCGCCGGTTCCTGATCCCAATCAACCCACCATCTTTTGAAAAACTCGTTTTCTTGGAATGGAACACAAAAGGGAAATTTGTAATTCCCGAATTAGTGATCCTACTTTGAAACATTCTGGGCTCAACGTTATACATGAATCGGGGGTTAATTTTGGGCCTAATTAGCCTCCCTTGGTAGCAACCTTCCTACCGATTCTGTCATATTTGCACTGGGCCAACATTCCAGATTTCCTTGACGCGATGACTCCCAAACTATTGGACCTTTACCTACGTCACGTCGCAACGTCATTGAGTCGCAAATAACGTGGTCCTCTGTGTAACGGACGATGCTGCCCGCGAATACTCCGTTGTACCTAAGATGAGTGTGTAACCAAGTACCCTCTCTACATTTCTCGCATATTGTTCATTAGCACAGCTAGACAGTCTCTGCTCAAAGTTGCCACTTCAATAGGAGTTATGAGCACACACATGCGGTATTGTCGACGTCACAACAACTGTTGTAGCAACAATGGTAAAACGCGCCCCACTTCCACATACGTCACATCCGAATGCCAGGTGCATGCAGCGGTGTAAACAATCGATCTGTTACGACACAGTCGCCAGACAATGGAATTGTTTTAACAACAAACACACAAAACCGAGATGTACCGACAACGCGAATATCCAAGGGGGGAGGGGGTCACGTTACCATTGTCTTGAGGTTTAAATCAAGGACACCGGATGGTTTTCCAACTTACACCTGGTCTAGAATTCCAAATCAACCAACGGTTACACAGATTCCTCATAAGTCTAGCCTGATATAAACCCAATTCTAACCAGCTTGAAGTATACAACATAAAAAATAAAGTTTTGGAGAGGGGGAATTTTTTCGATATTTTGATTTCCGGTGCTCGATCGCGTTACCTGGTACCTTGTCTGGACGTTCTTTGTCACCTTGCTATTGAAAAACAACCGGCTAGCATAACAAGGTATAATTAGTAGTCGCACTGGTTATAACTCCTCTTTTTCAGCCATTTACCAGAAGTCATTAAAATTTAAAACTTCATTAATTCGTTCGGTGAATTGAGGTTTAGCGAGACACGCGCGTGAACGCCTTAAGCAATGTGTTTGTTTCTCTTCACTTATTTTCGCGATATTTATTATACACAATTACAGAACTGGTAACCTTAGTCGTTGTCGCGATATGCTTGAACACAATTCGTGAATTTTCACACGATTCTAAACCATTTTAAAGTGGAACAAAACGGGATTATGGGATTTGGAGGTGTCGCAACGCAAATAATTGTATCTGATTGATTACTTTACATTGTGGTGGGTCCTAATGTAAAATTGAAGTGGTTGCCAATGTAAAATGGTGGTGGGTGTCAATTTAAAAATTGCGAAAGGTTTTTGCTTCATATTTTTCCCAGGGTTACCAAGTAACCCTATGCATTTCGTAACGGAATAATTTTACAATATCATAAAAAAAATTGAATAAAAAGCGAATCTTTTGACTCAATATTTTAAAGGATGAAACTGTAAGACAATCTGAGGAAAAAACACACACAAATTGTACTTTTAATTAAACATTTTAAAATTAATCGACAACTAACCTCACCAATATTTGATCCGTCTGAATTTAAATGGTATTTTGGAAGTTTTTTTTAACAAATCATTTAAAAAACGCTTTATCTTCAGACGAATGTTTTAGTATTGTGTTTCTAAAAACAATCATGAAAGATAAAGAAAGCATCGTTAAGATTGGGAAGTTTACACTCAATCATTTAAGATTAGATCTGAATGTTAATGTTTATAGAGAACATTGAATCGCAATTATAGTTCACCTGAGAGAAGGTAAATGACTGTGTATGTTCGATCAGATATAATGTTGACGCTTTTTACCGAGGGCTCCATTAGAGACCACTTCACCTAAAGGTTTCCCGTATTTGATGACTAAGACGTTACCACATAGCGGCGAGCGGATAATTTAATACCAGGTTTGTTGTTCTATAGGGCACAAAATAGTCGATGAAAGTCGGGGCGATTCGGACAATGCGATCTAAGCTGAAAACATCCGAGAAATGAATTGACTTGTCAAAATTTCCACCTTATTTCCCGATGGCTATTTACAATAGCTGGGTTAGTATGGTTATTAAGCGAGTCGGGGTTCGTGTAAGATGGACTGAGAGAAAACGTCGGAAAAACACAAAACCAGTTTTTCATCGCTCAATTCGCGTTGTTTGTTTTGTTTGATGCTTCAATACCACCTGTCACGTCACAAACCAACTGTCCGCATGTCACAATCATATTTAAAGCTTTTCATCAAAATCTGCGATGCTAATACGAAACCCCGTATCGCAGATTTTCACGCTTTTACGTCCAGTTGTTACGCAATGTCAATCAAGCGTAAAGAATCTGGAGTGCGTTGACAATAGTGACGTCACAGATACTTAATGTTGACGTATCAATCCACTACAATATTGTTTTAACAGGCGATAATACTAGGTTTACAGGCCGCCTATATACTATATACCTCGATTTAACCGGTCGTAATCAATTAATCAAATATCCCGTCCGACTCCGAGATTATAAGTTATTACCGGTACTTACAATTGAGTCTTTATAGTCGTTTATATGGCCCATTGCTGAATAGTTTTTAAAGTTAACCAGCAATGCCAACTACCAATTTAACATCTGCGCCTACACTTATTACGTCACAGTATGCCATTAACAAGGAACAAACGTCACATTTTTAACGCTGACTGGGTAAATAGCTAAAAGTTAGTTTATGTGGAAGTAATGTTTTTACTAAACACCTACGTTTTTCAACTTTTAAACGCCATGGGTATTTTTTAATAGTTTAACTAAGTTGTAGGTCCCGTCTCAATAAAACCAAAAATATTGCTTTGGTGTATAGTCTCTAAAAGCATAAAGTATTGCCTGGTTATCTATAATTTTGTTATTTATTTTATGATTAGATTTTACCTTGCCGCCACAAAGTTTAATGACCACCCAAACAGCATTTTTGGGGCCCTAGGGTGTATGGGGGCCGGTTGGGAATCACTTTTAGGGGTTATTTTGTTGGTTCTATGGTACATAGAACTATAAGTTTCAATTTATTTTAAAATTTAAAATAGTACGTTTTGCAATACACAAAAAACTGTTTTGTTTTCAAAATAATAGTTTGTTTTTTAAGTTTCCAATCAACGATGGGCCCATACATTTTTGTGTATATCGTTTTTTTAGGTACATAATTCTCTAAAACCACTTGCTTAATATAAGAAACGTACCGATTTAACCCCCACAAGTTGTAAATATGCTTAAAGCCGCATCATTATAAACGCGGCATTACGTCAGCGATGAATTAAGTACCAAAGGTTGAAAGATAAAAGTAAAAGTTGACGGAACGGTAGACTGTACTCCTGCCTAATATCCGGACCTTGGGTGCTAACTCCCAACGGGACTTGTATGACGTCACACACCATGCTTGTACTACAACAATGGCGATTATTCGTACTCAAAGAATTCAATGGAGTTGGATTTTAGAAAAGTCGTCTGCGAATTTGCAGGATTTTAAACGTGGTTTGGATGTTAAAAATATCGACATTATAGAGCTCAAAGGGGCTTAGTAAAAAGCTGGGTGCATCAGTTGTAGGTGTGGCCGAAGTGCGAAACAAGTCTTTCTTTGTTATGGTACTGACTGCCTAACACACTAATGCATCGAATTTTTATAAAATCACTTCTGTAAATACGAAAGAGGCGTGGTCTCCTACTGTCTAGCTTGGTGATGGAGACTTGTAAATAACCGCGTTTTATATATACACGGAAAACAAATTAGTTTTATATTCAATGTTAGATAAGATGTATTATGCAGATAAGCGGCGTTTAGTTTCAAACTTGTTTTGGTGATAAGTTAATGGGTAAAATTTGTAATACAGCCAACTTAAAAGTTATTGAACAGGAGGCATTACAAATCGTATCATAAAACAGTTGATTTAAAGAAGTTGTAACATAAAATTGTAGTAGCCGTTGAAATTTCTACCACATTACATACATTAATTTAAAACGGATAGGTCGTTATTTTTCGGACACTATTTCATTTTATTTATTGAAACGTCTTTTAAAATTGAACACCTAAAACATTTTTTTAATCAATATTTTTTTCAAAAAAAGTGCTGCTCTTTTTGTACGCGATTTTGCGTTTAAATCAATATCTTAAAATAGACTATCCCCATTCCTGTGGCTATTTCCAGTTTGTTTACTGTTGCCTTTGCTAGAACGCACGCAATACCAGCCCGCATGCTAGGTAGCTGTGGAATGGTCACGACCGGCTGAAAGTGTGTGGAAGCACTTGGGGCAGCTTGGGGCGGGGACTGACACGGGATGATTACGTTTCCGTAGTTTACACAGCGTCAATAGCGACTGACGCTTCCAGAATTGTTTGAATCTCTGGATTTTGTTTGGTCTTTTTTATTTTAAACAGGCGAAGGTTGCTAGCTCGAGCTATGCCATTACAAGCAAAACCGCTATAACTTCAGACCAAAATAAACCACCGAAATATGTCATATCCAACCACATAATATGACCGGAATAGTATATTATTGAGTTTTATTTCTATTTTTTGATCCACAGCAGGCAAGGGTTAGGGAGATAGTTAATTAATTTTATTTTAAGAACGTTCGTCGAATATTAACGTTTGCAGTGTCGTTGAGTGCCACTCGTAGCGATGACGCTCAAGAATTCCCAAAACTCGCTGGAATAGCGGCCGTTATAGTGGAATAGCCGGCATAGTTTTCTACTCAATTAGTATCCCCGGTATACTACACATTAGCGGCGACGAATTATAGAAGTTAGCGGTTGCGAATTCGCGGCGGCATTGTGACGGCATAATAGCAGGCGGGTGGTTGAACAAATGTGCGTGCGAAGAATCGGTAGTCACGTGACCGCGTAGAAATAGTTTGGCGCGTGTGTCACGTGACGGCGAAGGATCAAGTTTGTCAGCAACTCAGCTGAACTTCGAGAAAGTTTGGAATTTAGAAGCGGGTGTGTGACTGAACGGGTAACCCGGCCGATTCGTACACCGATTTCTATATCAAAAACGGTCTTATTGACCCGCCCACCATTAATTCGAAACATATCACGGTAAAAAAACGAAATTTAAAAATGACTGTGTGGCCGAACGGTTAACTCGACTTATACCGATTTTTATATCAAAAACATTTTGGTAAGTCCATCACTGGTTTAAAACTTATCCCATAAAAGAACGGGATTTAAAAGCGGCTGTGTGACCGAATGGTTAACTCTACCAAAACATTTTGTCTTTATGACGAGCCCATCATTGGGCTTATTTCGGCAAAAAAAGAAGAAACTTTTCCGGGTAAAAAAAAAACAGAATTTAGTAGCGGTCGTGTGGTCTTACGGTAAAGCCAAACGATTCAAAAGAAACGGACTTAAGTATGAAACATTTGTGGGTTTACGGTTTGAGTCAGAACAGAAACAACATCTGTAATTGAATCTTCCGACTAAGCAATTTACTTAAATTCGCAATTTGCTTTGAGTGTTTCTACAGATGCAAAATCCCACGCCCACCACATAAAGATGGTTTGATTTCACCACATCAGAACCACATATGCCGGGTTGTACCGTTGCCTTGTTAACAATACTAAACCGCGCCACTAACACACAGTTAGGGACAAGTTAGTCGCCATACACCGCCTTTAACATACGACACAGTGTTCACTTTTGTGTTAGCTTTGTTAACTTGTTTTCTAATTGTTTGTTGGTGGGTTAGGTTTCAATGGGGCACTGGTGGACTGTATACAACAAGAGTGAAACGTCGTCTATTCGAAACCGACCGCTGTTAAAGCTATTGTGGCAAGCCAAAGACGCAGGCTATAATTAGCAACAACAAATAGACCAGATTAAGGTTACCGATAGCCGCAACTGGTAACTCAAACCGCCGATGTTTTGGCCCTTTTAATTCGCCGGACTTTTTAAACAACCAAGTGTCAGTAAATCGGCTGACATTTTAAACGACTATGTGATATAAGATTTTTTAAATGACTAAAAAGCAAAAAGAAATAAACTCACGTTTCTGTAGATTCCATTGTCGGTACACTGACCTGCAATAATACTTGGTTAATATTGGAAAACAAATGTGAGTTTAATGCATTAGAGTTGGATTATAGACGTGATTTAACGACTGTCATTTTGCCGTCTTTTTCTGTTTTTAACGTTTTATATTGAATCCTGCTGCGTGTTTTTATCGTGGAAGAAATAAACTGAACTACTGCGCGTTGGTTGATTTGAGGAGGTAATAAGAATTTACGACGATTTGCATCAGCGAATGCATTAGCAATATGCAGTAGATCGCATCGCTACATTATCGGCTGTGGCGGATAATGTGCTTGATTATGGGGCTGTGTGGCAGAGTTCATTTAACTTAGCGTTATGAAAGCGATTTTAAAATAAAATTTAAAAAAAATATATTTAAAAAAAATACTTTTTTCTGTCAAAAATTTATGGGCTGTACGGTAGAGTTCATTTAACTTAGCGTTATGAAAGCGATTTTAGAATCGACAAAAAAACATATTTAAAACATACTTTTTTCTGTCAAATATTTCCCCTGTGAATATACATGCAGGGCGGGGTGGCGAATGCGTTGTCAGCTGCAAAGCTAGGACTTGGACGATGCATGCGGTGTATTTATATACCTGGGCGCCAGGTTTGGGTATAGACAGTGACTTCCTGTTCGGCGGATGCATCACGCGAAGTAGTCAGGCCTGCGGCGACTTCTTTACATACTTCGTCGCGTGCTTTAAGCCGCGAGACTCGCGCCTTCGTCTTATTCGAATTAGCGCGTCACAAATTGTCGTCAGCGCTAACACACAACTGCGACGATTAATGCGACGTCATCCGGGGATTTACCCCATTCCGCCAATACAAACGTGGGTTAATAAATTTTATTGTTAAAAAACATCAAAAATAATATTTATTAATTCTTCAACAACTTATACATACCTGAAGTATAATGTAATATGAGAAAAAGTATAAAAATCCGGGTATCCATATTCCCCCAGCAATTTGTAGTCACTTCTATTGCAACTATTTTGACTGCTTCGTCGAATTCTTCAGTGCATTTGCTCACCGTTTCATACTAAGCAATTCCCTACGTTCGATGTTTAGCAGCTATTGCTACCAGTCAACTGTGAAGTAATGAAAATATTGCGAAATGACTGTTTGACTAAGAGACCAAACATAGCTCGAATAACATTCCAACCATGGTGTCCAGCCCTCTTCAATAAGTTTCAATTCCAATTTCTATCGTCGCAATATGAACCAACCCGCAACTATATCAGAATATAATTCACGTTTCATCTTAATAGTTTTGTTTAACTATCGTTTACACTGTTTCCCCGTAACCTTGATGTCTTTAACTCAACAGTTGTAACTTTTAAGTCCCTAACTACCGGTTAACCATGCTTTTTTATAAGTTTACATTACTAGGCTAAATCCTCGCTTTCGTAGCTAAAGCAAACTTATTCAAAGTAAATTATAGAAATCAGCGATTTTGCACTAACGAGGGTTATTCAAGCGGTTAGTTCTATAACTCAAAATCTGCCCGCCCTACCTAGCACAACAGGCGACATGCCGCTGCTGAATGATGCGAGATTCACGAACTGTTTGTTTTTCTCCCGGACGAGCCAGCGAGTCGTGGGAAAAAAGTTATTGTCGTCAGACAATCGAGAATGATGTGCTCTTTGGCGCTGTTTAGTGTCAGGACACTCTATCGACAGATGGGGTGGTAGAGCGAATAGAATGGAAATCCAAATTCTTCGGTATTGTCGTACGGTCGCGTGGCCGAATGGTTAAGGAGACCGTTACACGTTACATATACCGTTTTACATGCAAAAACAGTCTTAGCAACGAGCTTATTATGTGTTTAAAACTAAGCCAGGTAAAAAATCTTCGGCATTGTACGGTTGTGTGGTCGAATGGTTAGCGCGACTGATTTATATACCTATTTTCATACAAAAACGGTCATTGTGCCTAGCCCAACATGGTTTCGAAACTTGGCTCGGTAAAAAAAAATCTTCGGAATTGAAACTAAACGATTGCAGAAACGTTTAAAAATGGTCTTAGTGACAAGCTTATTATGGGTTCAAAAAAACATAAACAAATTGACGATTGCCCGTGTGATAACATCCCTTGCGTTTTCTCGTCAATGGGGATAAAAAACATGAATATCGTTCCCGATTTTACCTTGATCAGTTTCGAACCGATGATGGGTACGTTGATACATTTTTTGTGGATTTATATAATTCGATATATGTATCGGTCGCGTTAACCATTCGGCCTTACAGCCGTTGAAATTTGACGAAATATTTACGTTTTATCTCCGTTGTAACACGGGAAAACGTTAGATAACCTCGTGCCCACCGTCGGCTGAAAGGAGCTATTGCATTGATTTGTTAATGATTGAGACTTTATTTTAGTTTGAGTATGCCTAATTAACGTGGTCCAAGATATTTCCGATCAGAGCTTTGCCGAGGAAAACAACAGACAAGCTAGCAACCAGGTTCGAACATTTAACCCTTATTGGGCTGTAAGGCAACCCACTAACTTATTCTGTCGACCAAAAAGGAACCAGTCCCAATTTGTTACCGGGGTGAGTTTCGATCTAATGATGGGTTTGTCACTAAAACCGTTTTAATGCAGAAATAGGTTAATGTACCGCCTGAGTTAATCATTCAGCAATTTTATATATTATCGAGCTAAAAGTATACATGGGGCGGGGTGGTAAATACATAGCTAAATCTGTATATGGGGCGTTAATATGGGGTTGGTATGGGGGTTAATATGGTGGTGATGTCGACTTACAGGGCTTTGTAACTTTAAAATACGCTTTTTTATATATACGGGGCGGTATATGAATCGGCCACGTTAAACTTTCGGACGTATATGCTGTATATCAGTGTTTCTCAAAGTGTGTGCCGTCTGAGATTCTCAGGTGTAGCGCGAAACTTTTTGGAATTTTGCAAAATTATGTAGGAAACCTATTTGTGTTACGAGTGGGCAAATTGGGCATACGCGACTTTAATGCACAGAAATGTATTTTCCCTAGTTTAGTAGCAAGTAGAGAGGACAGTATTGCTATGGGTAGCGATAAATAAAGGGTAATTGGCATGTCATAAGCACGATTCATTGTTCAGTGTGGTGTATTAATGTAATTTTAACACATGCATGACATTTCGTCCTGCACGCTGAGTTAAGCAGCAGGAAAACTACATAGATGACAGCAGAGAAACCATTTTATTAATAAGATTATTCCATAAGCAAACTTTAGTTATTTGATCCCATTTAAACTTTTATTGAGCACTCAGTTGGAATTGCCGACAAAATGCGTTTGTGTTTGTCAACAATGGAACCTCGTTGCGATCTTATTTGTGCCAAACGACAAGCATACCCATCCTATTAAACTTTGCTGAATACAATTCCTTGATTCAATTTGTTTTGTTCAAGTGTCCCGTGATTTTTTTTAGAATCTTCTTAGTGTGCCACAAGCTGGAAAAGTTTGAGAACCACTGCTGTATATGAAATGGTGGCGGTTATCATTCGGCCAAACGTCGGTTACTGATTGTGGGTCCAAAACTAGTTAAAAACAACGCCATCTTATCTGCATGGAAACCGTGAAAATATTTCTTAAATCACTAAAACTGGGAAGAAATGCTTAAATGAAGACGTGGATTTTATTTATGATTATCACGACACATAAGGAGAAGAATGGAATTATAGTGACGACATAGAGAGCATTGTGGTGTTTGATGACAACCCAATGTCACAATAACAGATTCATTTTGTGTAAAAGTTGGAACTTAGACAGCTCATTCAGCAGTTACTGGTAATGGCAGTTCCTTGCTATGAAGCACGTTATAGTACGGTGATAATGGTTTTACAGAAATGTTTTGTTGTAATAAAGTTATTGAAATATCGGAGAAAATGTGCAAACTTATTATGCAAATGGAAAACAAGAATGAAAAATATCTATTCAGTTCAGATAGCGCCTAAATATGGACAGCACCATTCGTCACAGTTGGTATTGTGACGTAAAACTTCGATTGCCAATATTCTATGACGGCACAGCTTATTATAACGACCTTAATGACATCACAGTATCACAAAAATGGAATTTTTTGACTGAACGTAAAGCAGAATAGTAAGTGGTTTAAAATCTAAACGACAGATAATAAGAATGAAGAAATGTGATGAAACCCGGTTTTAAAGTTTGAATTATTGCTACAAATGCTGTTATTGTGGGGCAAGGGTAAGGTACCACATTTGACTGTTATTAAATGTATAAATTTAGTTAATCATGGGTACGATCTAAAATCAACATTATGAAACATTAACTAAAAACACGAAGCCTATCTAGCAAAGAAAACAGAATTATTGCAGTAAACAAACAAAAAAGGAAATTTTTAACTTTCTTCCCCGATCGTAAGAAGTACAGATCGGAGTCGTTGAATTGTTTCGTCAGTTTCCTGAGCGGTTTCGCGCTCATTCGTCTTTTCCAATTCGAAATTCAATTCGACAGCTGAATCTACGCGAAAAAATACGTTTTCCATAAATTTTCTAGAATAGAAAATCAGAAATAATTCGACCAGCTAGCTCAGTCGGCTAGAGCGCGTGGAATCGAAAGGTTTGTGTATCTAAACCAACCGCCCGCTTGTGTGATGTGCTTAGCAGTAAATAACTTTTATAAAATATTGGTATTGGATTAATATTTAGTTGACCGAGTTACTGGGTGGATTACTGCGTCGTCGCCTCTTAGCGGAAAGATTTCAGGTTCAAAAGTGGACGCTAGCAAGTCGGTTGTTGTCCTCGGGCAACAAACCAATAGATTGATGCGCTCTACCAAGTTGATGCAAAATCTTAATCATACACAACACATTGCAATAGCTTTAATAACACGACGAGGGGTGTGAGGTGATCAGACGATTGCCCGTGTGGTACTCCAGTATGATATCCCACCCACTGGGATAAATATGAATATCATATCCTACAAAAATGAAAACATTTACTCACATGGTTGACATTCGGGCACTTCTA